>CABFWB010000319.1:238222-289915 GCA_902151455.1 Timema bartmani
TCCGAGTAGGGCCCAACACTAGGACACAACACTTCGAAGTCTCTCTTTCTCTCTCTCTCCCTTTATCTGCGTGTGTGTGTGTTGGGGCTACAAAAGTTACGAGACAATCATTCCTATTGATGCCAGTTGCTTCAACTGCTTTCACCAAGCTGGTCGCCCCAAAAGGACCTCTTTCTTACTACAATTTGGTTGAAATTTCTAGTCTCTTTGCCAAATTATATTATACCCCCACGTCCCACGTAATGAAATAATCCCTAAATCTCAAAGACTGAAGCAGTGTCGCCATCTTTGTCCCGGGTGGGATGACCTCCCCGTTCTTCTTTTAACCCCTTCCTTTCAAACATCCATCCAATGAGTTTTACAAGTTGCCGGCCATTTACCTTAGAGGCAACTCGGTCGTTTTTAAATATATTTCTACTGAGACTAACCTCATTATAGGAAGGAGAGATTCTTTGAAGTGAATTCATCACACACACACACTCTCTCACTCTCTCTCCCACTTTCTCTCAATACGCTATGGTGTGCGTGGATTGTCAAATTGTTGGCGAGGGAATGGTTTAATGGTTCAATCCCGGAGAGTGGATTTGAACCGAGGAACATATCGACATGCGCCATTGAACTTAAGGTGGGAGTGTGAGGAGATAGCTTTAAGGATAGTATATTTGCTTGTTTCCTAATAAAAATTTCTTTTGGCCAAAGTAAATAATTTTGCTCCAGTAGAAACAGGTATCAACAGTTGTTGAATATCTGTCAAGGGTGTCCTGGAATTGAATGATTACCTTTCCTCTTGATTTTAAAAGTTTCTCATCTAATGCCACTATGCTGGTTCTTACCAAGGTGGAGTGCAAATACGATTTTGAGAGGTTTTTCTTAAACAAAAATGGCGGTTGGGGTGGAGTACAGCTAACAGCTGGTAGGTGAATGTATGTAATCCTACTACATGTACTGCAAATCGACGGAAAATGAGCTTTTTAATTTTATTCATAGTTAGATTGGTGCTTATTTTGACTAGTCCCAATATTTACACAACTTGTCAAGATAAACATATCTTTCGAAAAATAACCTTATGAAAACATGAGGTACGTATTTAATATTAATAGGTCTAGATCAGATAGTAGCCTACTCTCCTTTATCCATAGTTAAACTGTTTTTAAATACCTACTTACTGTCATGGATTACTAGCTAGTAATTGCTGGTTAATTTAAACAAACTTAAAATCCATTGACTACGAAGTTATAATCGTTTAGATCTAACATAAGTGATGTTTTGAAATTGGTGCACAAATTCTCGTCTCTTTGGTCGTGACCATACTGTTTAGTCTGATTAAGAAAAGCTTTACCAAACCAAGCTCTTCTGGTATCGTCTTGGTCACAAACATTTCGTTAACATCGATACCAGGTCAACCGTGAAAACGCTCTAGTCGTAAACATCGATACCAGGTCAACCGCGAAAACTCGCCTCTTGTGAAGAAAATTAAATTTTATGTTACTACTGGGGCAATATTTGATTTATTATGGCCAAAAAAGTTTTCCTATAAAAACTACAAAAACACTGCCCTTAGCTCGCGTTTCCTACATCCCCACCTTAATACGGGATTTTCATATTATTTGCACATGGGTTTCAATCTCTCAAACGCCCTTAAGACTATTTGCCAAGATTAGAAGAATTGGTCATGAGACAAGGATTTTAAAAAATTATTTGAAACTAGCCGATTATCACTACTCCTCCTCCCGTGGTCTTACTTGTCAGGATGGCTTATGTAACTTATGTTATAAACTACAATTTTTCACACCGGGGAAAAGTACCCTTTAATGAATTCAAACTGTTATTAAGGGTTCTGCCTGTCTGAAGGGAAATATTCTCACACCACACTATTTCTCATTGGCATGTCAGTTTTGAAACATCAAAATCACTAAAACAATCCTCAATAATCCTAAAGTTTAATTTGTGAATATATTTAAAATGTGTTCATTTATTTTGAGATGAGTTATATTAGTGTTTCTTTTTTAATGTCTCAGAAGTGTACATTTCGAGTTAGTCGTTGAATTTGAGATAGTTCTATCTAGTAAAAAAATAAAAACGTAAAACATAAAATGCATGGTTTCTATTCCTATAATTATACATGTTTATAGTTTTCAGCTTCGTTTTGGCTTGAACAATATTTAGAAATAATAAACTTCTTAAATAACACGGAATTTTTGAACGTCAGCAACTTGTCTTAGCACTTTGAAAATAAAATTCTACATATTTAGTTGGACATCAAAAACTGACCTTGCTGCAATTTTCTGAAGTAGATTCTAATAACGGGAAAAAGGGTTTTTGGAAAGATGTTGATGGTCGATAGGGGTGAAGATTGTGTGTTCTATGTTCCCTACAAGGTTATAAGGCCAACTATTTACCTCCGCTCTTTTGACTTCTTTAAGTTGTTTTTTTGTAGTTTATTTCCATTCCTCTCCCCCTTTTCTATCTCCCGAGCCAAATAGCCTCTCCAGTGTCCCATTGTTTTCCCCTGGTATCGTATAATACTGGATCTCAGTGGTTCTCTGCTGAACCAGTCAGTTCCTTCAAACTATTAGTCTTGTTGGAGGAAATCACTCTCAATCACCGCTTTCCCCTTCTCGCTCTCTCTTTCCACTTGTCTCTATTGTCCTGATCCTTTGGTTTCTTTTTGTCGACTGCATCTACTGTTGCCAACTTCTGATTCTCGTCTCAGAGTATTCTACTATTGTGTCCCCGTCATGTCCCTGAAAACAACGAGCGGCAAATTTTAGCCATGTCCTGACAGAGCTGGAAATTACATTTCGTAAAGTTTCCAACCTCAAGTTTAAAAACTCGCAGTTCGTGTTGCAATACTCAATTTGATTCGTAGAGTAAAATTTAGGATTTCTGGGTAAATGATAGAAACTTCCGCTATTTTCATTTTTCATTGGGCCCGGGTTACACCCATACATATTATTTACGCAAATGGCTTAGCAATGAGAAATATATAGTTTAGAATAAACGTTACCGTATTTACGCGGAGAAAGAGTGGGAAATCCATTAGGAAAAAAAACCCTCACAGTACACCCGACCGCTATTTTAACTTCAACAACCACGTCATATGCATTCTAGTCTATTGCGGGGGCTGTGCTCTTGAGTAGAGGTTCTCAAACTGTGGTACGCGTACCCCCAGGGGTACGTGAGCAGCTCTCAAAGGGAAAATAGTTGACAAGATAATCAAACGTGGCAGAGAAACAAATGTGTCGGGAAATTTTCTACTTTATTACTTGAAATTTGTCATTAGACCTGTAATTTAGAAATTTAGAAACGTTTTACCGTGGGGGTTCATCATAATTCTAGTCATGAGCAAAGGGAATCATCTTAACGATAGTTTAAGAACTACTGCTTTTAAGCTTAGACCAATCGACCACTGAGGTGGGTATTTCCCTATTTATTGATAAAGGTTGTGGAGATTTGAGAACGTGCGAATCAAATTTTATAAAAATCAAATGTTGAACTTTATTTTGTAATACTCACAACTTACTTTATTATTATTATTATTATTATTATTATTACTAGTGGCATGTACATAATTGTCGCCATAGTATATTAAAATATTGTTTCTGTTAAATATCGATAAGCTAGGTAAGAGGAATAAAATAAGCCAACCATAATTTAATAATGATTTTTTGAATAAGTGTGTGACACTATTTATATTTGATGTAAGAGTTTAAGTATGTAGACTTATCTTAACCTAACCTTTCTGCGACTCAACCAAAACAATGTGAAGCTATGGGGTTATTTGATAAGTAATTCCAAAGTAGTAATAACAATGTCCTAACACACCTGATTTACGAGATGAAAATAATGTGTACTATGTATGGATTATATTTCCCAAACATTTATTTAAGTTCTCTTACTATGTGTTCTTTAACAATCCATCCGGGATTCAAATATTTTATTTTCTCTTATATAAAATAATTTCATAGTAGTGAGCCTTTTCAACTTCGGTGGTTGGATGGTCTAATGCCGGGATCGCTATCAACTTGATGTTTACATAAACTTCACTTAATGTTCACGTAATGTAATATAACTTAAAAGATCTCCTCTTATTTTTAAATGGAAGCCATCACGATGCAGTTAAATTCACGTTCACTTAACTTGAGCGTGGTTCAGGGGAGAATTTTAACTCTATGTGGACGTCAAGTAAAGGGTACCACGTGTTCAAGCTAGACAATCATGTTACGAGCCACGTCAACACGGCTATTTAGTACTTCTTTTGTTTGTTTATAGTATTCAGTCTACTTCTTCAGAATGGTTTGTCCACGTCTCACTTACTCTAAAGCATCGTAGCCTCTTGTTTCATTTTATATTGTTTATCCAGTAGAGCTTATATTGCAAGTACTTGCAGCCTAATCAGCCCTAAATGCTTGAGTTTCATTTTAGTGAACAATTTTATTTTTACAAGTAGTCCAAATTCATTTTCTGTTGTTTTGTTTTTTTGCTCGAATTGTTACGCTATGCTCCATGAATCCTGATCACACACTAGTTTATTTACGTTGATTAAGCGTTACGTGAACGTTAAGTTGATCGTGATCCTGGAATAAGATAGCACTCTTCGATGGGGGAGAGACGGGCATTTGAATCAGGGCCGGGCGTACTGAGGGTGGTTTTTCTAAATAGTTTTCCACTCTCTTTAACATGCTAATGCGGCTACACTTACCCTAAGTTTAACTTTCCACATGCATAATATATTAGCGTAGCTAGTACACATGCGTCTAGTACAAACGGGTAGTATGATGGGGTGCAAAAAAGCACTTTAAGATTGAGGAATTGGATAGCTGTAAACTCGGTGATAGTTTTCTAAATGGCCTAAATCACGCCACATTTCTCCACAAGGATAGCAAGATGGAGAACATTTCTGTTTGTGTTGTCACCTGATATTTAATCTCTCCATGAACTAAAGTCCATGTTCAATACTTTTCTCACTAACATTCAATGGTGTCCAAGCAATGTGTGAACCAAATTATATTAAACATTTTTTTTTGGGTTGAGAAACCATTTAAAAAGTCCAGTGAAAAATGAAGGAAAGTTAACTACCCACATTTATCAGGACAAAAACTTTTATATCTGTAACCAAATAGATAACTAAACAAATATGTTATTTTTTAAATTCAATATAAATGTGACATGAACTTATATAAATTATAATCTAAAGTGCAATATAAAGGTATAACAGTTACCTAACATATGGCAGCAATAGCTCAATTTCGATTAAAATTGAATTTTATCCCCTTTTCCCCTGTACCTTTCTTTGGTTCCCTTTCGAGTGAAACAGTTTTGCTTTAATATAAACATTTACATTTTAGTTACGTTAAAAACAGATTTAAATTAATTTCTATGAGTTAACAAACAGTTAAAACTTCAATAAATTGGTTGGTATTTTCTTACAAAGCGATGAAAGTTGTATATAAAGTTCAACACGAAAAAAATGTGTTAATCAAGTGAGTAGACACGGTTACTGAGTAAAAAATAAATGTTAAAAATAGCTAAAAACTCACTAGAACACACATAATCATGACGCAGATATGAAAAGAGTATCTTATAACGAATGGACTTGAATTATTTTGGAAAGAGGATTGGGAAACCACAGTGATAATCACATTTTAGAAAATAGGCCCCAAAGCTTCCGGCTGAGATTAAAACCTGTTACTTAGAGTCGCTAGCGATTTGCAGGACTAACGCTTTAGAACACGTTGCCGAGGTGGCTGGTATCACGTGCAAGTTGGACAAAACAATCTTTTTTTACCATCACATCTTTTTATCCGTTCGGGTTATACGCCTATGTACTAATTAATCTAATGTGTTAGGGATTAGGAAAGTTGCATTAAGATGAAATGTACCCACATTTGCGTGGAGCGAGAGTGGAAAAATATTTAGGAAAAACCATACTTAGTACATCCGACTGGGATCGAGCTCTAATCTTCCTGTGATTGGCAGTCTAATCTATTGTGAGAGTAGCGCCTTAGGTCATGCGGCCACCGAATCGGGTAATACTTTATCACTCAATCTATAGCATTAATATCTAGAGGATAACGCATACAATTCCACAGCGCGGATTGTGTCGGTCATCAAAGGCTAATTATTTCTACTATGACTCAAGTGAATGTAGCATACAATAGATGATTGCATTGTAGTCTTGCAGCATACAACTAAGGGTCACACATCTTCTATGAAGTGAAAATAGTATTTGTAGGATTAGAGTTAAATACTTTTGACAAATTATGTTGGTGTTTCAGTACAATGAATTGGATAGTATTTAATACGTATATAATTAATTGACCCAAATTCTCCCGAGTCGAAGGTGGCTACGTTATCTGATAGCTCGTGTTCTTAATTGGTCGTTTATATACAACTGGCGATTTCCTCATGTCCATCATAGACTCCGTCCTAAGCTATGAGTGAAGAATGACCTTTGGGCACTGGATGACTCCTGGGTATTACAGTGGTGAGAGTATTGGCGTAACAAACCAAAGGTACTAGGTCCAATTCCCGTTTCCAGGTGTCTTTTTCAATTTAAAGAATATTACATCTAGATGCGGATATAGCCGTACTTAACAGTTATAATAGTATGTCTATTTAATCCATCATGATCCAACTGTGGTAAAAACAATTAAATAATACTTTTTTATTTATTGATACATTTTTAATCCAAGCCTTAATAAGACTGGCTATTTTGTTGCAACAACACAATTTAGAATGTTAAATATATTATTATAAAATAACGACTATCGTGTATAGATTTTTTTCTAAAAACAAAATGGCCTATTTAGTTCTTAAAGCAATACGTAAAAATAAAAATAATCATAATTGAACTAATCATTGACCTAGTCAAGAATGATACCCATGACTAAATCTTTGGGTATCTTATTATGGATCCTTATAATATATAGACCATGAAATTAGTGATAATATTTACGTTTACACGATCATGTATTTGTTTTGATAGTGTTATTTGGTATTAACTCAAATATTTGTAGTACCTAGGGATCCTGACAAAAAATATTATTATTATTATTATTATTATTATTATTATTATTATTATTATTATTATTAGCACCGCGTCTTACTACCCGTTCGGGTTATACGCACCTAAGCTAATGTGTAATGGTAGAGTGATTGTAAGATGAAATGGAGGACCTACAGTTTAACGTGGAATCCGAACCACGGTGGAGGCCTGGCATTCCTCACATTCACAAGTTGTGATTAATACACGTGTTGTCAGAGGTGAAGGAAGGGTTTGGCAATCAGATAAATCTGTGCCGTGACTGAGGATTGAAACCCGGACCCCCAGCACAGAAGTCTGACACCTTACCCCTAGACCTGACAAAAATTAAGTTATCGACTAATTTTTACCGACCATAATAATATTTTCATTTGTAGACTATCAATTACACCAGTTTAATAGCTTGGCTGGATTATTTTAGTCGTCACCTTACATATAGTAAACTTTACACACGTAAATAGTTTTTATTCACAAACCTATTACAAAATAGAGTTAACTATGGGTTGTTATTGGCAAAAATAGATTGTAATTGGCCCATTTTCGCTTTTTTAAATTGAAGACAATCACACTGTGCGCTGCCCTAATCGCTGCTTTAATCGAACAAGTTCAATTTCGTCCTCGAGCATACTGTAACATTACCGCCATGATAGTATTGCAGACTGTGACGGTAACAAAGTGCCTCTAGGGGGGGGGGTCAATACCCCCCTTTAACGCCTACCCTCACACAAACTAATGGGTGAACATGGGCCTCACCGGAACAGAATGGAGTTAACAGCAAATCGACCCCCCCAACCCTTTCCCAACCCCTAAAAACCACCTCCCTCTCGCGTTAGGAATCCTGCATCACACGATCACATAACCTTTGATGTCATCGGATGACCAGAAACATGGATTCAGGCAGCAGTGCGAATTGTTTATTTTTTATTTTATTGTTCATGTTCGTGCATGCAACTCTAAATATATCGTGGTTTGCAGAAGGTTTAAAAAAAACTGGGGGTAGCTTTTAAGCTGTTTGCTGTGATGGATAGAATGCTGCGCCATTCAATTATCTATGATGAATGTTCCATAATGTGTACATATTTGTGTTAAAGTATAAAGAAAAAAAATTGTTTGAACATTTTTTGCCTTTAGTACTAGCATAAAATAGTGGCTATAATAGAAACTTGTAATTATGAAATATCATTTGAATACCATTAAAAATATGTATGATTGGATTCTATTTGTTTTAGCAAAGCCTGCTACTACTGGTTCAGGCTATACGCACATATACTAATTTATCTGAGTTAGGTATGGAGAAGGTTGAATTTTAGAAGAACTGTACCTGTATTTGCGTGGAGGAAGAGAAAAAAAACAATTTTGTAAAACCACCCTCAATACACCCGATAGGGATTTGAACCCCTGTCTCCCTGTCATCAGCATTATAGTCTAACAAGAGTGTGACTCCTTAGACCTTGCGGCCACCGTAGAAGCTTTCTACTTTATTAAAACACTTACAAGACGTAAAAAAAATATGCTTCTACACAATGAAGGTTGACATCAAGTCTAATTTGATTAAGTGGCATCAAAACCAAAACATAGTTAAAGACCAAATTTCGAAGGAGGGTTCCTTTAAAAATAAAACCATATTCATTTAAGACCAAACCTGATAGTATTTTACTATTTTATTATTGTTTTTTATAGGTGTAGATAAAGTGGCAGTTGCAGATCGCATGGTCTGACATATTAATACGTAAAAGTGTATCTTCTTATGAAAATTGGACTGCAATAGAAAATATAGTAGCAATGCAAGATTGATTGCTAAGCTTTTAGGTTTAAAATTAAAGATAATACTTTTGTTGTTGTTGTTGTAATTAGTAAGTTAATAATGTATTGAGATAAACTTGCTAATACGACTTGCCCGCCTAAAGAATGCCTGGTTAGACAACTCTTTATACAGCAATGCAACTCCTTTTGCATTGAATTTTATCAAACAGCAATGATTGGATTAACATTTCACGATAAGAAAAATAAAAGAAAAAACTAGGCGAAAACTTCCACGCTACCCCCCACCTCTACCAACAATTTTCAGTGCTATAAACGGACTGGAACAGATTGGAACGGCGTTCCTGTAGTAAATAAAATACTTTAAAAGATTATCGGAGCCTCTTCCATTTGAAAAGTTTGCATTGTTGTTTTATGACACACGAACCTCCATAAATCAACTCTTATGTCTAGATCAAAGAAATATTTTATCATAATAAAATATTTGAGAATGTTTGAGTGAGTTTCTGGCTTTGAAATTTGAGAAAAAAGACTTTTGGATTACTTTCAAGCGTTATGATTGTCGAGTTTTCCAACCCAGAACACTCGTAGCGCTATTGTCGATATGAATAATAGCTGGCTAGTTTCATGCAATTTAACATCTGTAGAAAATAAAAAAGTTAGTATATTCAAGTTTTTTTTAGCACCGTGTCTTACTTCCCGTTCGGGCTATACGTTTATGTACTAATTATTTTAATGGTTTTAGGGATTAGGAAGGTTATATTTTGAGGAAATGTACCCGAATTTGAATGAAGAGAGAGTAGAAAACAGTTTTAAAATTACCCTTACACTCGGCTGAGGTTCGAACCTAGATCTACCCGCTATCGGCAGTCTAGTCTACAGTAAGAGTAGCACGTTAGACCATGTGGCCACCGAAACGGGTTTTATTAAAGTTGCAGTGAATACATTGATGTGTAATATTTATTTTAAGTTTCATAGAAATCTAAAGCTAAAATTATTATATGAATTCGTTAAAAGCAATTCGAAGTCTTGGAATTTTGGTGAGCATAGATATATCAATCACTTAGCGCTCTCTTTCTCTCTTTAAATAATGTCACAAGTCCCAATAACATATTCACTCCCAAATTAAATTTATTATACACTCATTTCAAAAAGTTATAGAACTTTTGAATTTCTTATGTAGTTTATCCACACTCAACCATCATAAAAAGCAAAAAAATGTGTTGGTTTTTTAACTAAACACAATTTATTTACAATTCAAATATTTGAGAATAATAATGAGTTTATTTTGGTTAAAAAATTATTCACTTGAATGGCTTAGAATACTTCTAATAAATACCAGAGAAGTAGTTACAAAAATGTGGATCATGTTCTATGAGTTGGTATAGTTTTCAATGGAAGAATCTTATCAGACAGTTTGAATAACTACTATATCTATTTTCACGTATCCATACATCAAATTGTGATAAAATTGTCACTTTTTTTTAATACATTTCAATATTAATAAAATAACACTAGTAAATAGTAAGATGTTATAAATTTTGGCAACAAAAATGAGTTGGGGTTATCTAAAAGTCCTTTACCGTGAAAATTGTATTGTATTGCATAATCACAGAGAATATTTCATTTTAGAAACAGTTTAAATTTTCAGAATGGTTAGTATTTGTAGCAGCATACTTGTTTCGGCGTATATGTCTGTCCTATCTTTAAATCAATAGTGCATAAACCAGACGGGTAGTAAAACCTGGTGCTAAGTATTATTTAAATAAATAAGGATATGTTTAAGTATGAAATAATCATTATTTTTTTCTTATTTTAATTTCAACCTTATAATCAAACTTTTCTCTAAATGTGTTTCTAACATCTTAGTAACAATATCGGTATGCCTAATACAGCCTTATAATATTATATTAGTGTTGGAAGGTAGAATTTATAAGAAACGTCCCCAAATTTACGTGTGTGATTAGTTGTACGCCATATTTAATAATTAGAAAAAGTACACCCTCTGCGTACCAGGCCAGGATTTTAAAAGTTTATACCTTACTTATAATGTTCCTTCAAATTCTCTCCCTTCACCCACTCATACACAATCCCCTTTCCCCCTTTGGACATACACATAATCTTCTTTCCCCCTTCCCCCCACGCGCGCACACACACACACACACAACACACACACAACACACACACAACACACACACAACACACACACACAACACACACACACACCTTGGTTGTCACAATTTGGACCACGATGCTAAAATCCCGTTGTCCCCGTTTAAGCGCCTGTAAATATTTAGATTATGCAATATACTAAACTGTTACGTAATGCGAATTGCATTAAAATATATCTCACGGCGCACAGAGATATGTAACATAAAGGAAAATTATAAATAATAATAATATTACTTAGCACCGCGTTTTACTATACGTTCGGGTTATACTCTAAATTATTAAATAGGTTAATGGGTTAGGAATTAGGAAGGTTGAATATATAGGAAGTGAGCCCGTATTTGCTTGGAGGCAGAGTGGAAAACCATTTAGGAAAAACCACCCCCAGTTCACCCAAGCGAGATTCGAACCTCGATCTCCCCGTTCTCGACAGTCTATCTCAACACGAAACTAGTGTGTTAGCTAGCTACACCACCGAGGTGGGTCATAAGAAAAATTAACTATTTTCTCTGATTATGATTAATTATTTATTTTAAGCTTATTTTAAATATAGCAGCAATCCCATACAAGTATTTAATATGCTGACTGCATTAAATGTAAAATTATTTTAAATCTATTCTGAAAAATATATAAATGTTAGGGTTTGATATTGATGTTGAACTCTGTACGAGTAGATCTCAATGAATTTTCCCACAGTTTTTTGATCCTCGAGTTTCAGTCTTGTGTTGTCAAACAAAGTAAAAGACGTTCTAACAAAACCCTAATTACATTTACTACTTGGGAAGTTATTTTGCAGAACAGGCTGGATCTAAGTAAGCTCTTTAAGTACCACCATACGTCAATGTATGAAGTAGCAATAGAGGGAAGAAAATTACCAGTTCATTAATTTGGGGAGATTCCTCGAGGCCATATTCGTAAATAACCCCAGTAGCCTACATTGTTTACGATTTAAAATAAAATGTGTTTATAAAAATACCTTCTTAAAGACCAAACAAATTATTTTGCAAGAAAGTAGGACTTTACCGTCACTTGTAACGAAAAAAAAATCATACTTGTTAAAAAAAATCGAATTCAAGATTCTAATGACTGTCGACATTTCATGCTCCCCTGAACCAAAAAAAGGTGCTTTTAACGATGGCGTGTGTTTCTATATTTTGACCTAGAGCCGAAACCATTTTGTTGATCGCACTTAGACTTGGTATCTGGGGTTTTCATGAGGTACTCGGAGGGGTTTATGGGATATATATCTAAACCTAAAATTAACGGTCATTAACTTAAGAGCGAAAACAAAGCAGAGCAATTTTCTCGAAATCGGTAATAGCGATTTTGATTTTTTTTAAACTCGTATCTAGGCATTGTTTAACAATAAAAATAAAATGGCCTATAAGATTTTCCGGTAAAATGTCTTAAAGAATACTTCTCCCCACAACTCTTTGAAACACTAAATAACTTATAATTGCAAAGTTGTACTACTACTAAAAATATTTTTTTGGATGGAATATATTTTATAAAAATCACATTTTTCTAGATATAAGCAAATACATTTTTAAAATGAGGTCTGAAAAATGGGTAGTTGATTGCTATGCTCTTTGGTTAACAGTGATGTTCCTTTTTTTATCTCAATATGTTTCTGTAATAGTGTATATTATTTCATTTACGATATATGGTGGAGAGCAATGTTATATTTTCTGTTAAGTTTCTGCAACAATGTATATTATTTCGTTTCGCGTATTTGATGAGTTTCAAATAAATGTCTTCAATTTTAGATAAAGGAGCGGATAAAGTCTTTGCGGTGCATTGTATCATTTATTTAATTTTTTAAGATATTTGTTTCAATTTTATTTCTTTAAAACTCACTTAATAAAACGAAAATATACATTTGACTTGCTGCTACGTCACGGGTAGGCAACCTCCTTTTATAAAAGGACTTCTGCAAAAACAACAACTAAAGATGTGTGTTTTGACGCCATCGGATATGAATCCGATTGCTTTACTTTTGCGAGGGAAAAAAAACCACGGATAAAGAGTTAATAATAAAACACATGAGGGAGACAGGCGACGAAATTGCCTTGCTATACAACCAAGAAGTGGGTTGTTCCCCAAGTATGTTACAGGAAAATGTGCGATGAAGCACGGTTTTTTTTGTCTTTGAAAGGTTTGTGAAAGAAAGAGTTCCCTTCCTTTTAAAACAAGACGAAAACTCAGTTCCATGATCAGAAGGAATTCTAGACGACTGGATTTTAATTTGTGAAGAAGACAGTAACGCGGCCCGCCAACCCGCAGTAAAAATTAAAGATTTTGTATGTTGTGTTGTTAAAAGGGGCGGGGATGAACAGGAAACCCGGGAGTTCAAGGCAAACGACACGACACGGGTGTTCGAATGAAGGAAACAACCGAGAAGGCGTTAATCACGGCGTGCTCTTGGTGCTAGAGTGGTCCAACTGACGAGAGGAATATCGCATTTATTGTAATGGTATCCCGTGTGGCACAAGGGATGAGAGGAATAGGAGTGCCTTTGATGCTAGAGTAGATCAAGTAACGTGTGTAAATATTAGTGAATCTTGATGCCATTCTCGCTACTAGAATGGCTTAGGTAAGGTGTATAAATATACGATGTAATTTCGCGGCATTTTTTTCCTTGTTACTCAAACGAGTCAATTAAGTGTGTAGACATCTCTGTGAATAGGATTATTTCTTGTTTCTAAAATCATTTATGTACAGACACGTGGACATATAATCGATATTTTTATCCATGGATGAAGTTTCTATATTATTTCTTAAAGACCGTCTCAATTTTATTACAGGTTAGTTTTGAAAAAAAAAATCAAGCTATAAATGAACTTAAACTACATTAATGAATCGGACTTCTGTGATGGGGGTCCGGGGTTCAATCCTTGGTCCCGGCACAGAATTATCTAATTGCCAAACCCTTCCTTCACCTCTGACAAGACGTGTATTAATCACAACTTATGAATGTGTGGAATGCCAGGCCTCCACCGTGGTTCGGATCCCACTTTAAACTGTAGGTCCTCCATTTTCATCTCACAATCACCCTATTATTACACATCAGCGTAAGTGCGTGTAGCCCGGACGGGTAGCAAGACGTGGTGATGATGATAATAATAATAATAATAATAATACATTAATGAAACCCAATATCATATTAATAGGGCTGTAATAATACGTAGGTAATTGAACACATTCATAAAGTTGTACAGTACATTACTTTATTTAATATTTTATACTGAAACTAAATATCTACTGTCCAATTTTCACAGGAGGGGTCTTTTAGAAAAAACAACATATTTTTTCAGCATTTTAATATATTATGAGTTATTTTATAGGCGTTGTTAATACCTATCAAGTTGAAATCCCCAGATTACATGACTTGACATATGAATACGTAGAAGTAGATCTAGTAAATTTTCTCGCAGTCAGATAAATCCCTTCCTATGAAAATTGTACTGTAGGTTCAACAGTGCCTCCTCTTTATTTAATCACAAAGATGGCTCAACTATATGCCGAGTCCTATTAAAATAAGTTTAGATATTTTAAACTTGCAGTTTTAGTTAATCGATGCTATCAGTCCTTGACTACATATCCAGAGGTCTCGGGTTCGATCCCCGGCACTTCCAAAATCTATCTGTGAAGTAGTGGGTCAGGAATGGATTAAATTCAGCCTTGTGAGAACAAATAAGGGGCTACTTGAATAATAAAAAAGTAGCGGCTCCAGTCTAGAAAACTGAGATTAACGGCCTGAGGGTTTGTTGTGCTGACCACATGACACCCTCTATCAGCATTAGTTGACATTATCTTTGCCAACAGATGGCGGTCACTCGGTCAGTATGGCTCGATTGCGGGATGGTGCCATGGATTTTGCAAGTAACTGTAATCATTGGGTTTCATATTTAAACCAAGATAAACGTCTTTAACGGGAAATCAAGCGGTAGTTAAACGTAGCTTATTTTATTTTTGGACATAGCTTTAGTTTTCAATTAAACATATAAATATTTCACTGAATCCAATTCTTCAATTTTGTCCCGTTTTTGTTTCAATTTCCAGGGCGAACGTGTTTGCTCGTTTGAACAGATAGAACTTAATAAACCGTGTTTTAAAGGGATCCGAATGATTTCAAGTTCTACTGACTAGCTTACTTTTATATCTACATGTGATCTACCTACTATTTTCAAGGTCATGGATCTATTGTGCTTCATCTGAAGTGCAGAATCCGTCTTATATAGAGTTTTGTTCGAACCTCACTATGGGCTACTCGATGGAAAAACATATCCAGTTCAGATGAGTTTAATTAATTTAAAAGTGCGATCTCTAGAATAAATTTTGTGCCAATCCTGTGTAAACAATTGGTAATAATAATAATAAATTATGAAATATAAGTAAACCCGAATTAGTATTTAATATCATTAATCTATAATTAAATGTCTAGAGCAAAATGTAGTAATTTAAATACATAGTTTTAAACTATGCATAGTAGAATAGTAAATATTCGAACGTTTTATTGCTAACTCACTGAGTACAAGAAACAAAACCCTCTTTATTTTATAGAAAAAATAACAAGTTGAAAGGAAGTAGAAGAAATGCATCACAATTTTCTTGGAAGGCTGACTGGTAAACACCATTGTAAATCAACAACTACTTTCCCATATCCCATACGTTTGGGGATATAGCTTGAAACTCCCAAATCGGCGTCACACACATAACTCCACTGGTAGTAGTTAGTCTAGTTTAAAATAGTTGTATATTTATTATGTAGGCTGTATTTAAATATCGTGACCCACTATGGTGGCCGCATGGTCTAAGGCACTACTCTCACAGTAGACTAGACTGCCGATGACGGGGAGATCGAGGTTCAAATCTCTGTCGGGTGTACTGATTATGGTTTCCCCCCCAAAAAAATCCACTCTCCCTCTACGCAATTGTGGGTACACTTTCTATAAATATAGCCTTCCTCATCCCTAAAACCAATAGCGTAATTAGTACAGGAGTGTTAAATCTGAATGGTTTGTTTTGTATCATTAGGGAATACTTTACTAAGAAAAGGTATAATTTTAAGCTTTGACCTCAAACAAAGCTACGATAGGTCACTAATATGCCAACACAGTGCTGATAAATCGTTAAAAAAATGTATGTAAATATTTGAATGAAAAGTGAATATCAATTTTTTTAAATTTAAAAACAAATTAATTCTAATTAGAATATATTTTGTGATTATGGTTCCACTAAACATTTCTAAAGTCTCAAATATACATCGGGAATAGTTTATTTTGATTTCAATATGTGTTAAATTATATGATTTGTTCTATACGACAACTTAATAAAGTTTTTTTACATATCATACTTACCATTGTTTTAGTACTGCATTAAGTTAGTTTGTAAATGATGATAAATAAAGTGGAAATGTATCTGTTTCAAAATTACAACTAATTTAATAATTGGAAACTGTTTCAATTAAAATTTCACACGTGATTATATAATTCATTTTATAATTTTTTTTCCCTTATGAGATACATTTGGTAATATAGTTATTTAAATTTTATTTTCTACAGAATTTATTAATATACGTTTTGGGATAAATTAGGTCAATACATTTATATGATTGGTAAACATGGGTCATTGCGTACTTACTTGAAATTCGTTCAAATTGTGTGTTTTGTTTGAGCACCATCTAGTATATTTTGATAAATTTAATTTGAATGTTAATTGCATTGTTATAATTGGATATTTTTAATAAAATATCGGTTTTGAGGTTAAAAATACATGCCATTGTTTGTTATATAATTTAATTCTTTATCGTGTTTACTTGCACGTGAAATAAAATTACTTTTAAACATTTTCCCCTGCGTTATTGGCATTGGGTGTGGTTTTAAATGTATTCATTAAATATTGATAAGCCTGTTGTTCTTGAAGATAATTGGTGTCAAATAATTGGTAGATATATTTTGTAATTTTTAAATTAATTATCTCCCATTTTATAATCTTACGCGTCATAAATTTTAATTAAAAGTCTAAATTGTTTAGCTACTATAAAAGATTATTGCGTTTTTACTGCAAATCTACTAATGAATAGCTCCCTAACACAATATAATAGTGTTGTGAATATATATATATATTTTTAAATATATAATGTTTTATTTTAACCTGTTAATACTGGTAAAATATTATGTTCGTACTTGTATCGTAATTTAGTTTGAAGGATTAACAAATAATTTTTTTAAACTAATTTAATTCTAGAGAGAATTGCAATTTTTAATCGTTATGAGCTTATCCTTTTAGCAAGTAATCAAATTATGTCACGCTTAAATGCAGTGTGTCCCATTTTCTAATGAATTCTAATTAATAGGCTATTCCGAAATATTGAGATAAGTATAAACGTTTCATCGAATTAAAAAAGACTAAATATTATATTTTATATTTATATTAAAAGTTAATCTAATAATACTTGATCATTTAATACTGTCCAAATACATTCAATATTGAATGATTATCATTGGGCCTTAAAAATGGTTTATTTGAGTAATTTATGTAACTTAAAAATTCAGCGAATTAGTCGAAAAATTACGAAATAAACCTTCAAAAAAGTATCCCTTCGCGCTAATTTTAAGAGAAATGTTATGTTCAATTAAATTATAGTTTGATCAAATAAATTAGTCAAGATTAAATTTTTGTTTGTTAAGATACAATAGTAAGAAAAATTACAAGTTATGTGATACTAGGCCAATAAATAATTTTT
Source organism: Timema bartmani (assembly GCA_902151455.1). Lineage (NCBI taxonomy): Eukaryota > Metazoa > Arthropoda > Insecta > Phasmatodea > Timematidae > Timema > Timema bartmani. Next base: position 255,946 of record CABFWB010000319.1, read on the forward strand.
GACTTCTTGAATATTATTTTCAATCGACACATTAGATTAGTACTTTCCTCAGACGAACGTAATTATTTTAGAAAGTTATAACACAGAGATTGATCACTTTTGGTTATTTTACAAGACATGGAAAAAGAAAATTACCACTTTCCACGACAAGAGTGGTAATTCCAGTCTTTTTTTTTTTTTAGGACACATATGTTTTGTAAACACAGTCTTGTTAGATTTCTTTCTGGAGGAGATATATGATCTTGTTGGTCGTGTTTATTCTTCCTCTTTACTCGACCCCCGCCCGCTTCCCCTTCGTAACGGGCGTATAAACATCTCTGGATAAACAAACGTAAGATACAGTAATACAATCTGGACTCGTTTAGTGCTAGTAGGACTTCTAGTCGACTCTATTGCAATAAAACGTGGCATCCGGCGCAATCGTTGTATCATCCGGTTGTCAGGATACAGAATAATAATAATACTATCGTGCAAACTACCGTACTTCTTAGATACTATTTCCTTTTCGAGAATTATATGATAATATGCATTTAGAACTAATGCAACGTTTCTTAAAATATGTTGTCTAAACATGTAAATTCAACATCGAGTTCAACTGCTTCTGGAAGGAATTTAATACACTTAAATATTTTCACGAAATTTCTATTTTACAATTTAAATTATTTGTCTCAGAGATTTCGCTAGAAGTTTTCATAACTAATACATTTATTTTTTATTTTTTTATTTTTCGGTGATCATATTTTTGCAATGGATCTGTTTGTTTGAGTGTGTACCAATGGCAAATAGTGGATTTATGTTTACAGGTAAATTATGGATTGAGAGTACTGTATTAGTAAATGGTTTCCTTCTATTAATTGTCTTATATAATTAAATAATATGTATACTAGTGCCATGAAGGTGCTAATGAAGACGAGCTGTCTAGTAGAAATTATTTTCCTAATATAATTCAATTTGTTAATGTCAACATAGGTGTTTAAAAGATATCTATGCACGGAATTTAATAATATTAATATTTGTGAAACATGCACACATATTCTGGCTCAGTTTAACATTGCAATGACATGTACAGTAATTTTTTTTAAAGAAAATATCTGCAACACTGCAAAGACAATGATTAATTGCATCTAGGTTAATGTGGTATAAATTGAAATTATAATTATGTGACGTGGCTATATAGAATATTCGGCTTGAAGACATTTGTTTGCTTCAACATATTTATAAAAAACGTTTTTAAAAGCATATTTTAATCTAATGCTGGTTCGCAAAGTTCATAAGTAGTCGCTTAGTTTCGCTACATACTTTTCAAGCTCACGTGCAAAAAAACAAACAAAAAAAAAACACACATGTAAGCGAGTGTAGCACATAGTTACAATAAATTATTTTTATCCTTTGTTTACAATGTATCTTAATCTACTTTTTAATTAATAAAATCATGGGTAATTGTTTGAAGAAACTTATATAAAATACTATTATTACTTTGCTAAAAAATAATTTTATGAATTTTCTTTAACGCGGGAGAGTAGGTGACGTGAGAAATGGGCAGTATTTTTTTTTTTAATTTTTTTAGATCAAAACATATTTTTTTGGTTAAAATAAATCTAATAATTCTCCAGTAGAAACATAATATAAGATAATAGCATAACATAATTTAAATATATTATATTAAAATTTTCTTCACATTGTGACCTTAACAGTTCTTGAATATATCTGTCAAGGGTGTCCTAGAATTTTATGACAACTTTTTCTCTTCATTTAAAAAGTTTATCATCTAATGCCACTATGCTCATGATAGGTATTCAACATCTGTTAATATCATCTTGTGAAGAAAACTAAGCTCTTTGTCTCTACTGGAACAATATATTATTTATTTTGTTCAAAAAATTGTTTTGCTATAAAAACTGCAAAAGGATTGATCTTTTCTTGCGTTCCCTACACTTCCACAATAAATGGTCGCCCACATCGATGAACAGGTATAATAAACGTCCAACTCTTCTGGTATTGTTTTATAATAATGACAGGTAGAACGGAGTTTGAATCCCTGCTGGAAGTAATAAGTATTTTTCCTACATGTTTTTCCAATCTTCCTCCACACAATTGCAGCTATGTTTTTTTCTAAATTCTACCATACTCATTCGTAATAAATTAGGGTATATTTAAAGATATCCTGGATGGGAATTAAGACGCTGTGATTTTTTTTATTAATATCAATTTTATTAAATTCTATATGCGAAAGATCTGCAGTTTAATTTCATATTTTTGAAAAATTAAAAAAAAACGTTTTATTTATTGTGTGAATCTAAGTTTATAAAGCATGAACTAATATCTATCATTTTTTTGAAATTTTCTCTTTCAATACCTCAATTCACTTTTAATGTATCATTTAAATATTTTAAGATAAGGTCTTCCATTTATTCTTCACAATAAAAATAAAGCTTTGACCTGTAGGTTTATAGCAGTTCCCTATTGAACTTTCTTACATGAATGGTTTTTGGTTCTTAATCCCTTGCTCTGCCCCACAAGGAAGTATTTTCGTTCGCTTTATTCCTCTGACGTTGTAAAGATGATATCTGTTGTTTTGTTGAGAGTTGTCAGTACGAGCAACTTCTCCTAGTATATTATCCCCGGACAAAATGCTTGGAGGGGAAATATAAGCTAGGTTCCAGAAACAAGCAAAGAGTTTTTTTTATCTCTAGATTATCATCTGGTTTCTTTTGAATACCCCAAAGCAAACAATCAGTTGTGTGTTTTATAAACGGGGTGATCCCCCCACCATCCTGGCCCCCTCGAAAAGGAATAATATGTATGATTACGGAAGTATATATTCTCTTCTAAAAGCAAACAAGTAGTTTTTTTCTCTTTCTATATATTGTTTTAAATCTCAGTTTAGTTTTAAATTTATATAACATTTTTATCATCTAACAAGAGAGAACTCATATTTTTCTTAAATGGTATATTTAATATTTAAAAAGAAAAGATACACCGGAACAGGTCTAACCAAATTCTTTATAGAATTAAAAATATGTTATTGTCAAATTTGGTTGAATTTCTTTGTGTTTGAGAATGATAAAAATGGTATCAGCTTTGGAAACGCTTTTAATTATTTTATATCAATTATTTTGTCTTATATTGTAGTTTTACTAGGATTTATTAAAATTTAAAATTAAGCTCAATAAAAATGTACCTTGAGATGTGTTAGTTAGTTAGTAACACTCCAAAACAGTTGGGTATATGAATGAATGGGAGAGAAAATGTTAAGATGGCCGCCCACATGAACGGCTGGACGAGATCACTTTCCTAGCATTGTGAGTTTTTCAGGACCACTTCTGTGTGCCCACCAGAAGTCCTGTGTTCAAATCTTGCTTCTGATTACTAGCAGTTAAAGGAATTAGCTATCACTAAATTTAAACTTTATAACATCTCTTTTACAATATTTCCTTAGACTTTAAAGTGACATTACTACAATACAATTTTCTTAGTAAGGGCCATTATTTCTATGTCAGCTAGAAAAATTATATCTACTTTAACGTATTAATAAGTCAAGCCAAATGATCTCCAGCTGTCACTTTTGATAGATCAATACAGAAAAATAACCCATTTTTTAAAAGGACTTTCTTAATAAATTCGGACTCTAGACAAATTTGCTTACTTTCAAGGTGCATATATAAATAATCAACATAGGTTTCAAATCAACAAGCCTTATCGTAAAAAATAAAGCTGTGTCAATAGAAGAACATCATTTACTAACTTATTTTAATACTAATAAATTTCAATTTGTGTTCATCGTAGTTTGCAAATGTTCCCCTGAAAAAGCTTTAGAGTATACAGAAAGTTTTGTGTGAAACCTGTTTCCTTGTAACGCAGATGTGAAGTGATTGTTAATTGGAGTGAAGGCTGCAGCGTCTCGGCGCCTAGCCGGGCCAGGTCGTCTTTTGCGCTTGCGCAGTCTCCTGGAAGGACCAAGGATCCCGGCTAGGGACAAAACACTCCACTCTTTCTCTGACTTGAGCTAGCAGGAACTCGGGCTAATTTCTGCTCATTTACTCTTTACACAGAAATCTTTGAGGCGAGAATTTAATTGGACTTGTTTCTTCGCTCCATCTCATCCCCATCAATTTCTATCACGTGGCCCGTTTCTTCTTCTTCTTCTAGAGTTTTTCTCTCTTCTTTTCATCACATAAATATTTCAGTTATTCATAGCCTAGAAAAATTAATTCAAATGTAATTTTGTTCAATTTGTAAGAAGGTGAAGAATATGGTAAATGAAGAAACGTTCTAAAGCTACTTTTATTGAACGTAATTTACAAGAAGTTTAAGTTTCATAAGTATAAAACCATTCATTATAAATTGTTTCATAAAGGCAAGGAGCATACTTTTAATTGTGATAATAATAAGGATGACATTAAAATAATACTACCCGTATTGGTTTTCGCATAGCCTTACGCGTCACTCTTGTGTTAGATTGGATGGCCGGTGACGAAGAGATCGGGGTTTGGATCTCGATAGGGTGTACTGAGGGTGGTTTCTCTTAAATTGTTTCCCATTCTCCCTACACACAAAATGTGGGTGTATTTATTCTAAAATTTGACCCTCCTCATCTCAATTCCACTAGCGTAGTTAAAGTATGAGTGCAACCAGAACTTTTACTAAGACAAGGTGAAGAAAGATAAATATATTTACGTCAATTAGCTTTAATTTCCTTAAAGTTAATAATTTTTTATTAGTTTCTTCTTATATTGGTGGCAAAAGAACAAAGGAGTTAGTCTCGATTTATATGGTTTGCTGGTGTATGGGAGGGAGGGCTTCGAATCCTGGTCAAATGTATTTAAATGTTTTTTTTCTTGTATGCGAGTGTGGGTACACTTCTAGTAAATTCAAACCTCTTTATACTCACCCCGTTAGTGTAAATATGTGGTTAGTCTACACGGGCTGCAATATACAAAGAACACAGTGGTGAAGAGGGGTAGGGGTGGGTGTAGGGGGATTAATCGATCTTTTCTTCACGGGTCAAGAAAGCTCTTTATTTTTACTAAAGCTCTTGCTATTTAGAATTGCATTGTTTCTACGAACTCCCTCTCTTGTTTTTAAATCGAAGCTGGCTACACGCTAGAGCGATATTTTTGGATGGTAGACTTTCCCTAAAATTACATTAGATTTGGTGTAAAGGGGGAATTAAAAAGGGGCGGGGGGTGTTAGAATATATTCCAAGGAAACATTTTATCAACAACTTTTTCTTGAGGGTGAGAACTATAGTAGATAATTTACGTTATTGAAAAAGATAATTATCTGTATTTAGAATTATTTTACTTCTGGTTATAATAAGGATCGAAATTTTAGAAAACATTATAAATTAGTAAGTTTGGCAAGAAGAACAAACAAACTATTTAGAAAATATAAGATTGTTTTTTTTACATGACAAGCAGTTAATTAATATGAAAAATGTAGTTAATAAGATTTATTAAGAACACAATGTGTTAAAAATTAAGTGAACGTGATTTTAATGTTTTAATTAATAATTTATTCATGATTTTATTAATATATTTATTATCTCTATATATATTATATATATAATATTTTTATATGTTTCATCATATCTATCATAGGTTTGTAAAGCGGCATAAAGAAAAAAATTTAGTGGATTTCGTTAACATTTGGTATTTATATGTTACTAGCCTGTGCTTCGCGTGGGTTCTATATTTTTGGTAGCTTATTGAGTCAGTGATTTTTTTTAAAATACAAATAATAGTGTGTTACTTGTAGACATTATGTGATAGCTGTTATGGTTCTTAGCGTTACCCGAGAGACACCACGAGGAGGTGACCATACATAGTGTCTCTGTCATGTTCGGGTTGGGTAATTTTGAATTTTGATTTGATTTTTCTGTTCGGGGAATTTTGGTTGGCAGACTACCATGTCATGATTTGGTTGAAGAATTTTGGTTAGCAGACCCCCTTGCTTACTGCCGTGTCATATTCCCTATGTGACTGCCTACTTTGAAAGGACTTCCTGGTATACGATATTATCCGTCCTTCCCTCATGCACCAAAACAACCAGGCTTCTCGGTATGCTTACTCTGGAGAATTCTACGTAGATCTGGCCGTGGGAGAAACAGTCTTCCCTTAAATCAACCCCCACTTCCTTCAATGTCTGACCCTGAGCCTTGTTGATGGTCATTGCAAAGCAGACTTTCAGGGGGGAACTGGACTCTCTTAAACTCGAAGGGGTAATCCGAAGAAATAAGGAGAATGCGTGGTATAAATACTGTTTTCCCATAACCACACCCTTTGAAGATAGTTGCCTCAATGACGTTGCGATGGAGGGCCTTCACTTGCAGTCTGCTTCAATTGCACAGCTTTGGGGGCTTCAACTCGCGCAACAACATGATGGGAGCGCCAACCTTCAAAAGAAGAGTGTGAGGAGGGAGCCCAGTGGTGTTGAGGTTGTGCAAAAACTTTACCGGGTAGTGGACAGCACCCTAACTACTGAGTCCACTGAATGATAGGTCATCTCCTCCGATATTTACATGCTGAGCAGAATGTTGTTCATCTAATTTGCCTTATCGTTTCTAGGCGTTAGAAGTGTGCTCTCCTTTAACCATGACATAGGTTTCCGTATTATGTTCTTTAGATCGGGATAAATGATTGTGGTCATACTGTTCATATCCTTAACTAATTGACACATGCTAGAAGGAAAATTTATCTCTCCATCTATCTCCTTAACCTTGCCGTCTCCCAATTCTAGCAGATTGTATGCAATCTCCTCAGCCATTCTATAACTTTTCAAACGAACTCTCATATTTTTCCTTTAATGACAGCTTTTGAATTTTCGGCCATAGGCATGAGAATTTAAGGCAGGTCTTGACTTCATCAGCTCGGGTCCCACGGGGTATTACTGGCAGGGTCTGTCTAAAGTCCCCCGCCAGCAAGACAGTAACACCACCCATCAGCTTGTCACAGCTGCAAATGTCCTGCAGCGTATGGTTTAGAGCCTCTATCCCCCCTTGTGTGACATATTACATACGTCCCATACGATAAGTTTGCAATCTCAAAGCACCTGAACTGTATTGCTCTATTTTTAAATGTTACATATGGGGGTTTCTGAATGATTAAGATTCAAGGGGAGTTTGAAGGCAGAATGGGCAGTTTTACCCTCCTCCAAAATCGTTGCAACGACGCTCTATGAAGCAACAGCCATAGCGATTCCCCTGTTACTTCTAACTTTGTCTGGTAACAGGTTTATCAAGAATGTTTTTCTTGTACCTCCTGGGGCATTCAAAAACAACACTACCGTCTCCACCGTCTACGCTTTTAATAACATTCTTGTAAACCGTAATCTGATCACCCGTTAGCCTTGGCTTGTTGTCCTCAACTGTTTTCGACAGAGCATCAACGTCGTAGCTCAATTCCCCGAGGTGGTCTCGGTTGCCCATGACACCATCTGCATCACGCGTTGTTTCAGGCAAGCCATAGTGCTTGAGAATATGTCCTGCCATTGAAACCACCACATCTTTCAACAACATAAGACATTTTTTGTATATCATGTCCAGACCCTGCTGGATATTAATCTCTAGACAATCCATCTCCAAATGCCATTGTATGTCCTCAGCAAAACTGTCCTTGTGCTTCTCCGACAGTAGGATTGGGTCTGAAATCTGGAAGAAAGCCAACATGATTGTTAAAAGTTCTCTCAGTTTGAAAGGAGAATCAGATAAGGCCGCTTCTTCCAAAGTTTTGTCCCAGTGACCATCGGCTTCCAATAAACCCAACGCTCTGCAAGCGGATTGGAATATGGGATGGATGTGACCATTTACTGTTTTGAGGTTTGAGAATGGTGTTGGTCCTCGTACCTCGTGAAGCACAGATGATAACACTCCAAGCTATTAGGATGAACCGTATAGTTTCTGCCTAAAACGTGATCCTTCTTCACTCCAGGATGATCTTGGACTTCCTTCCCTTGCCTCCTCCTGCTTAATCTGTTGTCTGTCTACACATAATAAGAAGGGATTGTGTGATACAGGAGCTGTTTGGCAAAGTCATCAATCTTGCACAGTTCAAAGTAGCTCATAAGAGTCATTTTGTAAGGGTTATTGAGTTTGTCCAGCACATTGTTTTCTGTGAAGTATACTCTCTGGCCATTCTCAGGGTGCACTGCGAGGTGGACCACGGAGGGATATCTCTCAAGAATAAGGAATCTGAGGATCCGCCAGACAGCTTCCGAACTGCTGATATAACATCCAGTTTGGTAGAGCGTAACTTCATCTTTCTCGTTATCTAGTGCGAATACTGCCTGATCACTGCCCTTGTTGACGTACTTGCATATATATTATCGACTGACTTAGTTGCAGTACTCAACATTGATGTGAGCCTGGAAGGAACGAGATAACACAGGATTGAACGGCACCATCCGGCGGTTGTCCAGCTCCATTCCATTGACTTCAACAGTGAAGCCTCCATCATTCGGGGATCCTCGCTTGTACTGTGGATATCCATTGTCCCCTGTCTGGGTCTCACTGATGAAGGGTTGATGGTACCGCTTGGTGGAGCAGCCACCTGACATGCATGGAGAACTTTTGTTGAAACTGCCGCATGCTCCATGGATCATGTTGCTCTTTACTATTTCGTAGAGGGCAGAATCTATCTCAGGGCCTGGTATACCAGCGCTTATGACTTGATTGATAAGTTGTGGTGAGATCCTGATCTCCAACCACAGAATGTGTGGGGGAGGCCTCACTTCTGCCATTTCACCGAGTAAATAAAGCACCTCTAACTCCCAATAATGCTTCCTTTTGTTAATAGATTCATGATTATCTTCACCTTGAGATGGAAAACCCAAACCAATATGTAGTGGCGATCCTGCTGAGCCTTTTTATCTAGTGGTGAGGCCTTTGCTATCTCCTTCCATTTTTGATTGCAGTTTAATTTTATGAATAAATCAGGCCGACCGTAGTGGCGCACGTACGTCATGGCATCCTGCGTTCGCTCATGCAATTAGCGTGGTCCACCGGTAAAGGAAGAAGGCAGAATAAACATTTGACCCAACTCAGTCACATTGGCCTCACTCTTCTTCACAGCATCTTACAGGTAAATGTAGCTTTCCACCCTCAACTTATTCTGGTTGTTTCTGATGAAGTTCAACCTCTTTGTTTCAATTTTTGCATACATGTCTACCGGGAACTGATTGAGGAGACTGCGGGAAAGATTCAGGTGATTCTGTTATTCTTCTCTTACCATAGCTCGGTATGAGTAAAACATGGCTGCAGAAACTGTCTTCTTTAAGGGGAGTTTTATTGTGGGGTCAACTTGAGGCAACGCGATTGAATAACCATCATCACCATAACAAAGCATGAGAGGGTACTACAGGGTGTCGTAGGCTCTGTGGGTCTCGCTGATTCTAGTTAGTGTGTTGTTGCAACTGTGTAGCACGATGTCTCTTCTCTAGAATACCTTATCCACAATCATGACAGCTACCCCACTTGTGGTGGGTGCGTTGAATCGACCTCGTGACCATCCTTGGACTTCTTGTCAGCTTGGATAGTGACTTGAAATTCCTTTTTATATCTGGAAACAGTATCCATGGCTGATTTTCCCTCACATATTTGTTGTTATCATGCAACATCTTCTGCAGCTGGGCAACTAAACCAGTTTTCACATCAGTGAAGTTGCCACACCTGAGAGTTGTTTCCTTCTCGTCATCCCCCACAAAGTAAATTTGCAGAAACTTCGGGTCCTGCTGTGGTGGTGGAAGTAATCTACCCATCCTGTGATACACATGGCCTTGGACCTTAAACATAGGTATGAAATTGCCTTCTGACACTTCCTTTGCCCCTCGGTTACAGGTTAGAAGATACAAGTTTGCCCAATTTCAAGTTTCTAGCTCATCTGGAAGTGGGTAAACATTAATGTCAGTGAGTGAGTTAGTGAGTGAGTCAGCCATGTGGCTTTATAGTAGTATAATTAATATAGTCATGCCACAATTCAATATAATAATTTTTATTATAGCTCTAAAATTAAGGGTAGTTTAGTTATGAATATAAATTTTTTTTAATTAGAAATGTTTCAAAAAATTCCTTAACAATTTTGTTTGATTTACATATATTGAGTGTGTTTTATCCATCACCATTTATTTTTAAGGGGAAAATTGACTAAAGGATAGTTTATTGAGTACTTAATTTTGAATATTATAAAGTAAAAAATTGTTTTATCAAAAACTATCAAAATGCGTATCCAAACAATTTAGTTATAAGTGTTTATTTGGGAAGTTCTTTACATTATAAATAACATTATATACTCTGTTTTCAAATAAAATATATTTGAGGGGAATTTACTGACATTTGATTTTTTTTATACTTGAAATACTCTCTATATATATGGGTACTATATAAATATATATATTTACTGATATTTGATTTTTTATACTTGAAATACTCTATATATATATGGGTAATATATATATATATATGAGTAATATATATATGAGTAATATATATATATGGGTAATATATATATATGGGTAATATATATATATATATATATGGGTAATAAATGTATATATATATATGGGTAATAAATGTATATATATATGGGTAATATATATATATGGGTAATATATATATATATGGGTTATTTATATATATAGAGTATTTCAAGTATAAAAAAATCAAATATCAGTATATATATATATATATGGGTAACCATTCACGATTTTTTTCATGCCATTTCTGTTTAATGTATTTTTTTAACTGCTACGTCTGCGCATCATTCTCGCTCTGGAAGGTTCGTACGTAGCCCCACAGTAGNTATATATATATATATATATATATGGGTAACCATTCACGATTTTTTTCATGCCATTTCTGTTTAATGTATTTTTTTAACTGCTACGTCTGCGCATCATTCTCGCTCTGGAAGGTTCGTACGTAGCCCCACAGTAGAGGTGTTATTTGTACACAACTGATTGTTTATGCTCCCTCCCTATATAATCCATCCCCTCCTCCTTTTTCTGTTGGAGCAAGGATAAAGAAATACGATCCTCCTCTCTATAATCCAGTGTGGATTAATTTCCTAATGGCGGGACGAAAGGTTTTGTTCCGTCCTGTCGCGTCTCTCTTCAAATCTTCGCTTCTTTCAAAGACAAACACAACCCGCTTCCCACCTCTCACCCCTCCTTATTCCACGCTTATACCCCTTGTCCTTCACAAACACCCTGCACGGAGACTTGGATGACGATAAAAGGAAGTTTTTAGTTGCTCTAAATCAGTAGAAGAGACCACCTTTATTTTCCATCGCGTCCTTTTTTCCCCTCAATGCGTCTCACTAACCGTTCAGGCTATAAGCATTTATGATAATTATTATTGTGAAGCAAGGATGAGGAAAATAGATGTATAGAGGAAATTTACTGGTATTTGCGTGGAGGAAGAGGGGGAGAGCATTTAGGAAAAACCACTCTCATTACATTTGACTGTGATTCGAAACCAGTCATCGGCAGTAGATTATATTGCGAGAGTGACGCCTTAGACAATGTGACCACCGAAGTGGGTCTGCATGTTCACCCTTGGGGGGGCATAAGTCAAGGAAGGTAGAATTTAGAGGAAATATTCCAGCATTGACGTGGAAAAAATAATGTAAAACCATTTAGGAAAATACACCCTCAGTGCTAAAGAGATTTGAATTTCTATCTGTCCGTCACTGTTAATCCATTCTAACACCAGATTGGTGCTGTACACTAGACTAAGTTTTCAACTTGTTTTTAGGTATTGTTTGACCTCATTCGTAGGTAGTTATCTCAAATATCCAAAGCGTTAAAATAAACACAACTAAACGCCTCTGCTTATTCGTAATCGTGACGTTTATAAACTAGTAACTTATTCTAGGAAGGGAGTGTCTTATTTGGGTTAAAACACTTCCTTGAATATAATTATATATATATATATATATAATTGTATATATATACTTTTTTCAGACTGAAAAAAAAATAGGCCAACACAAATTTTAGCTCATCAAAAACCTTTACAAACTTGACTTGTCCTCCAGGTAACATTTATTTTCAGCTTAGGCATAAAAATAGTTGAAATATTAATAATATAATAAAATTCATATTTGAATGAATATAAATGAAATACATACATACATGAAAGCAGGCTGACGTGTGGTGGTCATGTAGCGCGTATGGGCAGTTACACGCGTGTACACAACATTTTAGTTGTGAAACCTGGTAGGATAAGATGTCAATAAGAGGATAATTTGAAAATGTATTTGAAAGAGGTTGGGTTTCAGATTAGGGATTGAGTGGAGGTGTCTCAGGATAGAGCTGAATGGCAAGATTACGTTCTGGTGACCATGAACTTTCAAGCTTCTCAATAGTCCAGTGAAACTAGGTTTTACCAACGGAAAAATTCACAAAGTTTTGAAACTCGGCAGGAACATTGTTGAAGGCATTAGAAATGAAATAAAAGAAAGTTCTCTCAGCTATCGTGGTAAAATAGGAAATAGGAAAAACCACCCCCAAATATTATTAAGTTCATTTATCTGCTGAACCGTTCAATTTTGGACAAATATGCTCTTATAAAAAAGGTTTGAAATAAAATTTACAACAATAAATGTTCTGGTCATGTTTTGCGTGCAATGAATATTACTCGCTAAAATGTGGATCTAAGACAAGGGTAAGTCGGAACGCACTGTTGAATACGTGCCTATCTCGGTTTTTATGTATGATTTACTCGGAAATTACTCATTTTATGCGAAAAATTATTAGGGATTAAATTGTTAAGCGGCAAATTGTCCATCGAATACGCCATTTTATATCTATTTAATTTAATTTAATCCAAATTGTGGTCAACAATTTTCGCTTCGGCTTCAGTGCTCTATGTGCTTAAATATTTAATATGATAACTAAGAACACATACAGCAAATTCTCATCGATTTTAAAACCTCTCCACCTGAGTTTGATGATGTACAATGTGATATTATTGTTGAAAACCTAAAACATAAGTTTTCTGAACACGTTGAAAAGCTAAGAGAACTGGGGAAAACGGCACAATGATGGTTATAGTATTTTGAGCTTGTTAATGTTGAGATACATTTGATTGAATAAAAGCATTGGAGTATTTGGAAGTTGCATCTAGATTGTGCTTCCAATTTTTCATGTTTGTGGCCATTTTCTATACGCCAAGTTTCGTCAACTCTACCTTCAAGATAATATGAAATCCTTGCAACAAAAAATGCTTGCCTGGGAGCAACAAAAATTAACAAAAGAAGGCTTCTTCGCCATTCGTCACTCTGAGAAGAACTGGTGTATGGTCAGACATGACCATAGAACAGACTCTAATGAAAAACATGGAAGAGGCTTCACTCACAGTGTTCTAAGCAAATGGATCTTTGGATTGCCAGGAGCGTATTATGTGTGTGCCAGCATGGAGAAATTTTATAAATTAAATACTGAGAGCAGCCATCAGCACGTCGAGTTGCGAGATTTAAGAATGGGTAAAGACAATGAGGAGTGTGAAAATTTTATGCAATAGATAAAATGACATTTGCCATTCATTAATAGCTACAATATTATGTCACTATTTAGAGGTCTTATCGCTAAAGGAAGACATTGATTGCTACAGAGCAAAATATATTGGCGAAAAATCACTAAACGATACTGTAACCGTAGGAAGCATGTTCAAGACTTTTAATCTGAGTCCTTCAAATCAGGCAAAGCCAATTTCCTAAATGGACAATACAGTTAAAGTCAAATAAAATGAATTATCTAAACTGTTCATTCGACCCAGGATTTGAAAACCTGCTCTACTTATGAGCTCACTTCAATGTCTCTTTTTATATTTGACGAAAAACGTTTGATGAGAAAAACAAATAATCATCTTTGTATCAAATTTTTAATATTGTTGAAGAACGGGCTGTTGACTTCTCTGACAGTGAGTTCGTGATTGACGGGGACTATTTGGTATGGCCAAAGTGATGGACATTAGCGAACAATGATACCGCTTACGTCGATTACGTTAGAAAACATAATGGTCAAAGAGTAACCGTTGTATTTGATGATTACTCAGATAATGCTAATAGCACAAAGAGTTTGGAGCGTTAACGATGGCAAATGCAACTCATATTATTTGAAATTATTTTCGATGAATACATGGCTGTCTTCGAAACACATCAGAAGTTGTTGAGCAATCTCAGCCAACAAGGAGCGTTTAATTTCACAACTAGTTGAAAAATTTGAGAGCGAAGGAATTAGAATTATTGTTGCCGTGGATGATGCTTACTTGTTAACATTAACAAGCCCAAATTACTGAAGCTATGATTTTGCCGTTTTCCCCAGTTCTTTTAGCTTTTAAATGTGTTCAGAAAACTTCAGTTTTAGGTTTTCCACAGTAATATCACTTTTGTACATCGTAAAACTCAGGTGGAGTGGTTTTAAAATCGATGAGAATTTGCTGCGTGTGTTTTTTGTTATCATATTAAACATTAATTTATTTTATAACTGTTTTAGACAAAACAGTATACGTCAATAAATGTGTTCAAATTGCTCTGGCGTACGCATGACCCGCAAGTATATAGTGCACTGAAGCCGAAGCGAATATGGTTTACCATGATTCGGATTGCGACAAATTAAAAAAATAAACATAAAAGGGCGTATTTGATGGACAATTTACCGCTCAACAATTTAATTCCTAATAATTATTCACGTAAAATTAGTAGTTTCCGAGTAGATCATACATACAAACCGCGATAGTCACGTACTTAACAGTACGCGCCGACCTACCCTTATCTTAGATCCACATTTTAGCGAGTAATATTCATTGCAAGCAAAACATGTCCAGAACATTTCTTGTTTTAAATTTTATTTCAAACATTTTTTTTATGCAAGCATATGTGCCCAAAATTAAACGGTTCAGCAGCTAAATGAACTTAATCGTATTTGGGGTTGGTTTTTCCTATTTTAAGGGGGGAAGCTACCCCGATAGGTGTGATAACTTTCTTTTGTTTCATTTCTAACACCTTCAACAATGTTCCTGCCCCGTTTCAAAACTTTATGAATTTTTCCGTTAATATTGCAATTTATTGTCTAATTTCCCTGGACTATAAGGCCAAAGAGTTAGTTAGTTAGCCTGCCTGGGAGTGGTAAACAAATAAAAACAGCCATTATTATTATTATTATTGAACTGCCCGTTCTGGCCATAAGCCTATGTACTAATAACTACAGTGTGCTAGGGATGATGAAGGTTGAATTTTGAGGAATTGTACCTTAATTTGCTTGGAGGGATAGTGGCAAACCATTTAGTAAAACAACCCTCAGTACAATTGACGGGGATTGAACTCCGATCTCCCTTCATCGGTAGTCTAGTCTCTTATTGATCCCCGCCCACTGGATCACACTACTTGAGTGTAAAACTTTTTCACGTTGTTCAAACTTGTCCCGTGTGGATAAATAAACACAGCATCATTTGCTAACCGACGATCTCCTGCCAGACCGGAAGTGACTAATCCCCTACTCGCAGCTCCGCGACCACCCCCTCCTAACCCCTTCTAAAGATTCCCGTGACCCCTCAGCCCTTGGAGGAGTCTATGAAGTCAGCGACACCTCTTGGGAAATCTAAGCAGATAGCAGCACCAGCAGCTCTTTTCTATACTCGGCAGGCAAGAACCATTGTTGCCGGCCTCCACCATTGTTTGCCACCAAAACACTCCTCACAACTACTGAAAGGTTTGTCGGGATTTGGAGGGGTAAAAGGGGTAGTTTTCATCATGGCAGCCATCTAAGAAAGATGTCATTTTACGCTTTTGAACGATGAGTGTGTGTGTGTGTGTGTTGTTGTTGTTGTGATGTCCGATATACAGTAGCTCCACGACTTATTTGGTGCTGACTGACAGCTCACAGCTGACTTCTGACACTCAACATTTAGGTATATACCTAAATTTTGACTGTCAGAAGTTACAGCTGTTAAACACATGTTTTTTGTAGATCATATGGTTCAACGTAGGGATTAATAATTGTGTCTGGTAACGTTTCAAAGCCGTCAGCTGTTAGCTGTGAACTGTCAGTCAGCACCAAATAAGTCATGCATAGGATTTAGGTACCCTATCTTCTATGTGTGTAAGGTATTTTATGGAACTTATTTTTTACTTCCTTGTGACCCTTAGAAGAGATGAAGTATTGTGATTGTCAAAAAAAAATTATTTCGAGATTTTGATGGATGTCGACGTTTCATGGTCCCCTGAATTCGAAAAAGTTGTTCTCGCGATGCCTTCTGTCTGTCTTTTTGTCTGTATATCGGCCTAGAGTCAAAACCATTATACCGCTAGATCTAAGCCGTGGTATCTTCAGATTATCATGAGGTTCCCCAGACGCTGTTTTTAGAAGTAGATAGCTAACTTTAAAATTAAGGGTAGTTTACTTAAGGGAAGGGGAGGGAAATCAAATTTTTCGAAATCGTTTCCAAAGAATTTAATTAAAATGCGTACCTAGGCACTGTTTAATGTTACAAACTAAATGGTGCTTCTCTATTTTCTGGAAACATGATATAGACGGATATCTCCAAATTTGATCATGTTTCCGCAACTCTTATAATTGCAAAATAGGACTATTAAAAACAAAAAACTTTTTTTCAAATATATTTTTTACAAAACAAATACTTTTTAAATGTACGGTGCATCTAAAAAAAAGATTGCCATGCTCTTTGGTCAACAGTGGTGTTCCTTTTTTATCAATATGTTTATGTAAAAGTGTATATTATTTTATTTATGCTCTATTATGGAATGGGGTGCTTATTTTTCTATATTTCTGAAAAGAAATGTCTATTAGTTCGTTTCACATATCCTACGAGTTTTAAGTACGTTGTTTATATTTTTAGTTAAAGAAGCGAAAAAGTCGGTTCGGGGCATTGTAACTTTTTTTACAGGATGTTTATTATTATTATTATTATTATTATTATTACGCTTTTTATAAGTCTATAATATAATCTCGCTGATGAAGTTCCTTTTTTTTCCCTGTTTAATGCTATCTTCTTCATTTTGCATCAATTTTATACAAATGTATGCATGGCCTAGGGCCTACGAAGTCTTTAGGGGTGAACTTTCACTAAAAAAATTGTTCAGAGACGTAATTATTTTACATTTAGTCAATAACTCGTCATCTTATTTGTGTCAATTTTATGTAAATAATTTTATCTAGTACATACATTAAACTATTGTATTGTCCTTCGATATAATTAATCCCTATAGCAAATCTGTCCAATTTATTAAAATAAATATATTACTTTAATTTCTATTACTAGTAATTTTGTGAACAATAGGCCTCACTCCCTCCATTTTCTTATCATTAATACAGTCTTAATAACTATCTTTGGATTTAAAGTTAAAATATCTCCTCTAGTTTCTCCTTTGATATGAAGTCGAGATTTTTCCTTGGTGATCAAAGAAGGAAAACAAATGAATACTCTAGTCAATAGCACATTATATTGATAGAGAATATCTACTGTTCACACGGTTTAAGATGTCATTCTCTTAATTTATGAAGTAAAAAAATGCGCTTTAAATATTCAATCGAATGTTGATCATTTCACATTCAAATAATTTGAAATGAGCTTTTTTTTATCACCACGACTTACTACCCGTTTCAGGCTGTACGTAAAGATGAGCTATTAAACAAAATAACATTTGATCGGCCACCATCTTGAAATGGATAACCATATTGAAAAATATATGTAGACACTTGGCCTAGGTTAAATAATGTCCCTTTCAATTGTTGTTTAATTTGGTCATCGCATTTAACAATCATCGTGAAACCAAGATCCGAACAGACGGAATGACTGACAGACGGAATTCCAAATCAATTTAAAACACAACCTCGCTACCCTTGGTCAGTTAGGATACAATTATATATATATATGTTTTAATATGATCAGCTGCATTATATTTAAACAGGCTCGTAATTGTGATACAATTTAGGTGAGGAGAAGAGATGGTTAGAATGACAAGAGCGTTCACCTATATCAGCGGTACTACAACTTGGTTTGTTCACGGCACAATATTATTTGTCGTGAATCCTCGGGGCACGCTGAATGTGAAAGTTGGTAATACTACCGGAGACAGGAAATGGGCTCTCTATTCGACAACGAATTGAACATTTTTGTAAGAAACCACAACATTATCATTAGTTGTCAATTCTTTAATTGTAAGACATTATATTTTCGGGAAATAAACAGATTACATTCTTTCTCCGACATTTTTCTCTTATTTATTTAAAAAAATTAAAATTTGATTGAATTACTTTAATATTTTTTATTATCAACAATAACATAGCATCGATAATTTCGTGGTACACTTAATGATATTTTTTTTGGCACACTGGTGTACCACGTCACACCCTTTGAAAACCACTGACCTACATTTGGACGATTTTATAACTCTTACAACCATTTACATTACACATAGCATTTATTATAATAATTCATAGATGATAATATAATTTACGACTCAATATTAGCACATATTTATTTTTAACATATATCTTAAAGTTGCATTTAGTCTTAATTTAAATCTAGTAGGCCTATAAGCAAGATTGTTAAGGGGAAGAAGCAAGGAAGTTCGGAGGTCAAAGTTTTATCCCCCCTTTGGAAAAAGTCTTCATACAACATACTTTATTAGTCACAATTACTTAACTACTTAGAAAATGTTTTTACAATCATTATTATAATCTTGTCACCTCATCTCATTAACCTTTTCGGATATACGCATATTATGTACTAATTACGATAATTTACTAGGGATGAGAAAGTTGTAATTTAGAGAAATTCTATCTGCATTTGCGGGGCGGGAGAGTGTAAAACGCTTTAGGAAAATTCACCCTCAATCCACTGAGCCAAGATTCTATCCCTGATATCTTCATTATCAACAGTTCAGTCTATTTCGAGTTATACCTAGAGATAGGGTAAATTCGCTTTTGCGAAAAACGCGAAAAGAAAAGAAAGGGTCGAAAATAGGGTATTTATAAGTTTTCTTTGCGTTTCATGGCATTGGAAAGTGTTTAAAGCGATTTTTATTTCGCGAATTAACGTGAAAAACGTGATTTTGAGAGTATTTTAGCTAAATTATTCTATTTAGCGAAATAGACGCAAATTCCCTGAAAATGCTGTGCATTTAAATAAAATGCTGAGAATTTCTATAAAACGATGTTTTTCAGTGGAAATAAGTGATTAAAAAATCATTGAGTTTCACTCGTCTGTGTGCTTCAGCTTGGGTTTTACTTGCATCCTGTGCCTTCCACAGCCCATCCGGCTAATCGCCACATTCCGTTAGTCGTTGCTTTTATCATAAATCCTTTGTATAGGCCCTAAAAACATTGACGAAAGACATTTTTACCTATTTTGCTACAAAATGCTAAATTATGCCACAAAACGCTAAATTTCCAATAATTAATGCTAAAAAACTGAAAATTAATGCTATTTTACCCTATCTCTAGCTATACCCGATGTGAGAAACACTGTTACCAATCGCCAAAAGTGGTGAATTGGCCATACAAGTTTGACAAATTTGAGTTTGACAGCTCTCACAAAAAAAAAACTTCTTCCTGACAGTGTGTGCTGGTTTTACCTTGATATTTCCTGCATATACTGGTAAGAATTCCACATCTACATTTAGTTCAGATATCAATTTAATGTTTCAACAACTTGTCAGACAAAGGTATTGTCAAATTTCGCATTAAATTGCCTTACATTTTCAATTCAAACAATTTTCATAATTTACATCTTAGGCGGCTGTTACTGAGTATTTATAGTGTACATAAACTTACTAAAATAGTATGTGCGTGGGTGTGCAGGGGACGCTAGAGAAGAACAGAGTTTTTGCAGGGTTTTTTTTTTAGTAGAAAACAGTTTAGGGCAAAATAAAATTAAATATTTCACAAGTATAAACATAGTTTAATTTTCTTCATATAGTAATCAACAATTATTGAATATCTGTCATGAGTATATTAAAATATGATGAAAAACATTTTCAGAGAAGAGAAACAGTTAACATTAAATTCTAGGAATACCTTGACAATTATTCGAGAGCAATTGGTATTTTCATGCGAAGAAAATTAAACTCTTAGGTTCCTACTGGCCAAAACTTTTTTTGTTATAGATACGGCAAAAACACTGGCCTTTTTTCGCGTTCCCAACACTCCTTTCTTAAATATTAGATTGAGCAACTTAATTTCTTAATTTTTATCTGGTGTGGCGAATTTAACTTCCCATTCGCCACATCTGTGGCTGCATTAAAATTATGTTGCCCACCTCTGCCCTAGACTATTCTTTATTTTTAGCACCGCGTCTTACTATACGTTATACGCTTAAGTACTAATTACGCTAATGGGCTAGGAATTGTAAAGGTTGAATTTAGAGAAAGGGAAACAACATTTGCGTGGAGGTAGGGTGGAAAACCATTTAGGTAAAACCACCCTCAGTTCACCCGACCGAGATTAGAATCTCGATCTCCCCGTCTTTGGCAGTTCAGCTCAACATTAAACTAGCGCGCTAGCTAACTACGCCACCGAGGCGGGTTATAGACCATTCGATCATAGTTTATAACATATTTTCTTAAGCACTGCGTCTTACTACCTGTTCATATTATACGCATATGTACTAATTACAATGAGCTAGGGATGAGGAAGAGTGAATTTATTTTAAGGGTACCCCGCATTTGCGTGGTGTTAGAGTGTAAAACCATTTTGGAAAAACCACCTTAAATAAACCCGACTGGGATTCGAACTCTGATCTCCCTGTCATCGGCAGTCTAATATATTGCGATAGTGATGCCTTAGATCATGCTGCCACTGAAGTAGGTATTTTATAATAATGGAAATACACTCTGGTAAGTAGGTAATTAGTTCGATGCTACACGATAAAATATGCCTTAGTAAGATTCTTCTTCCATCTCGACAGTAGTGGCTCAAAGGTGTACTTTAAGTTAAAGTGCTTGGTTCGACCTCAATCTCACAAGTGGAGTAGTTTACAACATGTAATACTGGAAATATGTGATGCTTGGCTCTAGGAAGTTTGAAGAGCCATAATTATAAGTCTCTCCTTTATACAACCCCAAAATACCATCCACCCTACCAACACATATTCTATAGCATGGGCTCCCAATATATTTAAATGTACTGACATAATTATTTGTTCCGTATTAAGGACAGGCATTGTACTAGTAATGGATCTAACCAGCTCATTGGAGCAAGCTAGCTCACATAGGCTCGCTCGCTCACTCAAAAGAGTCGTTCAAATGAGTCATATCGATCACCTTTTGTCTCGTTCCCTGGAAGAGCTTATCCCTGGTTCGCAGAACACCCGGTAGAGCTATGATCGCAAGTGAGTAATCACCTTTTCCTCTCACAATGTATTTATTTCTATTTTTTTATACTACCTCTTCAGGTTATACGCATATATTATAATTACTCTAACGGGCTAGGGATTAGGAAAGAGTCATTTCTGAGGTAATCCACTCACTCACATTTGTGTGGAAGGAGAGTGAGAAGCCATGTAGAAAAATCACTCTCAGTAGATCTAACCGGGATTCAAATCCTGATCTCCCCGTCGTCGGAAGTCGATTATATTGCTTGATTGACTTCGTAGATCATGGGGCCACCAAAGCAGGTCTCACAAACTATTATAGCATTGTCAGAAACAGGAATGAACGTTTATTATTTAAAACCAAAATTAGTTCTCAATAAAAAGAAGTGATAGTAGATTCTATTTTTCCTTAAATTCAATTATTATAGTTGCAAATAATAGTTTCCTTACAGAGCGTTGCCGGGCTGCGGACCACTGGTCGGGAAACACTGTTCCATGGTATTGAGGAGGATTAAATGTGGTATGTGGATAGGAATATTAATTAATAACACTGGTCTGCATGGTTGTATGTGTTCGTAAACCAATAGCTGTTTATAACTAGTATGTTTATGCTGATTTCAGAAATATCAGCCGCTCCTTCCTGCCAATTACCCTTTTTTCACAAATCCCTTAAATTTATATCAGGATTTATATTGTTGAATATTTTAAATTAGGATTAAATGCTGGGAATTTATAAACTAAATCTTCACATTTGAATTGACCAGAAAGAGAGAGGGCGTAATGAAGTTGGCTGGATATAACTAGCTCAAGATAGGGATAGGATGTAATGAGGTTGACTGGTGGCATACTTTTCTAAGTGCCGCAATGAACTTTCGAATTCCTAGTTCCATAGAGTAGCTGAGTAATCATCACATGTTGGCAACACTTCCTTTAGTCATTTTTTTAAAAGTATGAGCTCAGTTTATTTTTGTGGTTTTCACGTCAAATTTGTGCTAAACAGTGAGTAAAATTAGTTTTTAATAATTTTTTCAATATGTACGTAAATAAAGTCTAATAAAAGTAATATTTCACTATAATTTCAATGCAAAAATTCTGACAAAATTATTAAAATATTATGAGAATACAAATTTTCTTTTGTAATTTATGAAAAAAAACCTTATGTGATGTAAATAAACGGGAGTAATTTTTTTTTTAAATTAGCAATACATATGATTTTAAAACTCCACCTTTCTTAGATAACTTCAGTGGATTATTTACAAAATGTTGGGGAGTGTAACTATTGCTCCCTTGGAAGGGAATTCAAAATAATAAATCGTGTGTTTAAGTTAATCTTCAGTTCGGGAGATCAGGTTAAATGAAGAAGGGCCTAAAAGGATGACGTACTAAGTTTAAAAGTGACTCTTATAGCACTTATTTCCTGAACACCTAGCTTTGTGTGAGAACAACGAAATGTCAACACCTGTATTCCGTGTCTATTGCTCAGTAAGATTCCGAGAAGCTTAAGGTCGCGTGCTTGTTGGTCCATGCTACAAACGACCCTTAAGTGAATGTCACGAAGACTCAGTATTTGTAACGAGGTCTATGTCATTAAGAAGAGAAAAGCTATTTCGGGTAAGTGTAGATGAGATTTGTTACAGAATAATTTTTTTTTTCCATTCACACCAACATCGTTTAAGGCCGACTCAGGTGTCTGACCTTTGACCTCCTACTGAGACATGTGGCCCGGGTTCAGTTCCTCACATGGTTGAAAATGTAGGGTAAGTAAATCATCTACTGGAGGATTGGTGATGTCTTTATTCTGGTATTTGTTTGTTTTGTAAGCTGTGTGTTGATATAATCAATATCTTCATAAAGTGCAAATTAATTACACCGTAAGTAAACCGCCAAAGTATGTTGATAAACTTAAGTAAAGTTTTCCAACAAGATCTCAATAAAATTAAATGTTTGATAATTCACACTTGCGCTTACAATTTTACACACAAAAAGTTATTTTTAAGATGGTTTAGGTTTAAGAATCGTTAATATTTGGCCTACAAACATTATTTTACATCATTATATTAATATATTATATACTACGTATTATTATTATTATTTATTATTGGGTGTTCTGTCTTACGACAGGTCTATTCCATTTGTCAGCAAACTTAGACCGCCAATGCGCCCTGTCCTCTGCCTCCTCTTCCAGATCCAAGAATTGTATTCTTTCTTTACTATTATGTGTAATATAGTGTACTACATATAATATGTTATATATAATTTACATATTATACTATACATGTTATGTAATATATTTTATATCTTAGATGTTTTATAATAATATATATCAATAAATGTTTTAACTGGTGAGTTTTATTTTTCAATTTAATACTCAATATAAATCAATCTAATTTAAATTATAGGTGAGCATACAATAATATTTTTTTATGGAATTGCTTTTAAAATATATTAATCTTGATTATAAAACAGTTAGATATAATGGAAAAATAATATTTTTTGGGGAAACATATTTTTATATATTTTCTTTAAATTAAATATCCAGGCCAGTACCTATTTTTAAATATTTTGAGGGAACACTATTTCCAACACATCTACGTAGCCTATTTTAGTTATTTTATCAAGACTAATAAATTATTTGGTCAAAATATTGAAAACTTTTCGATTGTTCTTTTTGTTTCTAACTTATGGATATTAAACCCAAATATGGTACCGTAGAAAGTATATGCACATAATTTGCGACTATCGTAGATATATTTATTATTTATTTAAGTCCTTAAGGGCCAATCTCAGTCCGTCTTCAATTATCTAGTTTCCCTCCGTCGGGAATTTCGAAACAAAATATTCCGTCCGTTGGTTGCACTGAGTTTCCTATTACCTGCGACTCTGAGGACGAAGCTGGAGACAGTTCTTGGAAGAAAACTGTTTTCGATTAATGTTTACCCAGAACTCCTTCCAACTGAAATAACAGGATGGGATGGTTTCACAGAAATTAAAGGGGATGCAGCAGGATGGCCGCATGTCATGCGAGAAAGATGATGAGCTAGCGCATTTTCAATTTCAGAGAAATACTCCGCTCTCAAATGAAAAAAGTTCATTAAATTAATACAAGTTTGAATAACACGTGGCTCGAAAATATAAGTTGTAAATATATAAAAGAGATGATTAATTATCTTGTTACGTGTGGATCTAATAATTATTAAAAACAAATTTATCACGTATTAGTACCCATTTGGGTTATACGCATACAAAAATTACTCTATTGTAATAAAGGTGATAAAGGTAGAGTTTGAGAGGGAATGTACCCACGTTTGCGTGAAGGAAGAATGGAAAATCATTTAGGAAAACCACCCTCAGTACACCTGACTTGGATTCGAATCTTGGATCTCCTCGTCATCGGCAGTTTATTCTATCATGAGAGTGACGCCGTATAACAGAAGCTCTCAATGTGGGGTCCTGTGGGGTGAACCTAGAGGGAGGGGGGGAGGCGGCGAACAAATCGAGATTTTTAAACTTTTTTTTATTAATTGTATTTTCACATTATATAAGAAATAATCGCTACTAGCAATTTGCTTAAATATCTGTATTTATCAATTTAATTAATTACATAGAGTACTAGAAATGTGTGCGTAGGTTTTTAATTTCACCTCGTATGGCGTCGTGGGCGTCGCGGCGAATTATCATTGGATTCAGGGGTCCACGTGATGAAAGAGTTTGGGAACCACTGACTTAGACCATTCGGACACTGAAATAATTTCCCAGTCCCCCTTTATATTCCAATGTTCTCATCCCCCATTAGTGTAGATATTCATACGCCCGAGTGGGTATTAAAACGTTCTGCACTATTGATTTTTTAAATGTTTTCATTGAGGATTCAAACAACATAATTAATAATCTGGTCAAAATGGTCTTGTTAGGTTTACTATATCATATTTATTTTATTTTTTATATACTTGAGGTAGGTCTATTTAACGTGACCTTTCTGAACTGATTCATTATATTAGTACAAGAGAATTTCTATGAGCGAGAGTGAAAGGGCCTACCAAATTAGACGGGAAAAATATTTTCACAAACCTTCTGTGGGTTTTTTTTTACATGCTGCAATCAATCTGGGACCGACGGCTTTACTTCCCCTTGGAAGGGAGCTGATCTACGGATTTTTATCACTTAAGAAAAACCTATCGGCTGGGTTTGAACCCACGAACATTGGGTCCTGAGGCAAGCACTCTATCCCATGACCACCGAGGTCGACTTTTGCCTTTTGTGAGTTTAATTTGTAAACTTTTGAGATATAGCATAAAAACCTGTCATCATCGTATAATGCAATCCATATTTTTCACATTTAATTTATTAAAAAATTTTAATGTTATATCATAGCTCGGTATTAAGGGGTGTTTCAGAAAATTTAAACTTAATTTTTTCTTTCAACATTGATGCAATTTTACTATATCATATATATTTTTATCTCGGTATTAATACTATATTATATTAAAAGTGGCAGATTACACCGGAACCGACTTATGAATATAATGAAAGTGAATTTATTAACTTTAGTAAAATAGCAAGACACCACTATTACTACCTTGATATTGTTTTAATGTTTGAGACCTCTGTTAGAATCACACACACACACACACGGTGTGAATTGACGAATCCAGTAGCTGACCCTCAGCTTCGTATAAACGGGTCGGTCGATTTACTGACTGTGCGATTTGGCCAGCTGGTTGGTTACTTCAAGTGTTTTTGTTTTTACTGGCCACTGGCCTTGCCCCACCACGCAGATTGGCTTGGCCGTTACTCTCGCAACAACTTTATGTCCATGTGGAACGTGATCACACAACCTCTTTCAAAATTAAATGCTCCTAGAGACGTTTGAATCCTAGTACACACAACACATTTTATTGTACAAGATAATTTACAAAGTGTTGTGGCCACAATTTTGTGCCGTGTGAACAAACTCCCAAGCTTATTCAAGATTTGCTTTGCCCAACTCTTTATTTAAAATATGTTGTAGGTTATAAAAAAAATAGAACATTTCCTACATCTGCCAATTTTACCAAACAACTTTTGAGTTGTAAAAATTTTAACTCAGTCTGCTAGATGGTCACATTTTTTAATGGATGACTATATTAACAGTCAAATACTTGATCAAAACAAATACAATTCAAAATTATTTGGCGAACCTCGAATATAGAGGTTTTCAATTGGATGGAAAGAAAATTATTTATTTATTTATTTAAGGAAGATTAGGAAAGTTTTTATGGAAAAGATTATTTAAAAATATACTCGATGATTATTAATTTATTAACTGACCAGGAAAAGAACAAAAAGGCCACTATATTGTTAAATATTGTATAGAATTAAACGTGCCCTGTGGACAGTCATTGGATAAAACTTGTATGCAATCAATGTGTTTAGATATTGCATTGCATACAAGTTTATGTATGAAATTTTGTACAAGAAATTGTGTAATAATTATGTACCCGAATTCATACCGCTTCCCCCTGTTCCCACTCTATTTATCCTATTCCTCGTCTCCTCACAATAATTCATCACACACTGTTAAAGAAAATGATCTTACTACCTTACGAATTATATAACTGTATGTTATTAAGATATTTTCACAACAAAGCCTCTTAACTGGTCCACAGATTATATTGGTGTCAACAGAAAGGTTCAATAAAGTAGAGAACAGAAGCTTTTTAATCCAGTTAGAATGCTCACTGGAAAGCCATAAACTCACACCTTGTGAACTAGGGCTTAATTATATTTTACTTCAGAAGTCAGTGGATGCAGAAAGATCTCACTCTAAAATAAATGACCCGAAAATTAGTTGTATTTCAGTAGAAAAGAGTGTAATCTCTCGGTATTTGCCAACTTACCAAATAAAAATAATAATCGGCATAAACATGAAGTCTATGAGGATTACTCGATAGCAAATCGGGCGTAAATGAGAATAAAATGGATGAACAAAATAGGCTTCTTTGTATCTGGGTCAGTTTTTTTATAATATTGTCTCTAGAATTCTCTCCATAAGGGGGGGAAAAAACACAGCGAAGAAAATGCGTGGGATGTATCCAGACAGAGAAAGAAAGGAGATAACGACAGAGACCGGTAAATCAGATGATGATGTAGGAAATGAAGTATATCATAGCAATAAAAGTGATTTAGGTGCATCATCAGCCATATCTCATTGCTTTTCCATTCTTCCTCGCTCGGTGGGTTCGTTCAACGAAAACGCCTTAAGACGATCAAGAACAAAGAATGGTTCATATGTGACTTACAGTACTTGTTCAAACTAACGGTTTTTTTTAGCACCGCGTCTTACTACCCATTCGGGTTATACGCTTAAGTACTAATTACACTAATGGATTAGGAATTGGGAAGGTTGAATTTAGAGGAAGTGAACCCGCATTTGCGTGGAGGGAGAGTGGAAAACCATTCAGGAAACTAACTGTTCTTTACAACGTCAAGTGAAACCGTCGCATTCAAGTAGTGTCTTACAAAATGACAAAACAAAATTACAACCAAAACCTACTATCTGTTCAGGTTATACGCATATGTACTAATTATGCTAATGATCTAAGAATTAGGAAGGTGGAATTTAAAACAAGTGCACACGAATATGCGAGGAGGGATAGTGGAAAACCATTACGGTAAAACCTCCCTCAATCAGTACTACCTAGAGGGATTCTAACCCCAATATCCCCATCATCGGCATAAAACTACTTAAATTGAACGAATGCAGTAGACATATACTTAGTTTTAAGTTAAAAGTTTACTTTTTTGTTTAATTTATCTCAAAAATACAACTCCTTCAAACTTAGTTAGATAATACAATACGAACCAAACGTCACATTGTGGTGCGGTTTCCTGTATTATACTGTAAAAAAAAACCGGTAGAATATTGAGACTAGAAAACAGTTTGATCATATTTCTAAAAATACGATGAAAGTAAAAGAAATGTAAAATAAAAAAAACTGAATGAAGGTCAAGTACAAAAGTATTGGGAGTACCTCACTCACTCTTCTGTGACCAGATCCGTTGAATTGCATAAAGTAACATTTCGTTATAATGAAACGTAGTGATTAAGTCTTGCTCAAATAGTTTGATTTTTATTCATAAAACTTGACCTAACTAACCTCTTTGCTCTACTAGATAAGGTATTAAAAATACTGTACTTAAGGTCTCACCTGAAAAAACAACGTTCATTAAATTGGACATACCTTTTAAAATAAAGATTTAACCTAATTTAAGGGATGCTTGTTTTATTAAATCATATTTCATTTTTATTTGGGTCTGATTTTTACTTTTTGAATATTTCCTTAGATCTTCCCAATAACAGAATAAAATATCTAGTATTTCTTCTTTGATTTAAATCCTATTGATTTTTCAATCGTAGTCATTGACGCTAAAAGAAAGAGAATCCGTTTAGTAAAAAATAAGTATGGCTTACACAAAGCAATCCAAGCATAAAAATAATATATTTTCCGTCTCCTGTGTGAACTGATGTTTAATTTTCTAGAGATTTTTTCTCGCACTCTCATTGGGTTATATGTCTAACGTCCAATAGTAGTTGTCGAAATTAATCTCCATGCAAAACGAATAAAAAGTTAAAGCGACTTTATGCACTGTGCACTATTCACTATGTATTGTTTGTGAAATATATTATTGAAAAATATGTTTCAACTTCTTGCGCAATGTGTGCTATACATTATTCGCTATTATATATGCGTTATGCATTAATATGAGCTCAGCCTAGTCAAAACCTTTATCAATACGGCTCTTTCATTGTGAATCAATCATTTGAAATAGAAAAATTTTAATATATATCGACAAATTAATGATGTGACTTTGATTGTTTACTTGTACCTGCATTTTAGGAGCTAGTTTGCGTTTATTTATAGCCATTGTGGCTCATCGGGCCAAACCACACTCTTAAACCTAAAGTAATTTCATTTCATTAAATGCAGTCGAAATAATTGTGGGAATGAAAATAATTTAAAGAAGAGAATCTTGAAAATATATTTTTGTTCAACCTGTTAAATTACATTTTATTTTACAGAGATAACTAAAGTGAATGCAGAGGAAATTAATATGGAAACCGGTTTTTCACTTATTTTTTTCCGTGCACACCAAACCCGAAAAAAAGACTCTTTTTATACCTGACTAACAGTAAAATATATTTATTTTATTTTGCTTTATAGTCTTTAAATTGATTTAGTTCTAATACTTTGGTAGATAGAGTATGAATACAATTTAACTTATTACTTATTCATGGTTAATTCCATCAGTAGCTTATTTAACTTCATACTAAACCAAAATCAACATAAAATTATCTTGTTTAGCTACGAACAAATAAATAGTTTTGTTTATTTGATTTAAATACTAAAAAAATATTATAGTGTGGATTGTGAAACAAGAAGGGTGGTTTACTTATAATGGATCATTTTAATGCATTGGAATTAATATATTTCAATAATATAAATTTCAGGGAACTTATGTAACAGTTATTGTATTGTTTTATTATGATGTTTTTAGAAAAATCA
The DNA here is from genome assembly GCA_902151455.1 of Timema bartmani. NCBI lineage: Eukaryota > Metazoa > Arthropoda > Insecta > Phasmatodea > Timematidae > Timema > Timema bartmani. The sequence goes on from CABFWB010000319.1 coordinate 285,814, forward strand.
TTTAACTTGGTCAATTTTTCTTACTATATCTTACCCCCGTCCAGACCTACCACATTTAATTATATTATTAGTATATAAATGAGTAATTGAAGGGAAATGTACTCAGCATTAGCGTGAAGGCAGAATGGGAAACTATTTAGAAAAAAAAACACTTTTGGTACTATTGGCCATCATTTAAATCCTTACCTCCCCGTCGCGTTGTTGGCAAACCAGACTAGACAATCTTGACATTCAGTCCGCGTGCCCACTTATTCGGATTTAGCCATGCATTGATTTGTTGGTTTTTATATCAATATGTGTTCATTACGTGTAGTTATTTACTTTGGTCGTCGAAAGATCTTTCCTAAATGGGTTTCCTCTCTCCATACACGAAAATGTGGATACACTTCTTCTTGATCCAATATTCACTATCCCTAGCCCATTAGCATAATTAGTACATAAGCGTATAGCCCGAACGGGTAGTAGGATGCGTTGCCTAAAAAGCAACATATAACTGTTAAATAAGTTATATTTTGGGATAAAAAAAGTAAATAACTTTGTTGGCAAAACCCATATCAGTCATTTATATAAGAAGGACCCAAGAGTTTGTTTAAGAGTAAGACACCTTTATTCGTATTTTATTATTTAATTTAAATTGTGTGCATCCCCTGTGACCACATTTATTCTGAGTTAAGGTGGTTTCTCTACAAGCCATGAATTATGGAAGCCTGAGGTCACACGGGTCGCCTCTACTCCCATAATTCCACTCCACTTCGATGTCTTGTGTCGCCGAGATGCAGTGCGTCTTCCTCCCCCTACTCTCCCTTACAACTGCCTCTCTCCCCTCTTAGCAATACAGGTGGCGCTGAAACTTCCTTCACAAGGTCAGGTTACAACTGGTTATAACTCAACACACACCTCCATGACTCACTTTACTCAGACTTTCTTTCAAAATACGTATATGTCTTCTTTTTTGTGTGTGCTCGATCCAAGAGGTCATCCTTGCCCATAAATGTGTCAAAACCTCCGGAGTATAAACCCCCCTCCCTCCAATCCTTCTACGTTCCCTACATGTCATTTCCCCTCTGTTTGCTATCCTACTACCCTTTGTTTCGCCTTCTTTTTTTTATGCGTTTTGCTAAATATAAATAAAACATTATTTTTTTTATCGGTGCTAACATATTTCATGACGTAGTCACTAATGTGACGCATAGTTATGATTTAATACTTTTGTAGAAAGAAAAAAGGGTAAACAAAAAATCTGGCCTAAAGGGGAAATTCTCTTATTTATATTTGTGTTCCTTAAAAAGTAATTATGGTAATTGTGGAGTAAATCAAACCTTGCTTGTGACACATTATATTTTGTATCACAACGAGTGCTCAACGGTTTTCTAACCTTTTCGCTCTGTAGAGCTGGATTCAGTTTTAGATGTTCATGTATCGCTCAGTGTATATATCTGAATTTTTATTACATAGTGTTATATGGAATGTATGTGTACATATGTCATGTATGTATATAGGTATTTACTGTGTGTATTGTGTTTATATGTGTGTATTGCATGTATATATGTAATAGGTGTATAGATGTCAATGTATGCATATGCTTGTATGTATGCATATATATTTATGCATGTAATATGCAAATATATGTACGTATGCTAATATATTTATGCATGTATGTATGCTAATATATTTATGCATGTATGTATGCATATATATTTATGCATGTATGTATGCTATTATATGTATGCATGTATGTATTTAATTTTATGCATATCTTTAATGTATGTAGTACTGCATGTATATGTATTTATGTGTTCATGTACTGAGTGTCTGTGTGTGTGTGTGTGTGTGTGTGTGTGTGCCCTCTAGTTCATTGTAGGTCCATCGGAACGTTGAAACAATTAAATAGGATTATATGATATAATGTAGTTGATTTTTGGACTGCTCTCATATATTTAAAAAGTCATGGATGAAGGTATTTTTCTTTAAAGTATCGTATGTAAATTATCCTTTTACTTCATCCATGGAGAATCACGCGTTTTCGCAGAATAGTCCGTAAAAGGATTTCACTAGAAAAACTTGTTTNTAATACACGTCTTGTCAGAGGTGAAGGAAGGGTTTGGCAATCAGATAAATCTGTGCCGGGACCGGGGATTGAACCACGGACCCCAGCACAGAAGTCAGACATCTTACCCCTAGACCACCAGGTCACCCGCATGGTCTAAGGCACTACTCTCACAATAGAATAACTGCCAATGATGGGGAGGTTGAGGTTCGAAGCCTGGTCTGGTGAACTTAGGTTGGTTTCCCCCAAATGGTTTTTCACTCGTCCTCCTCGCAAATGAGGGTATAATTCCTCAAACTATAACCTCTCTCCTCCCTAAAACTACAAGCGTAATTAGTACACAAGCGTATAACCCGAAAGGATAGTAGGACATGATGCTAAAAAAGGGGGGAGGGGGGAATGTAGTGCGATAGCACGGAAAATATAAATAAGAAGGGGACAGGATTCACCACAAAAAATCTATTTTTGTTTGTTGGATCAAAGAAAACTGGTCTGACTGGTCTAGACCAGAAAATTCAAAGTCGTTTGATCATGAGGGTCACATTAAACGGGGTCTTATGTAAAATATAATTATATGTGCATTTATATATTTCGTCATTCATTATCTGGCTTAAAATGAATTCTAACTTAATATCATAATAACAAAAAAAAAGTATGCCGTCATGTAAAATAATAATACTAACTATATTTTAACACAAAAAAATTAACTTTTTTTTTACAATAGTGAGAACATTGGGCTTAAAATCTTGTGCAAAGTCATTTTTTGAAATATATTAACAACATTGCCAACCTGGTGAATTCAAATCTATTTTTCGAAGCGGGTCGCAGCTTAACTTGACGTACCTTAGCACTCTAAGCGCTATCACTCTTATGCGCCAATATACAAAATAGAGAGGGAAGAAAATGAGAAGTTCATCTAATGGCGCCTCTAGTTTACTTGTTGATAACACTTGCATTGTATTTATTGAATACTTGGATTTCAAATTTATGTTTTTCTTCTTTCCTATTCTACATCAAAATTTGCTTCCATGAACCTTTTTTTAATCTACGTTCTTGCAGGAAGACTCTTACAGGCCATTTTGGTGAATAAACCAATTATCATAAGTTGTAGACGATTTCAAATATATATGTTGGGAGCCAAATAGTGGCCAACATGTGGAACAGAGCGTACACTAAAAATTGAGAATGTGCATATACAGAAGTGCATAGTTGAAACACGTATATAATTATATACTTTTATTTTACATGTTATTAAATTAGTTAAGTTATAGAATAGTAAACATCTCTCGTATTATTTAAATGTTTGCTTGCGCTCCCATCTTCTATATTTACAAAAAAAGAAAAAAATTCAAGATTAAAATAATAATTTTGTGATAGCGTGAGATTATTTTTTTTAATTATTTAATAATGCATGGTTTCTGTTTCAATATTATATCTTAAAAACTCACCGAATAAAATGTAAACACATTAACCTGGGAAACACCATCCTTACTTGCCGTTACGTCACAGGTAGGTATAGTCCTTATTAGTATCACTGTATTTTTTTCTGCAAGAAGCATAGAGTGAAAGGCGGACGTGATATAATCGGATCTTGCGCCAGGAAACGTCGAACTGACAAAGAAGGTGTTGTGACGTCAATACGTGAGTCTTGTCAAAGAATACTTCCTCCTCATCTCCTTCATGGTCCTGAGGGGGATGAATGGCAGGGCAGAAGTGGTGGAATATTTAATAATGTGCTGGGTTTGGAGAGGTGAGAGATGGTTCTTTCAGATTACGAGATTCCGTAACCCTCTCGGTCTTCGCCTATTCTTGAGGACACTCCAAGCTGCCCTCCCCTACCACACATGCGCAATCGTTCAATTAAAGATGAGACAGAGGGGCATCTCTGTGAAGAACGACCAGCGAGGGTAGCTTCAAGTTAGAAGCGATGCGGCACAACAACTTTTCAAGGGACTTTGTAATTTAATAAATTACTTCAGCAAATTAGGCTAGGGCTTAATTGTTTTGAATTTAATTAGATATCCAATGTATTAAAGTAATTTTAAAAAGGGAGGG
>CABFWB010000319.1:292255-304195 GCA_902151455.1 Timema bartmani
ACAGACAGACAGACAGACAGACGGAAATTCAAAAACCACTTTTTCGGATTCAGGAAGTCATGAAACGTCAAAATTCATCAAAATCTCGAGTTCGATTTTTTTGACGATCACCATACTTTCTCTACCTGTAAGATAGAGAGAAAGTAAAAATATAAGTTAAACTACACTAAAAATTATAACAAGCCTCGTGGTATTGAGTATTGGTAAGCGCCCCTTTCTTCTGAGCTATCGGTCCCCTGGTTAGATTCCCGGCTGGTATCGGGAATATTTTCTTGAAAAGGGAATAATGCCCATGGTCAACGGGGTTTGGTTAACTAACTACCCTTAATACCCGCCTCAGTGGTGTAGTTTGCTAACGCGCTAGTCGTGTTGAGCTCGACCACCGAGGACGGGGAGATCGAGGTTTGAATCTCGGTCGGGTGAACTGGGGGTGGTTTTTCCTAAATGGTTTTCCACTCTCCCTACATGCAAATGCGGGTTCACTTCCTCTAAATTCAACCCTCCCAATTCCTAATCCATTAGCGTAATTAGTACTTAAGCGTATAACCCGGGTAGTAAGACGCGGTGCTAAAAAAAAAACTACTTTTAATCTAGGTTAAGATCTTAATTGGCTTCACACCATCATATTCACTATCATTGTCTCATCTAATCGGGACATGTAAGGAACTTACACAGAAAGGATGTACGATTAGTACATTTGAGCGTGTCATGGGCAACGGTACATTAATATCAACTAAACTTTCCGCAAACTGAGCTACAAAGTGATGTAGCCCAAACACGTTACTATCATGATTATTATTAAAAATTGTATCTTAAATTTGCCCCCTTCAGAAGTGAAAGCCTTTGTTGAAGATTGAACGTTTGGGTTGTGAATAATTTAGGAAATAACAGGATGCAAAATAAGGAAGGGGAAAGGAATATCTCTCACGATGTGCATATAAACCCCAGTCAGAATGAGGCACAAGCTTCAAAATAAACTAATATATTTTTTATTTCTTTGGGTGGCAGAAATTTTTGAGGTAAAATACAGACTGGCGTATTTTAAAAATTGAATAGTGTGAAAAGCGGGAAGAAGAAATGAAAGAACAAAAGTGCTAAGCTGGTGGGTCATTATGAGAGAGGTCAGCAATTTTGTAAGGTCGCAGTGACAAACGAATTATAGCTTAAGAACAAATGTTACTCTTGTCCTATTGTTTACTTGTTGCAATTAAAACATAGACCATTATGAATTCATTAAATTAGAAAGTAAAAACAGGGCAACTTTATCGAACATATATATTCACTCGCATATATTTTAATAAGCTTGCGACCCACCTCTGTGGCCTCATGGTCTAACCCGCTAATCTCACAGTAGAATAGACATTCGATGACAGGGCTATCGAGGCTCGAATCTCTAATCCTTAAAAAAAATTAGTGTAATTAGTACATAAACGTATAACCCGAACGGATAGTAAGAAGCGATGCTTAAAAAAAAAGCCTGTGTTTTTATTATTGTCTTGCATGGATTTTTAATTCAAGCGCTTTTTGATTGAGCCAAAATTAATGGGTTAGAAATTAAAATTACTTTTGAGTACATATTAACTAATAACCTAAATAGTCCTTTTATAACAACGGCCTGAATATTTCGTAAAGCAACATACATTTCAAACACAATTTTTAACTTTAACTCCATAACTATAATTTATAATTAATCCATGTTTTGATGTAAATAAAAACAGAGTCATATGTAAAATTGACCATCAACTTTAGAAAGGACACTTTATTTAATTTTCAAACTTTTATTTGATTATACTCTAATTTATTTGAATATTAAAAGGAAGTTAAATATAACTCTTACATTTTATACCATAAAATCTCGATGCAGAATTTATGGCGCCTACTGAAATACAGCCGTTATTCAATTCAAGAAAGGAAAGGGGAAGAGGTAGAATTTACGACATTCTTTGTTGGTTGGAAAATGGTCGCCTGTGACTTTGTACTTCCCTCGAAGCAGCCAAAAACAGGCCTTTACAGTCCCTGTAAAACCCTCCTGACCGTTTCTTAGGAACGTTGAGAATCGACGAGGCTCAACAGGAAATATGGAACTTCCGGTTCCTCTAGCTCGGAGAAAGATTTTCAAGTAGAGCCTCACTGACTTCATCGCCGCCTCCATACAGCATCCGCTCCGTTTTTCCTCCTTGCATTTGTTGGAGAGGAGACCGTATCTACTACGCAAGGCTCAGTGACGCAGAAAGGTTTCTGTCTGGGGGGAAGGGAGGTCTGCAAGAACCGGGAGTATTGAGTGACAAAAAGAGCCGACTTTTATAAAAGAAACAATATTTTACTCATTTTCTTCAAAGTTAATAAGTGATCTTAAATTTTCTTAAATATTTCGACACTAAAATAGGCTTAAAGAAAGTGATCCCGCAAGTATATTTATTCAGCGTCTACACTGTTGCTCTAACACATTATATAATCAATCCAATGTCCGACACTCTTCTCAGCTGATGGAACGTCTAACTACTCAACTATGGTTCCCGGGTTTGATTCCCGACACAGAAAAAATTGATAGTTGATGAAATTGTGATTCGTCCTTTAATAGTTATAAATTGACGGCCATAGACCTGTTTGTTGTGTCTGTTATTGAGTTAGATACTTTTTTTTATGTCATGTGGGGATCTAATCAGAATATGTAGGCTAAAATTAATATTTTCAATAATAAACAAAACAATTATTTCCTTATTTAAGCTTATTTAAATGAAACTGTGTTTGAGGAATCAGTAATTGAGTGTCATGAATGTAACACTTTAAATGCAATAATGTTTATAGTGTGTTGAAATTAATATCAATAATCTACCACTGAGCTATATGTAGCTTCACACCTCACTTATTAATTGAATGTTAATTATTGTGCTAATGGTGTAGTTAAACGCAGTATTGTATATTTATGTTTTTGATATTATTAAATCACTTAATGTATGTAGCTAAGCTTAAAATGGTATATGTATTACTAAAATGTAGATTTTATTTATTTGTCATGAGCATTATGAGATATCTACCACAAAGCTGAGGACAGAAATTTTAAAAATTAATAGTTCCTGCTTAAAACATGTGCACTTTGAAGTTAGAAGTTTCTTTTGTCTGTTTGAAGCAAAGAAAAGCGTTTCCCGGGGTAACCACGCAATTTACTTATGCTAGTTTATGAATATAATAATAATTTACGTTAATTGTTATAAAATGATTGTTGATGTAACGTAACACATAATGTAATAAATATATTCAACATGGAATCATAGGTTTTCCATGATAAGCGTATAGCATATCACTGTTCAAAAACAAATATGGCTGCTGTTCTTTTATTTTTTAGGACCGCGTTTTACTACCTGTTCGGGTTGTACACACCGATCAATGTGGAGGTGAAATAGTAACGCAGGTGGTTTATTTTCAAGGAGTTTGGTTTCAGCTATAATCTAGATTTTTGCACCGGCGCTCTAGATAAATCTAGAAACCCCGGATACGTAAACAGGGAAAACATTCATAGAATAAAGAACACGCGAAAGCAAAATATAGTGATGCATGTAAACAATTGAGTTTTAATGAGACTAGTTAACAACAAATACATAGAGAAATATCAAAGCACCGTCCATTTTTTTAATAAGAGGCCTATAATGATGGCCTAAAATCGGTGACTCTATTACAAGTAAACAAGTAGCCTCACTCATGGAGTTAATACAGCGTGAAGTGCCAATATCTGCACACAGCAGGCTGTTTATGCTATATACTAGTTGTCCCCTTCTTGAATACAATTGCTGCATTAGTCATAAAACAATTACATATACTTAAAAATTCTACACTATACAAAAGTAAGCTAATTAGTAGCAACTAATTACTTGAAAGTAAAATAGAATCAGTTCAGCGAAACAAATCTGCAGCCCTACTTTAAGGGAAGAAGACCACCCACGCTAGTGAGCTTAGCGGAGCTACAAATATTTTGAAAAATTAAGAGTTTATTCCGGTCATACAGGTTCCTGTTAAATAACAAGCGAAAGTTCCAATTTAGGGTTCTAGACCTGAACACAAAATGGCCTGGCAAGCAACCAATCGGTTTTAACCGGGATCGTGGAAATTAAATCCATCAAAGGTTAACGATCAACAAAGAGGGCGAGAAAAGCCACAGGAAGAGTGCCACAAGTTGAACAGCAATATCTAAATCATATAACGAGCACGAGCCATGCCAGATGGGCAGAAAGACCCACAAGTTGATCACAGCAATAAGGTGAACTACAATAAGGCGTGAGGGGCCAGATTTACTCTAGGAACGCCAACCAATACCTAACTTGTTATAACCATCAGGCCTGGAACAACCTAAACTGCCCCTTTCATGTCTGAAGTGCCCTGCAGACTATTAGATGGCCGTGCAGGCCGAAGAGTGAGACACACCTTTAACTAAGCGGCTGGTCTTAAGGACCGAGCAGATAATAGTAACGCGATACTTCACTGAAGGCATGTACAGCATGCCATAAAATATTAAAGACTAACCTACATCACATAAAATATACCCACTAGAGCTACAGATATTCTCAACGAGCGTGGAAATAGTTCCTAAAACCTACATAATGGCTTAGGAAGCCACCTACTCCCTATTAACCTGAATGTATAACATTACGGTGAGCTACTTCCACCGGTTTGGTCTGTCCATCGGCAGCGTCGCCGTGACCACCTTAGTGCTGTAGATATGTGCTGAGTGAAGAGACGTCGAACGTGTAAAATTCTGGACTAAAAACGTGTACTTGCCCAACTAACCGTGGTGTTTTATAGCGGCTGAGCCTAATGAACCATGGAAGAGAAGGGGGAATGACTCCCATTGACGATGAAATCGGCATGTAGACATGAGCCACGGAAACCGCGCACTGCGCGTGCTACACCGAACCTTGGTCAGTTGAATAGATAGCTCGGGACGGTAAAGTGCAGNTGTTCAGCTATGTTGTCATGGCGTGTGGTATATAACAAATTGAGTTATGCATGTATGAATATGTTCACATAATTAGAAATCCATATACATTTTATTTCGAGATATGTTTTTCTTGGTAGTTGGTTTAGGTCGTACGGGGCTTGACTGCTTAACCCGCTACACTTTATTATTGTTTGCTAAGTTAATATTAACAAGGTCTATGAAATATAAGTACCAGTTATAAAAACGGTAATACAACATTCCCGCATCTGTGGGTGCGTGTGCTCAATGTCATGTTAACATGCTACGTTTGTATAATTTGTCAAAAATACGGGTAAATCTCCTCTAAATTTTGTCTTCCTCATACGTACCATATTAGCTTTATTTATAATATGTAATTATGCCTTACACTTAATGAGACCCGGTGAAAAATAAAAGAATGATCATAACAAAATTAACTTGAAATTCGCAGTCAAAGTATGTACGTCTCATCTTCTCCCAGTCACGTGCCTTATAAATAAATAAGAAAATACAAATAGTAGGGGGGAGTAAAAAAGTAATCGTAAAAAAGTATTAGCGGAGAAGAGTGTAAAATCAAATCAGAAATATGAGCGAGGTAATATGCATAGCTTCTATTTCCAATGTTTACAACCAACCTCTTATGACAGAGAAGAGGGAGGGTATGACTTCACTCTTTATATTTTGGTAATTTTCGTTGAGATGCGGGCATGTGGGACGATATGGAAAAAGGGGGTGGAGGAGAAAGGAAGGATGTAAAAATATTCCCCGGGGTATTCAGAGTTATTTTTGCTTCCAAGTTCATTCTTCAGTTTTATGTCTGGGACTGTAGCCCATTCCTAATATTTTTTTCTAGAATAATATAATAAAAATAAAGCCTAGTGAAAAAAAAACTTATACAGAGAGGCCTCTTAGGGGTTTATATATTCCTTGAATAAAGAACAAAAGCCGGAGAGAGATTAAGAAGTGAGTCCAACTGAACAGGTTTTGTTACACAGGATAGATTCTTGTATAAAGTATACAAATTGGTTGGGGACTCGTCCAATCATAGTTTTAGCTGTTGATTAAACATCCTTCAGAGACAAGGTCTTACCCCACGTAAAGATAATAGAAAGATAGCGCCACTTGGAGGAATTTGATTATGTCATTGCTTACGTCACCCAGTAAACAGCAGCTATATCTTAATACAAAGACGGCCACACAGACACATTGATGGGGATTTTAAAGATATGTTCCAAAATGTGACCTGATTTTCAACAACTTAGTTTGTCTTCCATATAGCTTGTGCATGTAACGCGTTGTTTTGTGTACCGAGTGAAGTCACAAGATCAGCCAATCGGATAATATAACCATACTAACTTAGTTTATTCTGAGAGTAAAAATGTTATTTAATCTTTATCTTAAGATCGACTTATGCCTACCCGTGTTGGTGGTAGCAAGGTCTATCTGGTCGCGCTCATCATGGAATGGAATTTCGGTGATGAGGATATCAGGGTTCGAATACAGTTCAGGTGTACTGAGGGTGTATTTCCATAAATTATTTCCAACTCTACCTCCATGCCAATGTGGGTACATTTCCTCTATAAAAGCTACCTTCCTCATACTCATTTCATTAGTGTAATTAATGTATGCGTATAATCTGAACGGGTACTAAGACGTGGTGGAAAATAAACTTTATGCCTGACAAATTCAATAATTAACATAATTCTAAGTTACTTCTAGAAAAAACAAAACTACATTAAATTTGTAACTTAGATCGTCCTCTTACATTTAAAAAAATTCCAACAATTCCGAAACTTTACAATTATTATTATTATTAGAGTATTTAGTTTTTTTGGTAAGTATTTATTTTTAGAAAAATCAATAGTTTGATCACTTTGTGTGGAAAAGCTTTATTTTAAAATTTGACTCAACTCTAACGCAATTACTAAAAATATAGACTATTCTTGAAAAACAATCAAAAGGAACCTTTTTATGATTCAATAGAATATTTTCATGCCATTTTAAAAATACTATATTGAATCAGAAAAAAAATAATTGTACAATGAAAAATTTTCTTATGGTTTATTTGGAAATAAAATAGTTTTATCCTGGTGGAAAGAGGGGTACCATTTACAAATTTGAAATAAATCTTTATGGGATTCCTTTCGAGACAGTATTTTTATAACATTGAATTGTATTAAAAGTGGAATTCTATGTATATGCATACTTTTTAATTCTTCTGAAAAAAATGTTTTCAAGAGGAACGTTCAAATCCCTTAAACTATTATTTACCAAGATGTTTTGGGTATTTTATAAAACATTATGTTATTTTCTACGTACAAACTCTTCATATTTTAGTTATAATTTTTCGTAATTCGTCGGAAGTCTTTTGGGGAGATTTTCCTTATTCTTTACACATATAAAATATCATTTTATAATGATTGGCTCTACAGAAGTAAATCTTTTATTGAGATTATATATGTGATAAAATCTTAATTGTCATATTGGTTGTCAATTACAATAAATGATTACTTAAATAACTATCAACAGGTATTCAAAACTAATAAAAATGCAAATGGAAATCTTTTGGTTAAATGATGGCGTCTTGGTCTAATTTTTAAAAGGACACTAAAATCTCTATATAGTCGCTGCTTTCTTATAAAAAAAGTCTATATAATTTAAGTTTCTTAGTTTGACTAAACAAACATGCAAATATATAAATTTAATAAATGCAATATAATTAATAAATTATACAACAATTTAAAGAAAATTAAAACTGGTAGTCATTTTAATGTGAAAAAAATTTTAACACAAAACATACCCATCTTAAAATGAAAATAAAACAAAGACACTTTCACAACTAGATTTTCCAGATATCTTAGAAACACATCAGAAGAATGTTCACTGACTCAAACAATTTGATTTAATTTAATTTACTACAAAATGATAGTAAATCTTGCCTTTTTTAAGATGATCAGACTGAAGATGTAGCTTATTCATTTCTTTGGTGACACGGGAATAGGTATTCTGCTCATCTTGGACGATTTTTTTCGAGGGGGCAGTTTTGGTTCCACGAAAGATTCGGATCTTTTAGTCATCTCAGTGCGTTTGGCCGTCAACGAATTCTTTATTTGTTCTTTTTTGTATATGGACTGTTTGGCGTTAATCCTTATGTCCTCAACTTTTGGTTTGCACTTCTCACGATTCTCTGGAGTAGCGCTTACTTCAATTTCTTTTATTTTCCGTGAACGATCCACTTTACCACTATCGCAATTTTTCAAAGTCTTTTTCTGTTTAACAAAACTCACCGCTCTGGACTTTGTAATCAAGTTGGCGATTGCTCCAGTAATCTTTCCTTTTTTATTTAAGTGTTCCTGACCTTCTTTTGAAATATTATGGATCGTGGCCAGTTCCTCTTCTCTCTCGGCATCGTCTTGATCCACAGTATATGTGCCATTGCTACTCCCACCACTAGACCCAGGGCTCTCTATTTTCGATGTCTTCGGCAGGATTTTCCTGTGAGATATTTCTGACAAGCGCATATTAGCCTCTGTGTTCGATGAGTTGAGGTTTCCGTGAAACTTGCTACTGTTGGTCGTATATTTACCCTTCTTTGTCTTGACCTCTCCTAATACCTGCCGTTTCCTTGAACCTGTGTTTTTGATTACATTTTTATGCTCTGGCCTTTCCTTTGAGAGATCTACCGTCTGTGTCTGGACGTCACATGAACCCACGTTTTTTGTCTCGCACTTCGCCGTTATGAAACTTTTTGATCGCATCACTCTAGACGGGGCACAACTGACCTGCAATTTATCACCAATTAAAGTCATGTTGATTCCCACGTTCTTGTTGCCTGCCTTCCCCGTCGATTCATCTATACTCTCTGTGTTTTTAAGCACCTCTTCTTTCTTCAACTCCCTTATAAAATCAAAAGGCGGCGGAGTATTTTCAAGATATAACTCTGTAGAGCGAGTACCCTTTTGAGCCTTTGCTTCAACCACCTCTCTCATTGACTGCTGCGTTGATTTGGGAAATTGCTCAAGACGTGATATGGCCTGAGAACGTATATCCATTGGAGTTTTAATTAACTTGCTTATAGATATGTTTGAGTTTGGACCTGTAAATTCCATGTTGGTGAATTTTTTCTTCAGAGCAATTCTCTCTTTGGCGTCGACCATCAATATCTTATTTGCCAGGTCACTTGCATTAAGGTAGTCAACTTTTAGCTTGCTCTCCTTGTGGGATCCACCGATGTGAATATCGGGTTTCTTGTTTGTACTATTCTCTAAACACGTGGTGATATCTCTTTCAACTTCTTCGGCTTTGATGATTTCGTCCACCTCTTCTTGTTTCACCGTCATCCCCTGAATTATTTTCGAATCAATCTTAGGTCGGTGAGACGATTTATTGATGGGGCTAGGGATCCTCGTAATATTGATCTTTCGGGATGAAATGTGATCTTTCTGTAATTTCTTCGGAGAATCCTCACTCCCCATTTTCAAGTTCTTGAAAGAGTTACTCATGGTTTTTGGCGGTTTTATGAAAGTCGTGTTGGTCGAGAGTCTGGTTGTTACTTTGGATGACAGTTGAGGTTCCTGTCCATCTGCGACCGTTCTGAGACTCTCACGTTTGCTCATGTTGATTAATCTGGACTTGGGAGGGATTGACTTTAGGTTGCTAGATGACGAAAAGTGGGTGGGGCTCTTCTTGATAAAGGAGTCCACAGGACTAAAGAAGGATTCTTTAGGAGACTTAATGTCTCTGTAGAATTTGGGAATACTGAACCGGTCCTCCAAGAGTTTAGATGATACATCGCTTGTTCTTTGCTGGGAGTTTACAGCTGAGAACAAATGGAAAAAAAAACTGCTTTCAAAAATCATAAAGCGCCAAAGTTAAACCTAACTTATTTATAATGCATATAATTGACGTTGATTCAATCAATAAATGTTTTAGAGAAATACAACTGAATCGTAAATTTAAGTGAAAATATCACGTTGAATGTTTCCTGACACACCTTATCACAACTATATTAGATAAAAAATAACAATTCTAATAAATTAGGTTATAGAATAATATTAATATAATACGAAACTTGTTTTAGCATTGTTTTGGCTTACCACTACTTTAAGAATAAAGGACTAATGCCTATTAATATATTTACTATAATATAGATAATAATTATTATAATATTTAATCATATAGGTATTATATGATTATAATATATATAATCATATTATAGGTATTATCTTAATATAAATAATTTATATATATGTATTAGATAATATATTATATAAATTTAATATTAAATTACCATATTTAAATAATAATATAATTATTCTATTATGTACATTTTTAATATATGTATTATTTAATGTTCAATACTATTAATATAAACCATTTATATTAATATAAATAAATATAAACTTATCTTGGTGATTCTGACTCAATGTCACCACAAATTTGAGATTAAGTTAGGTTCCTATACTCTACATATAAAACATTTACATACTTTAAAATATTAATAAAATACTTTTCCAAGCTACTTAACCATCATTAAATATGTATACGTATATTTAAAAGGTAAGATCCATTATATTTGAGGTGTTTAAAACAAAAGCAATGTCCTCCTGGTCCCGATGTGTTGCTATATTTTTTTCCTTTAAATTAACTAACTTTTTAATCAGTATGTACATATCCTAACTTTATGGAACGAAACTTATACACTCGTCATCTTTCTAAAGTGTGAAATGGGAGGGGGCTTATTTTCATACGTATTTTACAGCCATCTCCAAGGCACTTGCGAACCCAAAAATTAAATCTGAAGGGGGGCTTCTTTTCATACGTCTATTACAGCCATCTCCATGGTACTTACGAACCCAAAAATTAAACTTGAAGGGGAGTAGTGGAACACTGCATTGAAGCTATGGTCTCTGTGGGTTTTTTTTTACAATTTGGAATTTTAGGGTTGCCTTTAAAATGTATAATGGCGTAAGTTTTCAATATTAAATTTTAAGGTTGGCCCTAAAATTTTGTTTATGCATTCAACTCATCTTAAGTTACCTTCATTTTAGTTTTACCTAATACATTTCAAGCTATTATTAAAACCATTTATGATATTAGGGATAAAGGGCGGACAAACATCCCTCCATCTCTCCCCACCCCCACCCCCCCGTGTTATTGCCCTAAGGTACTAGAGTTGAATTATCTCCTGAATAACATTCAACCATCACAGAGCAGTGTGTGACTACGTCTCCTAAGTGTGTCGCAACCCATTTGTAACAAAATCCTCTTGTTGTGTACTGTCACATACACACTGCAGTGAACATATTGAATTACAAGTGTGTTCACAAAGGAGTCCACAAAACACACAACTACACAACATCTAGTCAAATTTGGGAAAGTAGGGCTGACAGTTCCGGTCGCGGAGGGTTGGTAATCCCTTGGCATAGAGTTTACAGCCCAAGAGCTGCAAACTACAATTGAATCCAGAAAATCGAATGCTTTTTTTTTTTAAATATATCAAGCTGTATTCAACTAATAAACATATAATAATAAACATATAATAATAAAAATAAATATTCAAATTTATATTTCAACATTTCTCAATAAATACTCAATAAGTATGTTGCTATGGACAAATAATCGAGCACTTGATGTAAATATTTAAAGTTAAGATTATATGTTGTATTTAGCTACTCGACTTACGCGATTAATTTGTTCCAAAGGTTTCCATGCGAGTTTAAACACCACACAAGTCAAATTGCCCTTAGATACTGTATTATACACCTCTTCATACCACTATTAATAAATGGCTGTGTTCTCATGACTTTTACGTTTCTTGAACATATTTAGGGTTTATACTTTGTTTGCACTATATACTAAAGTATGATTTTGGTAGGAAGAACAGTAGAAGTTACCCGCCTCGGTGGCGTAGTTGGCTAACGCGCTAGTCATGTTGAGCTCGACCGCCAAGGACGGGGAGATCGAGGTTCGAATCTCGGTCGGGTGAA
>CABFWB010000319.1:311398-344127 GCA_902151455.1 Timema bartmani
ATTATTAGTTTTGTTAACAAATTGACTATGGATAGCTAATTTCTGTGAATACTTGTATTAACTAACGATGGTAGAAATATAAATATATTCTTTTTGCAGAATAAGTTGACACCACTTGAATCTCCATTTTTCAGGATATACATTTGATTTAAATGTTATTACATTAAAACATTTTGAAATATACATTATTTAATTTAGTAAGTTTTTATCAAAGTTAATTTAAAATCGATTTAAATAATTTAAATATAATCATATATTTTGTATTCAATTCAAATCGGTCCATAGAATCCCGTAAAGATTTTAATATTCAGTTATAAATTGTGGGTCTTGGGCAAGTCGTAGGATGATGGAAAATGGCTCATCTTACAGATTACATAGCCTCCAAGACTAGGGGGGAAAATAAGTTTCCTTTTAACTCGCACTAAATTGCCTAAAAACCTTCTCTGAGTTCACCTCCTGTTTAAAATGTGACGACAGGGCCACACTTAACAATGCCTGGCCAGTTCCATCCTAAAGTTGAACCTGCTTGTACGTTATTTCTTTAGTACTGCGTCTTACTAACTGTTAAACTGTACTCATATGTACTAATTACGCTGACGAGTTAGGGATGACAAATAGTGGATTTAGAGGAAGCGTACCCGCATTTGAATGGAGGGAGAATGGGAAAACATCTATGAAAAACCACCCTCAGTACACTCGACCGGGATTCGAACTTGGATCTCCCCTTCAACGTCAGTCAACTATATTTCGAGAGTGACGCTTTAGACCATGAGGACACCGTAGCGAGTTTGCTTGTATACTTGTCAGGCAACATAATTAGCAAGAGCTTCTTGTTCAATCCAAGATAGCTAACCTACCAGACAGGAAAAACAAGACATATTTAAATACAAGTGAGAGAGAGAGAGCGAATGGCCAACCCGTCGTGTTTAAGTCAACTCCCACAGAGTGGAGCCAGTAGAATGATACAGCACGGGTCCATATTCAGGAGGTAATTCTACTAACAAGTCCCATAGATTTTTTTAAAAAAAGGGTCAACACTCTGGTAAGGATAATAGTAGGATCCAACTCTCGGATAAGGAATGAATGCACATGTTTCATAAACACTCAATTTTTCAATTTTATTTCATTTAGTTTCGACTTAAATTTATATTCTTGCATTTGAACAATTTGTAACAGATTTTTCATATAAGAATAGGTTTGTTTTTTATTTATTTATTTAGATTGTTTTATTTAATTTTAATTTACATTTTGACTTTAATACTATCAATTTGTTTTTAGTAAATTTGTTTTATTTTAATACAATTATGTTAAGGTGGGATGGAAAGTATAACAAATTAAGGCCAGTATTTTTGCAGTTTGTATATTAAAGAAAATTTTGACTGGAATAAATAAAATAGTGCTCCATTAGATATACTTAGTTCAGAGGTTTCCAAATTACAAGTGCTGGAGAGCCACAATTGAGTGCACGAGTCTAGAGAGGTGAAATCTGTCAAGGGTGTCGTAAAGTTTAATTACATCTTTTTTGACACCATTTAAAAAGTGTCTAATATAATTCGTTATGCTCATGACAGATATTCAATATCACCATGTGAAGAAAATTAAATTCTATATTTCTACTTTATTATTATTATTATTATTATTATTATTAAGCACCGCGTCTTACTACCCGTTCGGATTATACGCTTAAGTACTAATTACGCTAATGGATTAGGAATTGGGAGGGTTGAATTTAGAGGAAGTGAACCCGCATTTGCGTGGAGGGAGAGTGGAAAACCATTTAGGAAAAACCACCCCCAGTTCACCCGACCGAGATTCGAACCTCGATCTCCCCGTCCTCGGCGCTCGAGCTCAACACGACTAGCGCGTTAGCCAACTACGCCACCGAGGCGGTTTTTAATTTTCTTCTACTTTAGACAAAGTTTTGTTATAAAAACCGCAAAAGAAATGGACTTTTCTCACGTTCCCTGCACTCCCACCTTAACTGTCATGCTCTTAAAATTAAACATTTGAGTATTTAATTTTTGTTCCACTAAAAAATTGTTTAATGTATCTATTAATGCTTCTTTCATAATATATTTAAAATGTATATACTCGCCAAGTTTGTGTTTATAGACTTTTAATACTATTGGTTGATCAGATATTTGTGGGAAGGTGCAATATTTAGTGGCGCGATTGTTTCAATGTCATATCTCCGGAGTGCTGGTTACAAATCGCTCACTTAAGTAGCGCCACTATCCGGCAACTCTCAGTTCTCGAACCGTCCGCTAGAGGCTCCTCGGGCTCAAACCAACTCGGGGTTGAAAGTGGCTATCGTTGTAACTTGGCAATTATTTGCTTAACTACACCGATTATAATTATGTGTTATTTACCATTCTCATCATTATTTTTTATAGGGGATTTAATTATGTATATAATAATGTATATTAAATATTTTCACAAAGTTAGCTCTATATTTAATAGCGCAACCGAATAAGGCCAAATATTCAATAGTTTATTGTTGTTGGGTTTATTTTTTGCACCACGTCTTTCTTCTATTTTAGGAATTTCTCTTATTTTACACGAATAGGCTAGGGAGAAGGAAGGGAGATTTATAAAATGTACCATCATTTGCGTTGAGTTGAAACCTTTTAGGAAATAACGTCTTCAATAGACCCTCCCGGAATTCGAACCCCAACATAATCCTCACCGGAACGTTTACTGCAGAACAGTGTTGCGACTCACCTCGTAATAAAACAATCTATCGTCCAATTTTCTAAGGGAGAGTCTTTTAGAAAACACAAACATATGTTATTTTGTTTGCTCTTAACATTAACATTTTATTATTTTATTAGTGTTATTTTATAAGCATTGATAATACATATCAAAAGTGACAGCTGTATATCACATTGACTTGACTTATGCATATGTGAAAGTAGAGCTAGTAATTTTTCCAGCTGTCAAATAAGGCTATTTATACGAAAATTGGACTGTACCCATCGCAAGTATGAATTTATGTATACCCTGACTTTGGTAGGAATAACATTATCTAGAATTGTTAAAACTATTTAAATATATTTATACATCAAGTCATGTTATCTTGAGCTGTCAATTTTGATAATTATTTTTGTTTAGTTAATATGTTTTTATCACCGCGTCTTATTACCTATTTAGGTAATAATAATAGTAAAAATAATAATATAGGTAGCTCAGTTTGTGGAAATCTCCCTGTCTTCGGCAGTCTAGAATATCACGAGAGTAGCGTCTTAGACCATGTGGCCACTTAAGTGGCTCTTAAGCCTAATTAACTTAACCCTGGAAATTATTATTCTTTTTAAAAAAAATATCCCCCGTTACCATCCGGGAATCAAACCCAAGACTTCTGGGTCAGCAGCCAGATGCTCTTACTACCCTACCATGAGGCTGGCTACCGGCTCAGGCTATACGCATATTTGATAAATTACCTTAATGGGGAAGGAGACATTTTAGAGGTTATCTGCTCACACTTGCGGGGAAGGAGAATGGGAAACCATTTAGGAAAAAACACCCTAAGTAGACCCAACTAGGATTCAAACCCTGATCTTTCCATCATCAATAGGCCAGTCTAACATGAGAGTGACTCCTTAGACCATTCGGCCGCTGAAGCGGATGATAGATATGAATATTACCTATAAAATAGCACAAATAATATAGTAAAACGTTATTAATGTTTGACAACAAGATAACATGTTTGGATTTTCTAAACTGTTCTTCCAACCAAATCAGAGTATTTTCTCAAATTTGGTCTCGACTGTATCGCTGTGGATATCCTTGTTTCCAATGTCACGCTGTATAGTTGCTCTGGTGTTCATTTCACGGGGCCAGGCTGGCAGACTGTGAAGCAGGGTTGGGGGGAGGAAGAGGGCTTTGTTGGAGGGATGCTGGGTGAGGGATGGAGGGTGAACATATCCAATCACAAACAACACAGCAACAATGTCCAGTGATATTGCATTACACGACTAACTGTCGGAACACACAGCATTACCATGTGCAAGCCAAACAATACACTATCGCATTACACGGGCTACCAACATAACGCACCAAACTTTACACTACCAGGAGAACGTTCCGGACGAAAGTTTTGACCACGTCTGCATTAGGATGGTATCGAAACCGTGATGCAAGGAAGTAGAACTTGACATTCTCGAATCTGTTTTGAATATCAAACTTTGCTCTCCTCGTTCGGACATGGCACAAAATAGTAATATAAACTAGTGCCATCTAGCATATGGTTTTTAAAGACCGAAAGGGAGAACAAGAAAGATATGGGAGGAGCAGATAACAGAAATTATGCAAATGAGAGAAAAATGGAAGCAGTTATAAGAGGAAGAATGGTGGAAAGCTGGAGGAAAATTGAGTCACTTTACTAAACCGACCCAGCCACGGGCTGGAAACAGTTATTGATAGTGATGATGACAACCAGTATATTGGTACACAGTAACATTGAATTACTAAGACAGTTGATTCATTTCTTTAAAAATATTAGTTCTGTAACCGTGCACCTCGCAAATACCATCCAATTTTCATATAAAGAACCTTATTTTACATAGAAAAATTACTAGATCTATATTAACGTATTTATATGTCAAGTCATATCGTTTCGCTATTTTTAACAGGCTCTTTCTATGAAATTTGACCGTATGGTATGTCACCTTAACAATTATTATTAACGTCACTTTACATCACTTGTAAATATGAAGGGAATAAATGTTAAACTGTTTTTAGCATGTTTTCGCTAATGTTTACTTCATTTTGTACTTATCCTAAAGTATTTTTATGACAAAAACAAGAATCATATTTCATCAAGGGTGAACAAACCCAATCTTAAAGTATTCTTTACGGATCCACAAGGAAACAAAAACAGAAACTTTAGTTCTTGATGAAAAGTACCACCAATTGAAGTATCCAGTAAGGATTTGAATCAGACCCTCTTAGAGGCATAGGCTTGTTTTTAGTTTGGGGGTGGAGTGGTTGGAGTGGAAATATTTGATGAAATTAAATGGGCCATTTTCCAAGCTCTGTGATAAATGGCAGTCTTCAAATTTAGGAACAGTGTGTCTTTCTAATTTATTTGGATAGGATTTTTATGGCTGTTAGAGGAACTTCCTCATACTTAGAATCAAGTTTATCTTAAAGATTTTAAAAAATTTAGTCCAAGACCTTAGCTAAGTCAGTAGCGTGTTTTTCTACAGAGCTTAGGGTCCCAGGATTAATTCCTGGAAAGGCCGAACAATTTATCTTTGGTGAAATCTGGATTTCCCCTTCCACAATGATTATTTAACGGCTGGAGGCTGGATGTTGTGTTTATTCTAGATTTAAGTTGGTTAAAGTCTTGTGCTAATATAATCAGTCGGTTCAGAAAATGCACGTTTAGTACCTCAAATAAATAAAATGATAAAATAATCCAACACAAAATGTACACAAAATAACTCGGTAAAATACTTCAGCAATCTATTAAGTAGTAATTATTTTATTTTATAGTGTAGTTGGATTCAATCAAAATTTGGGTAGGTACACTATGTCAAAGTACCCCGTTGCTCCTATGCCATTGGATGCTCTAATGGTAGGTGATCATAAATTTAGTGTGATTGTTCATTAACTTTTAAGTAAATTTTCTATATGCTGTACTCACACACTGGGACACTGATCTGAAAATGCTTTCCTTAAACAAAGAACATAACCTTCAGGTCAATACCAAAACAAAATGAATCAAGGCTGGTCCATTTAAAGTGCAATTAATCTCTCTACCATTTCTTTTAGTAAGATGTATTTGATATATTTATATATAAATAACGTGTATCCAATTACTTGAAACTTTTAGTGTTTATTGATTAGATCTGTTCTCTAGAATTGATGCAGAAGTATATTAGCATGGAAAATAACTTGTTCTACAATAAAATTTTCCCTCTCGGTTGTTTTCTCTCTCGAAATTATTTTTCTTCCAATAAATCTACCACGAATCATTTGCTTTCGTCGAAAGAAGGTCACATATCCTACCCATGATTTGTTTGTTTTGGGGGTGAAGTTAATGAAGCTACTATTCCGCTGAGTGGTGATACTATCAAAATAAACAAACATAAAAAAATTCCACCATCACAAAAATGTTATCGTCGATTGATATAGATTATGCACGTTTCCGATATTTGCTTGCGGTATTCGACCGTATTTCAACACACACACACACACACAAAGAAAACTCGCAAAGGAGAAAACAAGGCAGGATGTAAAAATATTAGGGTTTCCCATGAACTAATTCATCTGATAGTCATTTCTTCTTCGGCTATAACCTTCAATAAAATTTTTTCCCCGCGATGCGGGACAAATCTTTTCCCACAACTTTTATGCAAATTGTTTTTGTTCGTAAGAGTTCCCATACTTTCATTCGGATTGGGGGAGGGCTAGGCGACGAGGCGTAAGAAATGGGGTTATAAAAACATAAGTCTGTAAATTGTAGGCAATTCCATTAGTGAGTGGTGGGGGTGGGGGTAGGGGGTGGAGCGCTCTCTATCTGTTGGTAGTAGCGTGAAACTTCAAATAAAAACCAAGTAAGAGAAAGATTTCATACCCCTTTGCTTTTTAACTTAAAAAAATAAGGAAGATACTTTACATGCCAAAGTTAATGTTTCTTAATAATATATGGGAACATCTTTGAAGATTGCAAAGAAAAGATGGGAGAGGATTATTTTCCCTTTTTGACTATCCATCTCTCTTTATTTTTCTTCTTTTTTCCTTTATGTCTGTAGGTAATGGACCTTAAATCTTGAAACCCTCACCACCACACCCCTTCCACCCTTTATCACCCCTTTTTGCCACCCGTTCAATTCACGCAAAGGAACAGTCATCACTTGAATAGCTTTTATTGCCGGAGATATTATGCTGCTAGATGGATAACTGTTGCTTCGCGAACGCGATCTCTCACTAATAATCAGAAACTTGTTTCTTTCTCTCTCGCACACAAATTAGGGGCGTGAGTGATACCTGTAATGGGCGTCTAGTTTCAAAATCGGTTTTCTTTCAGAGGGAAAGTTTTGTGATGATAATGTGGGTTTGCTGAGTATATTAACTTTTTTTTAAATATACTACTACGCTTGGGAAACTTCCAAGATCTAATTTCGAGTGGTTTAACACTTAATGGTCCAAGACCATATCACAATCTACCTTCTGAGATAAGGATCCCGGGTTTGACACCCAGCATGGCTGGAAAATTTATCATTGGTGAAATGTGCGTTTCTACTTTCACGGTGATGAGTTAACGGCTGAGAGGTTGGATGTTTTGTCTGTTCTAGATTTAAGCTATTTTATAAGTCGAGTACTGATATAATTAGGCGGTTCCGATAGTGCACCTTAAATACCTCAAATAAATTAATAATATAAAAAACTTGATGAATCTATAGTGGTGACTGAGGGGTCTATGGCAGATTGACGATACACTTAGCTATCGTTGAAATAGGCTGTCATCGTTCAAGTTTAACCGAGAAACCTTAATTATTACTACCAGCTCAGGTTAAACGCAAATATGTTAATTACTCTAATAGGGCAGGGATGAGAAAGGAAGCAATTCAGAGATTGTCTAACAGCATTTGCATGGAAGGAGAGTGGGAAACCATTTAGGAAAAATCGTCTTCAGTAAATCCAATTGAGATTCGAACCCCGATCACCCTGTCTTCATCAGGCCAGTCTAAAACAAGAGTGATGACTTAGATCATTCAGCCACTGAAGCGCGTCTGTATCGGGTATTGAATACAATTTTTAGTGAAAGCCGGAGAAAACATTTATATCCTTTGTCACAGTTTCTTTGATACTTGTGAAAAGATAAATAGAGGGCCGAGCAGTCACAAATATCACCAGAACAGTTTGATTAAGGAAGGGCACTGCGGTTTTTGGCTGGGGACACATGCACGTTGCAGGATCATTGTATTTTATATTGGAGCCCACACACTTTCAAGGCACGCTACAACGCCATGACATACGTTGTTGCAATACAATCGAGAACTTTTATGATGCTATACTTGTTTCAAACTAACGTATTTAAAACGAAGAACTGTGCGCGCATACACCATGTCCCTAGCATTAAGCGTGTGAGGGTGCAGAGGTGCGATAGGCATCCCACCTCTAAGTACCCAGTTTATATTTACTGTTAGCAAATTTAACAAATACCGGTAATTCAAATAATGTGATATTTATTCAGTATGATCACTTCTGTGGCCTAGTGGTCGGAGTACCTGGCTACAGATCCAAAGGTCTCAGGTTCAATCCCCGGCGCTTTCAGATTTATCTGTGACGCAATGTGCCTTTAACGGGGTCAACTCAGCCGCGTGAGGACAAATGAGGCGCTACTTGATTAAAGAAGTAGTTGCACTGGTCTAGAAAACTGAGATTAACGGCTGGAGGGTTCGCTGTGCTGACCACATGACACACTCTTTCAGCAGAAATTTGCGCTATCTTCGCTAGCAGATTACAGCCTAACAGTCGGTATAGCTTAATTGCGGGCTGACGTCATTGAGTTTTTTATTATAAAATATAACCTTTAGATAGGACACCTCAAATATAGTAATAAAAAACACTCTAGCGGTCATCATTAAGTGACACGCAAATGTCTAGAACGTTTAAATTCGTATATTAAGCCTATAGTGCCCCAACCTCTAAGCTATTATCATTCATTTCTTAAAGAAAAAGTCGTTAACTCCTCGTCCACCGCAACAACACACGAACGATGGAAATTATGGGTCACGTCAAAGATCGCGACGAAACGAGAATCGGATCTGACGTGATTTGGTCTCAACCGTGTACGTGTGTATCGTCACCCGCTCCATCCCTGGTCGTGACGTGAATGCGAAACAAAGATATGGACCTGGCTTTAGTTCTTGTCTACGCTAGGGATTTAAAAAGTAGCTCTTTGCATATTAAAATTATCTTAAAGTACTTGTTTTGTTTTTATTTTAATTATTTTTAAATCCGTATATGAATGAGAAAAGTGTGTCAAACATACGATTTTTAACTAAATAGACGTTAACTGTAATTTATTAAAGTGTAAGTGTAGGAGACTCGAGTTAAGGGCAGTATTTTTGCAGTTTTTATATCAAAACATTTTTGATCAAAATAAATCAAGTAGTTCTCCGTCAGAAACATAGAGTTTAATTTTCTTCACAAGATGTTATCAACAGTTCTTGAATATCTTTCAAGTGTGTCCTGGAATTTAATGACAACTTTTTCTCTTCATTTAAAAAGTTTCTCATATAATGCTGCTATGCGTATGACAGATAGTCAACAATTGTTGATATTACCGTGTGAAGAAAATTAAATTCTATGTTTCTACTGGAGCAAGATTTTATTTATTTTGGCAAAAAAAAAAGTTTTGCTATAAAAACCGCAAAAACACTGACCTTTTCTCTTATTCCCTACACTCTCACAGTAATGTCTCTTTTTAAGTGCTATCCATCCGAGCTATCCACATATTTACATTGATGGGGTAGTGGAATGAGAAAGCTAGATTTTAAAGTAAGTGTACTGAAATTTTCCTGAAAATAGATTTTGGAAGATCATTTAGGGAAAACCATCTCAATATATCTAGCCGGGGCTCTAACCTAGACTTTCTCATCACCTCCAAACCAGATAAGATGAGATCGACGAGTTTGTATACATTGAGACCAAGGCTGTTATTTTCAACAAAATTACTACTTTTTTTTACAATATTTTAAATTTAAATTTTAACCCGATTCGAAGGTCGAATAGTTTAAGGCATCACGCTCGCAATAGATTGGACTTCAAATGACTGGGAGTTTGGTGTTATAATCAAGGTCGAATGTACTGAAAGTGGTTTTTCATCAATTGTTTTTCACTCTCTCTCTCTCCACCCAAATGAGTAGAGCACCTCCTCAAAACTCAACCTTATTCACCCCAAATACATTAGTACAAACGCGTACAGCTCGAGTGGGTAGTAATATGAAACCATAAAAAACTTATTAACTGACGTAACACTGTAAAGAAAAACATTTTAATATTTCCAAGTCGTAATTTACATGGTTTGATTTATTATTACTATTTTTACTTTAAAATAAACCCATAAAAATGTTATAAACACCCAACATTTAAAACGCCCGACTTATTTTTCAATTTTATTTTTAATACATTTCATATAAAAGCTTTTTTTTATGATTATCTTAGTCATTTTAATATTCTCACAACTTGAACAAAATCTCACCCTTTTACATTATTGCAATAAGCTTAATACAGCTTCAGAAAAAAAAGAACATAATAATTTTATGTCATTTTTACACGCGATAAAAAATGAATATGAAAAGGAAATGAATAAACTTTGTATCACACTGTGCAGCCCCTATCTTAAAACTTTATTTTTTCTATTTTGCACACTTATTTTGATACTTTTTACTTAAATGGCAAATCTTTATCACGTCACTAAACAAAGTAAATGCTTTTGAATGATTTACTGGATTTTATAATCTTAATATGCTTTTTTGAACACATGATCAAAACATAAGAATATGATACTCATCCATATATCAACTGACAGTACGAAGTAAATATTCGAAACCTAACTATATTTTATTCGCTATTGAATTCAAGAATCACTTTTTAGCACGTACATCAGTGTAAACGCCGATTAGGGCGTTAATTATAATCCGATTTTCCCATGAATAGGAGGTCGGTGGTCGATTCCTGGTCGGGAGTATTGAGAAATTTTTTTCTGAATGGTTTCCTACGCTCTCCGCACAAATTCAGGCACATATTCTCTAAATGTGTACCTTTCTGGCTATTATCTCATTCGTGTAAATATGCTATAGACGGAACGGACAAAGAGTGTTTCACGTAAAAAAAACTTTCTAGAAATAGTCTCTAGCCTGTTACCTTGTGGTGGGTGAATAGCTCATATAGGCTATAATAGTAGCGATGTATGCAACCCCTACTGGTGGCCACATAGTCATCTATAGATGAAACCGCGAAACAGCTTTTCTGTTTAAGCAACTATAATAAAAATATTAATAAACAATACTATATATATGTGGGGGGAGGGGGGGTAAGATTTAAGCACAGGTAGGACGACACTAAAATCTCAGTTTAGCACAAGAGAAAAAGAGAGTTTCTGAAAAACTGTGGGAATTCAATACATTATCGAATGGGGGATTTCGACCAGTGATGGGAGGAGTTTTGAAAGGAGTTTTGGAAGAAGAAACATATTCCAGTATTTTTTTTAACTGTAATGAAGAATTCTTAAGGTGGGGTTCAAGGGAACGCGAGTTATGTTTCACCCTTTAATAGTTTTTATAACAAAAATTACTTTTGGACAAAAGAAATAAATATATACCCTTAGTTTAAATTTATACACAAGTATTTTTTTAAATACCGCATCTCACTACCCATTTGGGCTATAGGCCCTACGCTTATGAGCTAATTACACTAATGTATTAGAGGATGAGGAACGTTGAATTTATAGGAAGTGTAGCCACACTTGCGTGGAGGCGGGATATAAAACCATTCACTAAGTTGAAAAATATCGATAACCACCAATTTTGAGTAAATTAACCGTCAAATATAATAAAACCGTTTATTAAACTTTTTATCAGGAAATGTGTTTTTATAAAATTGAGCATGAGATTAATTTTTAGAAAGAGACAAAGATAACAACTATAACACGTGTTATAAATATATATATAATCCTATTGTAATTAATGATAGCGCCATTCATTCCCTACCTGCGTAAATAGCGCCGAGGCTTTAGAATCAAACATGCACCTTTTACACCACTCAATCAATCCCAGTCCACGATTACGCGCGTCCAACATGAAGACGAATTACATCCACCTGGATAAATAAGCTTTTAAAAACG
This sequence comes from Timema bartmani, assembly GCA_902151455.1. Classification (NCBI taxonomy): domain Eukaryota; kingdom Metazoa; phylum Arthropoda; class Insecta; order Phasmatodea; family Timematidae; genus Timema; species Timema bartmani. The sequence goes on from CABFWB010000319.1 coordinate 323,259, forward strand.
AGGTCCCACGCCAGCATCGATCGCACGCAGAGAGAGGTACATCTAATGAATCACATTTTCTTGCGGACGACATAAACACAATCAGACGTTTGTGACTCCACGAGTTTAATTACCAGTCTCCATTCTTCACAGAGTGACCTAACTCGTCCCCGTTGGACGAGATAAGGTATGACTAAGATGAATTGTGAGGGAAACATTTGCTTGATTTACTCTAATCAAGCTCGGGAATAAAAGAGCTACAATCTATTGGTTTCAGCTTCTTACTAAGAGGTACGGCGAGACCTGTGAACCCGCCTCTGTGGCCGCATGTTCTAAGGTGCTACTACTTCACAATAGACTATACTGCTAAAGACGGGGAGGTTGGGATTTGGGTCGTGTGTACTGAGAGTGGTTTTCACTCTCCCTCCACGCAAAAACGGGCACACTTAGTGCATAGGCGTATTACTCAAACGGGTAGTAAGACATGTGGTGCCAACAAAATACTTGTGAGGAGAACGTTGTGATCGGGACGTCAGAACGCAGTGCCTTACTATATATATGAGGGTGGCCACACTACGCGACTACAACCTAGCGACAACGACCTTGGGTGTCAGAAGTGGGATATTTTAGAGTCTCCCATATAAATAACATTGCTCGACGTTGTGGCGACCTGGAAGCGGCGGTTTATTTTTTGTCGCGGCAACCAGGTCACAAGTATGGCTGTGGTCACTCAAAAGAGTTGACTCACTATTACGTGAGCCTCACTTGTTTCACCTTTCAGACCATGTAAGCGCTCTAGTCCATATTTCACTGAGATCAGCGTCCGGGCTATCACCATATTTACACCAATCGTTTAAGGGATTGAGGTAGATTCTTCCTATCAAAATCATGCTATACTGAGTCGCCGTCGATAGTGAAGTTCGAATCATAACCGGAAGCACTGCAGGTGGTTTTTAACATATCAATATCACAATGGTTTTCTCATCCTCCTTCCATGTTAATTCGGGTGCAATTCGCTATAATCTACCACATTCGTTCCTATCCTTGTGTTAACGATACTAATCTATTTTTGTTGGAAGAACAATAGAGAAAATTCAAACATATTTCTTTTCAGACAACAATGATGACACTAACTATATTATGTATGTTATTTTATAGGTATTTATAATATCTATCAGAAGTGACAGCTGCAGATAACACGACTTTGTGTATCAATATATTAAAATTGTTTTAGTAACTAACTTTTACTGTTCTTCCTATCAAAATCATACTATAGGTATCTCTGCTATTGAATTAGTTGCTAGGTGCGCAAACTTAACCTAACTTAACCCAACCTGGTATAAACTAGTCTTATCCAAGAAATATATGTTTGCTGGACTTTGCCCATGCAGTTAGAAAAAAGCTGTTCCCAACAAAAGTATAAAGTAGTAGAGATTTAATTTTTAGCGATGAAATTGTGCTGATTTTTGGCTGTGACTTTGTGTTTTTAAATGCCTTAAACTATTACATTTGTCTTTTTTATTTTATTTAACACCACGTCTCACTACCCGTACGGGCTATACGCTTTACACTAATGTGTTAGAGATGTGGAAGGTCGAATTTATAAGGAAGTGTACCTGCATTTCCCTGGAGGGAGTGTGTAAAACAATTTAGGAAAACACACCCTCAGTACTTATGACCAGTATTCGAATCTCGATCTCTTCGTCATCGACAGTCTAGTCTATTGTGACAGTGACACCTTAGACCATTCAACCACCGAAGGAGGTAAAGAATATTTTAATTGACAAAAACCAAAACTAGCATGACAGACAAAAGTTTCAAAACAACTTTTCAGATCTCAATTAAAGGATATCTTTATGGAATCTAATGTTTAATTCACATCCCCCCTCCCCCCCTATAGCTATCATTTTATTTCGTATCACCGTCCCAGTGATTAGCCCCAGCGACATTAAAATTCTGATGGTATCTTGGTTGTGCAATCAATGATTAATAACCGTAACAGTCAGCTTGATGGAGTCACACTGACTTTTGTCTACTAATGTAAGTTTAAACAAAAGGCCACGCAATCTTGCTTCGCCATCTTAATGGTCGTTGTATATTCACAAGTCACTCTCGCAAGGTAAAACAAACCAAATGCACCCATAAGGAAAGGGGGAAGGGTGTTGTTTATTGAGTTCTTTAAGGTAGAGACGATGACCTTTTAAAAACAATTGGTTAGTCATTGCTGAAATTTTTTTTTATCGCAAAAATAAAGTTTTTATATTATTTGTGGTCTAAATCAAAGGATCCAGCCAGGATTTTCTTACTAACATATTTAAAGATATAAAGTATCATCAGGGCCGTACGCACGGGAGGGAGGTTTTGGGGTTTCAAATCCCTTTCATTGAGAGTTCAATTTACACTAGATAAAACAATATCAATGTAATGAGACGAGAACAATAACGATTTCAGTAGTAGATTCCAGCTAGAAGCGATATTTGTAAGACTTCTACTTAATAATTTATTCCCTGAAGTTTAATGTAGCCTATATCTTGGACAAACTGTTGGTGTCTATGCGTCGTGACTGATTTAGGGCTGCGAATGATTGTGTGATTAATTTTGTGCTTACATTTTTTATCGTCCCAATAATATACAAATTTCTAAGTTATTTTTTATTACTTCTTAATAATATTTTATGTGTCACCATACCTATATCACATATTAGATTATTGTATTGACGAACAGTTAACTATAGCTAATCATAAAAAAACTATTATTGAGCCCCCCCCACCATATTACAAAAATCTTGTGTACGACCCTGAGAGCATACAAAGTATTTGCTAGTTATATAGATAGTCCTCAGTCTTGAACAAACACATTTAGACGGCTGCACTACTACAAGGTGACCTGGCGGTCTAAGGGTAAGGTGTCTGACTTTTAGGGGTCCGGGATTCAATCCTCGGTCCTGGCGCAGATTTATTTGATTGCCATACCCTTCCTTCACCTCTGACAAGACGTGTATTAATCACAACTTGTGAATGTGAGGAATGCCAGGCCTCCAAAGGTCCTCCATTTCATCTCACAATCACCCTACCATTACACATTAGCGTAAGTGCGTGCAACCCGAACGGGTAGTAAGACGTGGTGCAAATAATAATAATAATAATAATAATGCACTAGTACAGGTTGAAACGTTCGCCAATTTGTGAAAGAAAGATGGAAATTCCGTCCATCCTGAAATAACGCGATTGCCACTTATACTTGTACAGGGATGGAGAGCCGGTGGCCTTTTCACATATTTTGTTAATTATGTACCTTCGTTGTTTATAAGTACGGCCTCTATTTTAAATAATTAAAATAAGAAAATCGCTATTTTTAACGTATGATGTTAAAATGCTGACTTTTTTGAATTTATCTATCTACGATTGATGAAATATCATATTTGGCCCCTTATATTGATAGTTACATTTTTCAAATTTTATTACTATTTTTAATGAAATAAATATAATTTTATACAATTTTATAATATACCTGTAAACCTAATTGCTATAAAGTTAGCTTTGTATCTATTTTCAGCCATAATTGCAGTAAGTAAAATGACTACTATTTAAATAAAACCCTAACAATAAAAAAATAGTTAGTAAAAACCCTAAATAATTCACCATCCTCTTTTTAAAATTAAAAGTGTAGCTATTCTATTCATCCTGATGAAATTTACGACCACTTCTACGTTCATGTTTAATATTAGGCTACGGATTTTACAGGATTAGGCCTATTTGTAGCTATACATTATTTTAGATAGGATACGCAGATAATTTATAATTTTTTTGGGTGGTAGTAGTAAGGAAGCTATTGCAAGAAGACATTTTACTAAAGGCTAGTGAAGAAATATGCTTAGTATTGAACGCTGAAAAAACTACGTATATGATCACATAAAGAACACAGATTAAATACGATAGTTTATAGATTACTTAGAACAACATTTAATTTGACAGGGTTAATGAGTTTAAAAATTTAGGAAAATTTTAACTAGCAATAACGATATTATGATGGAAATTAGGGAAATAATACATTCGAGAAATGCATGTTATTACTCAATCAGTAAGTTGTTGACCTCTTGCCTGCTTTCAAGGAATATAAAACTCAGAATATACAAAACAATAGTGTTACCTGTTGTTCTTTATGGATGTGAAACGTGGTCTCTTAACTTATATGAACAAAAAAAAAAGAGTTTTCGAAAACAAAATGTTAAGGAAGATATCTAGTCAAAAAAGGGATGAGGCTATTGGTGAGTGGAGGAAGTTACATAGTGACGCGTTACATAGCCTGTAATAATAATAAGACGTCGTTAGGATAATCAAGTTTCATAGATTACGGTGGGCAGGACATGCAGCGCGAATGGGAGAATATAGCCCCTTGCTCAGGGTACTGACTGGCACACGCAATGGGAAGATGTCATTGGGAAGATGTAACGAAGATGGGAAGATAATATTATAATGGATCTGAAAGAGATAAGTTGTAATGAGGTGGACTGGACTAGCTCAAGGGGTGTAATGAGGTTGACTGAATATAAATAGCTCAAGATAGGGATAGGGTGTAGGGATATGGTTTAATGAGGTGAACTGGATATAACCAGCTCGAAATAAGGATAGGTGGCGTAATTTTGTAAATGAGGCAACGAACTTTCAAGCTCCTAATGCTATAAGTAAGTAAACAAGTAAATAATACATTATACAGCCTGTGTTGAATTAGCGCCTAATAGAACTCCCCACATTTGTCGATATGTAGAATTTGGATGAATACTACGAATTATGCAGGTAGGTTTCCATCCTCGATATAGTTTCTGATTTTTGTACCAGAGGACCAAATTAGTAATATATTTTTAAATGGTTAAATTAATATAGAGTACTTTGACATAACTGATTGTCAAGAAGTGTGTGGCCTTATGAGGAATCCGTGAAGTGACAATGTCACTTTCCAATGCCAAAATATTCCCCACCTTACGTTTGGGTTATAAGCTAAGGTAATAGTGTGATCAGTTAAGGTAAAACTGTTACCTCTCAGAGTAAGCCAAGTTAAGGATAGTTTTTTTTTCTTTCTAAAATTAAAAAGGGTTTTGAATCATTCTTTGAACCCCTCACTTACAGATGCGTGGATCTTATTTGAGAAACACTCATCTAAACATTTTTTAGTATAATACTGATATTTATTAATATAGTATTGATTTTTAAAAAAACTCCCCAGGACCTCCACATACTGTTGCAATACAAAATATTTCTCTTTTGACTCTGTAGATGACAGTAATGATAGGATATTTTAAAACTGTATCATTTAAATTATCAATTTTTTATCTATTGATGGAAATATTACTTAATAATGGCTTTTTTTAAATAGGCCTATCCAATTTATATTGATTACATTTCTTTCTTTAGATAATATCTTTAACATTGATCTTTTAACAGTTAATTTTGGAAATAATAAATGGTACGGCACACCGCATAGACTTTCTCTCTTTTATCTCTTGATTCTCGCTTTTATCTTTAACTAGACATTTCCTAAAAACTCGTCAGATTTTTGAAAAGAAATAGTAGGTCTATACAACTCTGGGGCCACCTCAGCTTTAAATCCAACCCTGAAAGGAAGGGAACTCCAATTCAGAGTGTTAGCAGTTTTTATGACAAAAAACTCTTTTGTTCAGATTAAATAAAATATTACTTCAGAAGATAAGCATATTTTGATTTCCTACATATAGTAATTTCTACAGTTTCTGAGTATTCGTCATAGCTCATAAGCATCGTGGAAGTCTAATAGAAGCTTTTTTAAATTAAGATAAAATGTTCTGGTTTAATTATAAAATATCCATGATAAATATTCAAGAACTGTCGAGATCAATTTGTGTAGAAAATTAAACTAAACTTCTCTGCTGAGGTAATAGTTCATTTATTGTAACAAAAAATTGTTTTTGTAATGAAAAAACTCCGTGGTATCAGCCCGCAAGTGAGCTATATCGACCAATTGGCCGTCACAGATTGGCGAAGATAGTGCCAACATTTACAGATAGTGTTATGTGGTCAGCACAACTAATCCTCCACCCGGTGATCCCAGTTTTCTAGACCAGAGCCGCTACTTCTTTATTCAAGTAGCTCTTCAATTGTCCTGATGAGGCTGAGTTTAATCCAAATTCAGACCCAATGCTTTACAGAAAAGTCTGGGAGCACCTGAGATTGAACTTGGGACTTCTAGAATTGCAGCCAGAAACTCTGACTTGGAAAAAAATACGAACCTTAGCACGTGTTCCCATTCACCTCACCTAAAGTTTTATCGCTGGATTAAAAGTAGAAATGATCGAATATTGTGTTTAATTATTTATAGTTATTTCAACTAAGATGAACAAGAAGGGCACTATTATATTGGATGAAATTTTTTATATTTTTTTAAAATTATTAGTTGGCATAAAATATTTGTGAGATTAATTAACTTCACACCAAACATTTGGAATATATTATAGAAGGCCAAACCACAAAAGGGCCAAATGGAGCCACAGGCATTCTCTAAACTTTGCGGTGAATTGGAATTATTATCAGGCTTGTTAAACATTTCGAAACATTTCCATCAAACCCTCTAAACAACAAGTAGTCCACATAACTTTTGTAGGCCTACCAAAGTTTTGTCTTTAATTTTTTTAAAAGTAATTTTATATCGCTATTGTGACGGGGAACAAAATATCTCAACTTATCAAAGTCCTCCCCTTACTTCCCTGTTACACCCCCTCCCCCCTTCTACCTAGGCACGATGTTTCATTTCCTGAATCCTTTCCCCCAATCTCTCAGGAGTAAATTTCCCTACAAAACAGAAACAGTGCTACCGCCACAGCCACCGTGACTACCCCCAACAAAAACACACAAATGAACAAAACTTTCCTCATCTCCATTCTTACAACATTAAGACAAAAGGGTGGAGGAGAAATGTAGATTTGCTTGGAGATGCTAATGTGTTTATGTCGCCAATAATTACCTGGTGAAGGTGTAGTTAAGTGTAGGAAACTTCTCTTCTCACTGATAAGAAAGAAGAAAAGACAAGAGCGTATAAAACCACGAAACTAGATTACATTGCTGAAGGAATCTGCAGACCCTTAAGTCAGAACAACAACTGCGTTTCTCCATTTTCACAATGTCTTCAACAAAACCTATTCTCGATATGCCACGTAGTTTTTAATTACTGTAAATTATCGTTATTAAGTTTAACATAACTTTTACTGTCTATATACCACGTCTTACTACTCCGGTCTATAATACCTGCATAGAGACGAGGAATGTAAAGTTGAGATTAAATATACCAGAATTAGCGTGAACATAGAGGGGGGGGAAAAAATCATAAAAAGTAAGCCAGGCCGAGATTCGAACCCTAACTTACACATCATCGACAAACCAGTCCAGACTAGGTTGACGCTTGAATCAGTGTTCTCATGAATGGGGGTAACTTGGACAGTTAACGAATTAACTACCTGTTCTGGTGACGTAGTTGTTTAAGGCGTTGGACTCTCATTTCACTTTGTCTCTGATTACAGATCCAGGGTTCGTTCCCCATTCTTTCAGATTTTTATGCGAAGCGGTTAGTCTGGAACGGGGTCAACTCAACCTCGTGAGGACAATTGAGGAGCTACTTGAATAAATAAGTAGTGGTTAACGGTCTATAAAACTGAGATTAACGCCCAGAGATTCATTGTTTAACCAAATGTTGGCACTATCTTCACCGACATAGAGTGGACGCTCAGTTGGTATAGCTTGTTTGCGGGCTGACACCATAGATCTTTTTTTTACAAGGAGATTGCAGTTCTAATCCCAGCCGGGAGCACTAAGGATGGTTTTCCATTCCTCTCACCACGTTAATATGGGTTCATTTTCTCCTGAGCTACCTTCATCAACCCTCGTCTTAGGTTTAGTATTTAACAACCCTTGTGGTGCCAACATTGATGGGGACGCGGACCATACGCCAAGCCCATCTAGTCTGGTTTGATGGTGACAGGTCAAGTTTCAAATCCCACACGGATGCATTGAGAATTATGTTTCTCAAGTGGTTTTCCCTCCCTCTCTCTTCCACTAAAGTTCGGGTATATTTTCTCTCAATTCTACCTTCCTCTTTCCTACCCCCTTGACGTCATTAAAATACATAAGTCCGGGTGGGTAATAGGACGTGGTAGGAAAAAAAAACCAATTCCTTGTACCTGTATCGGTGGGCACGTGGACTAAACGTCAGTCTCGTCCAGCGTGGTTTTCTTTTGACGGAAACTTAGAGACAAAATCCTGGCGCTATGGGCTGAGGGTCTTTTTTTTTTTTCCTAAACGGATTTAAACACTTCCTTACTGTAAATGCTAGTACATTTTTCTAAATTCTACATTCCTCATTCCCACCCCATGAGTGTAATTAAACGTGAACAACCTGGATAGATAGTAAGACGTGGATTGTAAAAATAAAGTCTTCCAAATATTTAGTAACTAATTAAATCTTCTCCGTTGTTAGATTCAATATTTGAATCGACAAAGACAACCATTACGAGGGAAGCACAGAGTTGTCATTTAAACTTTGGGATTCTTCAAATTATGACAATTAAATTATAAATTAAAATTAAATTATAATAAAAATAATTAAACATTAAAATCAGCTAATGATCCGGGAAAGGGCGTAGAATGCTAATTTTTCAAAGAGAGATTCATTAGAAGGTTGACCTAATATAATATATAATATAACTAGGCCTATATTGTGTGTGTGTCTTAGCGGGGCAGTGAGACATTATGAGGGTGGGCTGGAAGGGGATTTTTATAAAATATTTAAATTTAAGGTTACCAACACTAAGGTTTTGAGGGGTCCAACTATGTCCGGGGGGTGATGGGAGGTCAGATCTCTCCTCCTCGAAATACATCATATCCTGGGAGTGTAGGGGGACGCGTGAATAGTGCAGTGTTTTCACAGTTTTTATAGCAAAACATTTTTAGAACAAAATAATTCAAACATTGCTCCAGTATAAACATAGAGCTTAATTTTCTTCACATTGTGTATCAATAGTGTTGTTGAAAATCTCTCATGAGCATAGCGGCATTAGATGACAAACTTTTCAAATTAATAGAAAAAGTGGTCATTAAATTCAAGAACACCCTTAACAGATATTCAATAACTGTTGATCTCACCATGTGAAGAAAATTAAACTTTCTGTTTCCACCGGAGTCCTATTTTATTTATTTTGGCAAAAAAAAAAATGCTAAAAATATTTCAAACCCTGTCATTTTCTCGCGTCCCCTACACTCCCACACTGCTAGCCTTGTATTACACACTCTTGGATTTCCCAACAACTTAAACAACTTTCCAGATTTTCTAATTACCATGACAAGGACAGTCCCATTTGAGTAGTTATCCGCTAATGTTCTCATGTTGAAACTACAGCTATACAGTACTACTAGTCCTTCCTTCCCAACATCTCGCCCAAAAACGAAGACTCCTGTTGGTTTTGTTCATCTAGATAACCCAATTAATGTGGGAAAGAGCGGGGGGTAATGGGGGCTCATGTCAGCCAGTACCTGAAGAAGTGTCCCAAAGTGGACTCACTGAACATGCGAGTGACGGGAACCCCATTACCTTCTTGAAGAGGCTTCTGTAGGAGGTGGCTATTATCGCACTACGCCTCTTCTAGCGAGGGTTCACGTCCCCCCAACCATCACTACTACTGCTGCCGACTGAGGTAATTAGTACCACCAACATTGTCCCAGATCAACATCTTATTGCCCACCTCCGGGGAACACGGGGACATATCCATCCGGTCGGGACAGAGTTGACAATACTCTTAGCTTGATCGTGACCATCTAGTATGCAATATCGGGACCGAGAGGTTAAGCGGATTAATTTACCATCCAGGATATTTCGGGTTCGATCCTAGGGGAGGCGTAGTATTTATTTTACTATATTAACATTAGTGTTCGTTTACAGGTATTTACAATAACTATCAAAAATGACAGTTGCAGATAGCTTGACGAATGAATATTTTTTCAAAAATTGTTTAGTGTGTGTCATAGGCATTGCGGAAATTGAACAGGAATTTTTATCTTAATTTAAAAAGTTTGTTGTTCAACTATTACTATGTCCATCACCAATATTCAATAATTATTGAGATTTATATATTTTTACTAGAAAATGAACGTATCTACTGAAGAAATGTTTGATTCATTTTGGCAGAAAAGGGGTTTTTGTTACAAAAATTGTTAAAAAATATGGACCTTAAGTCGATGCGACTTAACCTTATCCTAACCTAAAGGTGGAGATGTAGGTGATCAGAGAAGAGGTCAGTGTGTTTTGCAGTTTGTATAGCAACACTCTTTTTACTAAAGAAAATCAAATAAATCTCCAGTAGAAACAGAAAGTTTAATTTCCTTCACGTGGTGATATCAACATTTGTTTAATATCCGTCAAGGGTGTCCTGGAATTTAATGAAAAACTTTTTATCTTCATTAAACAAGTTTGTCATCTAATGCCGCTATGCTCATGACATATATTCAGGAATTGTTGATATCACCATGTAAAGAAAATTAAACTCTGTGTGTGTAATGAAGAAATGTTTATTTATTTTGGTAAAAAAAATTATTCGTTAAAAAACTGCAAAAACACTTAACTTTTACGTCCCTTACTCTCCCACCATAAGACTATCTTATCCTCGCAAAACCGCGCTTGTGAATAAATCATATCACAACACCATAAACACTAGAGGGTACAGGTTACTCATTATTGTTTCATCTTTCATATCGTAAATGCTTCAGCAGGTTTCATCCTGAGCAAATTTAATCACGGGGCTTTGTAGAAAGTTCGTGTTTTGATGTGGTCGGTGTAAAATGCTAACGTTCACGTCGCGCCTACAAGAAGTTGAGCTTTGCTCGAAAGAGGGCGAACCATGAGATTACAAGGATTATACAACAAACTAAACGTTGTTTATCGCCCAGAGGCGATTTCAGATTTCATGGTTTGCCGCCACGGTTAGCTGGTGGTGACGAACCCTACTTGGCGTGCGGACCCCTTGCAGATGAGAACTAGACCGTACAATTAGATCAGTAACGGACAGAAATGTCTTTATGTCCATTTTTTTATGCTTCGTGCTTTGATATTGCAATAACAAGTTTGGTTTGAAAAAAGATTTGTTTTTCTTTAAATAGCTATGTTTCATAAAAACACACTCCGTTTATCCTGGAAAGTAGTATTCTTACCTTTTAATTTACAGTTTACACTATGGACCTAACTTTATTATTATTATTAGCACCGCTTCTTACTACCCGTTCGGATTATACGCACTTACGCTAATGTGCAATGGTAGGGTGGTTGTGAGATGAAATGGAGGACCTACAGTTTAACGTGGAATCTGAACCACGATGGAGGCCTGGCATCCCACATATTCACAAGTTGGGATTAATACACGTCTTGTCAGAGGTGAAGGAGAAGTTTGGCAATCAGATAAATCTGTGCCGGGACCGAGGATTGAACCCCGGACCCCCAGCACAGAAGTCCGACACCTTACCCACTCACTATGGACCTAACTTAAAAGCCACGCCATAGTGGAATAAAAAACTGTAACCTTGATTACCTTTCAGAGTAAATGAAAGGCTTAAATTAATATTGATAGGATGTTCACACAAATAAACTTATATATATTTAGTTAAATATATATTTCATACATATTATATATCTCAATTAGGTGTTGGTTTCAATGTTTTTCCTTAAATAATTGAAATTATTATTGTCTAAGACACTCACTTTGACAATTTAATAAACTTTACTTCTTTAAAATTTAGGCATTATTAAACTATTAACCATTTTATTTTAGTTATTCATTACATTTTATAATATTCAATACGTTTTGATTTTTAAATACTCATTAAAAATGCAAATAAGAGGGGGAACATTGGACAAGCTCAAGATTCAGCTAGTCCTTAAGTGGATATTCTACGACACAACATTATACAGTAGTTTAGAAACATCCATCGTGAAAATGATATAAAATATAATATGTTTATCCACTAGAAAATAAAATGTGTTGATAATCAGCAGTTTTAAGATTATGTTGAAATGCATCATGGGTCAACATAAAGCGTGTGAATATTTCTGCGACACTCAAGCAAATTCTGCTTTCTATTTTCGGTGAACGTGTGAATCAAGATGTAGGCCCATGACTACTTACTGTAGGCTAATCCTAAAGCAAAACTGCAGGTTCAATGTTTTACGTAAAGATAAATCCACTCATTATTTTTTTATAACGAATAAGCACATTTGTTGATTTACAAAGCCGGGTTTTTCACTTCCTGTCGACTTTTAAGTAAATTTTACTTGCATATTCATCAAGAATAGTGTAAAATATTAAAGTGCCCTTTTTTATGCTTTCGTCGTAAAGTGAAAGATTATCTTCTTTCTCGAGGTTTTAACATCAGGGATTTAAAGTAATATTCCAGGACGGAATTAATGGAGATTTGCATAGTATATTGAATTTTTTTGAAATTTAAAGCCCTTTCATTAAAAATGCATGCTTTTCTTTCTAATTTTTCAATATTAGGTGATTCGATGATTGAATGGTCTAAGGCGTCATTCTCACAATATACTGCACGCCCTATAACGGAGAGATTGTTGTTCCAATCTCTCTCGTGTGTAATGAGGGTGGCTTTCTTAAATTGTTCTACACTTTACCTTCACGCAAATGAGGTTACATTTTCTTTAAATTCAACCTTTCTCATCCCTAACACATCAGCGTAATTAGTTTATATTAGTATAACCTGAACGGGTAGTAAGGTGCGTTGATAAAAACAATAGGTAGTAATATGAACCTAGTTAAAACATTAATTTATAAAATTTCCAAAATATTACTTAGGTCACATAAAACATTCCAAAGGAAAACAATAAGTCCAACGTGTCGGGAATAAACACTCGTCATTATTCGTTCAACCTCATAGTTTCGAACACTCCCGCACAAGCGCCCGGTTCTTTTCATTTTCTTCCAATGGGGAGGCTAAATGACAAGTGCCACTGCGCGAATGTCGAAGCATTTTACGACAACGTTACAAACAAAGACTTTTATGTTCCTGGGTGTCAGCTGCTTGCAATATTCACCTCCCTTTTACCCGCACACCCCGCTTTGCGTTTCATTCGCTTTCCAAGCGCAAGAGCCTTCTCCCCCTTCTTGTGCTTCGCGAAAAAACACATATCTCGGAATCAGCCCATTTTACCACTCTATACAGTCATTTTGAATAAAAAAATGGTGTTATCACCGTTTCTTACTAACCGTTCAGGTTATACGCATGGAGTGGGGATGACGAAGGAAGCATTTTAGAGGTAATATGCCCATATTTTCTTGGAAGGAGAGAGGGAAACCATCTAGGAAAAACCACCCTCAATAGACCTGACCAGAATTTGAACTCCGATTTCCCCGTCTTCATCCGGACATTCTAACACGAAACTGACGCCTTACACCATTCAGCCACTGAAGTCAGTCTAATCAGTTCGTATATACTATATGATGGTTGAGCATGGGAAGGTTTGAATACATCTATCTTTAATTTGTTTTTTCTGCACGAATTTCAGTTATCAATTATAATAGTATACGAACAATTATTTTGAACCATCAAATTATTTGATATGTTGCTTTAAATCTAAATAGACTTGATATTTGTAAGTTTTGGTTCTGAAAATATATATATAATATTCCTCTTTCTTTCAGGTCACATGGAGTGTACAATATGTTGAACTTTATTTATTTAAATTCTATTTATTACTTTTTTTTTACCTTTACTCAGTAAACATATTTTAATATGAACTTTTAAGAAAACCCCGTAGAAATATATATAATTTTTACAGATTTAACAAAGAGGAACTGTTTTGTTTCGAACCAGACTATAGCCTTCAGACAAAGTCCTCCTTCCCATCCTCGATGCAATTGTATGGCATGCTTCATTTCGTTAGGCTCCTCCACCCCTCCCATTCTACCATACGGTACTCAATATCCACCCCCGCCCCCTCTATCGGCGGGTGTTAGATAGCCCCCCGCCACCTCCACCTCTTCTCTTCCTCCAGCAATGGCCCGCTTTGCTGCCAGAGATCAGATCGCCCAGTGCTTTTCATTCAAAGAAATGTCCGCGCCTGAATATTTTTTAAAAGGAAAAATGGGGAAATTCTTAAGAGTTTGCCTATTTATGGTGTGCCTTAACAAAAAAACACTGAACTGATTATATCAAAAATACAAATTTAATATTTTTGAATATTAAGATTATAGTTTAATAAACTTAATACTTAAATAACAGAGATTTTATTTTCTGACCCCCCCCCCGTCCTACTACCCATTTGGGTTGTGTCCATATAAACAAATTACGATAGTGTGTTAGGGATGTGAACTGCTACATTTTTAGGAGAAGTTTACCGACATTTGCATAGAGATAGAGTGTAAAACCACCTCAGTAGACACTACCCGGCTTGGAAATTTGAGCTCCCTAGTTATAACTTATAAGCGGTTCAGTCTAATGCGAGAGTAATTCCTTAGACGAGTTGTATTCAACCAGGGGTACGTTAAATTTAAATATATATATCCCATTTAAAACTAATTATTCAATATATTCGCTTTTGTGGTGTAGTAGTCAGCGTTCCTGGCTACAGATCCAGAGGTCCTGGATTCGATACCCGGCACTTACAGATTTTTCTGTGAAGCAGTGGGTCTGTAACGTGGTCAAACTCAGTCTCGTGAAAACAAATAAGGAGCTACTTGAATAAATAATTAAAAATCGGTCTATAAATTTGAGATTAACGCGGATCCGTACAACTGGACCGGGACAGCTGGGCGTGGCTTTAAAAATGTGTGTTTTAGTTGTAAAAAAACGAAAATTAGGTTCGGTTATGTACTTTTCATTTTTTGTAAGTGTTAAGTTGTTTTTTTTAATCTTAAAATATCAAGTAGTCTAACTTTATAAATACAAACTAATTAAGATTCCTCTGTTATGCTTTTTTTTAAACAACTCCAAAAATGAATATTTACTACGTAAAAAATCATTATTACTTTTTTACACTGGTGCCCAGTTGTCCTAGACCGAGATTAATGACCGGAGGGTTTATTGTGCTGACCACATGACACCCTCTATCAGCAAATGTTGGCACTATCTTCACCTACATGCGGTGGCCGCTCAATCGGTATAGCTCGCTTGCGTGCTGACGCCATAGAGTTTTTTATTCGATTCATTATTTTAGATGTAATTTATTTTATCTATTTTAGATGTATATTATGGAATATGTATATCATGCATTATGTATAAGCAATTTTGGGGTACAAAGTTGATGATAAATTATATCTGGAGGTACGCGCGAACCAAAAAGTTCGAATACTGATGTCTTAGAACATTCAATCACCGAAACGGGTCAGAACATTTTTACTTATATCATGCATTATGTATAAGCAATTTTGGGGTACAAAGTTGATGATAAATTATATCTGGAGGTACGCGTGAACCAAAAAGTTCGAATACTGATGTCTTAGAACATTCAATCACCGAAACGGGTCAGAACATTTTTACTTTGATGTTTATTTATTTAAAAAAATATTACTATCCTTTCCCAATATTAGTGACAAATAATGATTTGTTATGTAGCTCCTTTAAATAAACCACTTGTTTATTTATTAATCGAAATACCTTTATCCAAATTTTTTATTATTTATTTAGCACCGCGTCTTAATACCCGTTCGGTTTATACGCTTAAGTACTAGGAACGCTAATGGGTTAGGAATTGGAAAGGTTGAATTTAGAGGAAGTGAACCAGCATTTGCGTGGAGGGACCGTGGAAAACCATGCCAGTTCACCCGAGTGAGATTCGAAAATCGATCTCCCCGTCCTCGACAGTCTAGCTACACACGAAACTAGCGCGTTAGCCAACTATTCCACCGAGGTGAGTTTTGTCCAAATTTGAATCCTAGATACGTAATATGTAATGTAGTGTAATTTATTGTTCAGGCCAAAAGTTTATACACAGGCCTATGTATATATATATATATATGTATATATTATGTAAATTAAACCTGCTTTGGTGCTGATGCATGGTCTAAGTCCGTCACTCTCGTGTTAGACTAAACTTCCCCGGTCGAGTGTACTGAGGGTGTTTTCTTCAAAATTGTTTTTAACTCTTCCTCCATACAAATATTGGTACATTTCCTCTAAATTCAACCTTCCTTATCCCTAAATAATTAAAGTAATTAGTATACATGAGTATAACCTGAACAGGTAGTAAATCGTAAAGCTAAATAAAAAAATACGTTTAAGCTATATAGAGTTATATTATGTAATATATATATATATATACTATATAGCTATATTTATATATAATATATAGCTATATTTATACATACCATATAGCTATATTTATATATACTATATAGCTATATATGTATATATATTTACACATAGATATAAGCCTATATCAAAGTAGTTTATGAAATAATTGAAGAAATATATCAAATTATAAAACGCACTGACACTAAACCATCTAAAGTTCAATCAAAATTATCTGGTGCCAATTTGCATGAACTACGGAACACTTTTCATAGGAAGAACAGTTTAAAAAAATACGAACTATTTTGTGGTCAATATTGATAACATTTTATTATATTATTAGTATAATATTTTAGGTATTGATAAAATCTGTCAGTAGTGATACAGATTACATGACTTGACGTATGAATACATGAAAGTAGATTTATAAACTTTTCTATCTGTCTTCCTATGAAAATGGAACTGTAAGTACCAATGTCTAATTGGATAAAAACTACATTTAAGAAAGAAGGTCATTTAAAAATAGCAGTGGCATGGAGTGAAGTTTTACCAGGTTAACTAACGCTTGTTTAAACTGTAGATCTTAAATATTCTGTTCTTCCCCCCTTAGTTCCCATTTGACCAGTCATACATAGGTTCTGTTCTACATGGAGATATATTTACCTGACCAATGAGTCATTCACTGAGTGATGAGAACAATTCACAGGAACAGCTTAAACCAACTCAACTGGAAACACTTCACTTCACGTCACTTAAGAGTAGTTTTACTCACCAATTATTATTCAACGGCTCAAAGAGCATACTTTGTGTTTGTTTATCATAAAATAACTGTAATTATTAATGCAATAAATGCTCGGTCATAGTAAAGGAAAGCAAATTCTTGTGAAAATAGCTTGTAAAACTATGCTAGCGGTTTTATGATGTTACCCAAGTTTGACACCCTAGCTCAGTCAGTTTCGAGTCTGACTACAGAGTTAAAGGTCCCAGGTTCGATTCCCAGCATGGCCAAAAAATTATAATTAGTTAAATATGGGATTCCTCTTTCACAGTTATGAGTTAAAGACATGGGGCTTGGTGTGCGGTGTCCGTTTTAGATTTAAGTTTGTATACGTCATATGCTAATAAAGTGCATTCTAATGTTATCCTACCGTCTGCGTCTAGGTCTTCCCAATGGTCTTTTCCCATTGGGTTTGCCAGTCAGTATCCTGAACAAGGTTCTCAACTCTCCCATTCGCACTGCATGTCCTGCCCACCGTAATTTACGAGACTTGATTATCCTAACAATGTTTTGTGATGAGTACGGGGTATGCAGCTCATCATTATATAATCGCCTCCACTCCCCAGTTGACTCATCCCTTTTTGGATCAAATATCTTCCTAAACAACTTGTTTTCGAGCACCCTAAATTAGTTTTCGACATGTAAGGTAAGAGTCCGCGTTTCACACTCATAGAAAACCACCGGCAAATATTTTTTATCACCATGTCTTACTACCCGTCCGGGCTATACACTGTAAAATTATTGTTTTGTATATTCTGAGATTTAAATTCTTTGAAAGCAGGTGAGATGTCAACATTTTATTGACCGAGTGATAGCATGCATTTTCCGACTGTGTTATTTTCCTAATTTCCTATCTAATATTTGTATTGCTAATTTAAATTTGTCTTGATATTTAATCTTAATCAGCCTGTCAAATGATATGTTGCTTGCGGTAATCTCTGAATGATCGTTCCTAACGTGATGTAATTACAATATTTTGCACCTATATACCAATTTTCAGCCGTATAAAGCACTAAGAAATTCCTTAATAGGTAAATACATGTAATAATTAACTATAGAAGATGTGTTTTTATACATACACTGGTTGATTTCTTCCCAACCATTAGTTCAATTTCCTTCTCCAATAACATAATCTGTATAAAGGTATATAGCACAAATGTGCCAGACAAACAAATGCAAGTTGGTGGAGTTATACCGGAGAAATTGCTTCCCTCGTTCAATAAATCAAACCACATGATTAATGTTCTTTATTTGTTTCAACAAGCTGACAATATTTGCTAGATCGCCTAAATGACCGCGCAAATTTCCCACCCCAACTTGGTTTTTCCCCCTCTGTCACCTAAGCAAGCGCCCCCTTCCCTCTCCCACCCTCAATTCATGGGGCCCTATACGGCCGCATCGTTTGCACACCTCTAGGGGTGGCCCTGCTCAACCTCAACCTACTTAATTTGATGGAAAAGTGAATTCACAACTCGAAAACAAACCACAGTTAGAAAGATAATACCGAGGTTAAACTTTAAAACCTAACTTCCCCTTGTTTATATGTGTGAAAGAGAGAGTAAATATAATAAACAGGTAAAGAGAGAGGGGGAATGAAAGAGCTATAGCCTTAAGAGTGGTCCAACTATGTTGTCATCACTCGCCACGAGTCTGGAGCTGATGGAAGACAATATAAGTACTCAATCAAGACAGCCTCAACGTACAGAGGCGAAACGGATCCTGCACAAGGAAAAAAGGAAACTACTTTGAAAAGAACATCACCTGTGATATGTTGCACAAAGCTACTTAAATAAACTATTATTCGTGAAATAGTGTTTATTTCCTTTTAGGAAATAAAAACATTTTTTATTTTTTTGCCAAAATTTGTAGATTTTATTATTTTAATTGTGATTTTTTTTATGTAGACCCTATTGATAGTATCTATCAAAATTGTAAGCTGTAGATCACATGGCTTTACGTATGAACACGTGACAGTAGAACTAGTAACGTTTATAACTGTCGAACAGCTGTCTTTCTGTAAAAATGGGACTTTATTATACGTTTTGTGATTGCAATGCAATATTGTGCACACTGATCTGAATTTAACTCTATAAACTGCGAAGACAGTATTGCTTTTATTTAAAATAATATCCCTAAAGTAAGGATATTTGAAAGTTATATATTAGGGCTATACACTTGCTATAAAATAAATTAATGGTATTTGAAGGAAGATAACTTCGCTTATATAAAGAGGCTCAGCAGGCATTAACTTTATAAATATGTTTTATAAATCATGATTACTAGCAATTACATAAATAAAAACCAAAACATGTAGTAATAATAATAATAATGGGGCGTCTGAGACTCTGTTTGCGGAAAGATTAGCCAGGACTAATGTACCGTTGTCCAGGGAATGCCCGAATTTACTAATCGAACATTCTTTCCATGGACCTTGGGGGCGTAGCTGGCTAACGCGCTAGTCGTGTTAAGCTCGACCGCCGAGGACGGGGAAATCGAGGTTCGAATCTCGGTCGGGTGAACTGGGGGGGCGGTGTGTTCCTAAATGGTTTTCCACTCTCCTTCCACGCAAATGCGGGACCACTTCCTCTAAATTCAACCCTCCCAATTCCTAATCCATTAACGGTGCTAAATATTATATTATATTATCTTTTCATGGATGCTCTATTCATTTCCCGATGAGGTGGGAAGATGTTGATAGTGAATATGACGGGGCAGATCCAAAGGAAATCTTAATCTAATTTCCTAACTAACCAAACTCTGATGACCATAGGAACTATCCCTCTTTCGAGAAAAATACCCCGGTACCAGATGGGAATCGAACCCGGGGCCTCTAGGTCAGCAGCCAGGGGCTCTGACCGCTATACCACGGGGCCGGTTACCGGAACATATGAGAGGTATTATCAAGAGCATGTTCATCCTTTGGCTTGAGACAGTAAAAAAACCTGTCCACCTTGTGAGATCTTCAGCCATTTCGTCTCTTGTACCAAATGTTTCTTGCAGATTAACCACTACCGGCAGAGGTTTGAACTACACATAGGGTGGCGAGTTAAGGCTGTCTCTGTCTGTCGAGGGAGTGCTGACGGACAAAATGTGAGCAAGAAGAAGCGTCGTTACAATAATGACAGCTCGTGAGGTTAAGAGCACTCTACCATCTCCTTACATTAGTCCGAGCTGGGGGGACATTACAACATGGCGCCGACAAAATGGTGGGCCCTGCGGTCAGCAGAAATCATCCGAGTGGAAAGGACCGCTTCTTTTAGTAGTTCCCTGGCAAACGATGGGATGGCGGTGGGTGGGGAAACACAATGAAACTGGACCTACCCGAGCTAGACTACGCCGCCTTCGCATGTATATATATTTCAATCCATTTGCAACGCCTTGTCTCATTGGTGCCTCGTGAGCATAATAATAATAAAAACTGGTTTTACTGTCGAACATGTAGAATATAGTTTAGAGGAGCGCTACAAAAAATAAACGGTACAATGCACTGCACATACTTTCTCTAACTTTTATCTTAAATTAGAGACATTTACTAAAAACTCTTACGCTTTGTGAAACTAAATAATATACGTTGTTTCACAAACCACCAAAGAACATATACGAAATACACTGTTGGAGAAAAGTTGAGAAAAAAGGAAATTCTCTGTCTACCAAAGAGCATAGCAATGTCACATTTTCGAAGATCTCCATAAAAATATATTTATATTTATTTTGTTTATAGATAATAAACTATTGGTTAAATAATAAGATACTTGTTTGGGTGGCCACATGGTCTAAGGTGTTATTCTCGGAGTAGACTAAACTGATG
>CABFWB010000320.1:18451-52112 GCA_902151455.1 Timema bartmani
TAATAATAATAATAATAATAATAATAATAATAATAATAATAATAATAATAATAATAATAATAATAATAATAATAATAATAATAATGTCCACCAATTCTTAAAAAATAATTAATAGATGATAGATCTTTTGATATGTTTATTTCATCATCAGTCCTGGAAAGTAAAATATAAGTTTTAACTTTACACTAATTTTTAAATCAAGTTTTGATTATTTTCTTTCTTTTAACTATTGATGACAAACTTTGTGTTTATTAATTTAAAAGTGACATTATTTTATTGGATCACTATATCTTTACTTGTTAACTCCTTAAATTCTTTATCATAACATATGGATTTTTTTTTTTCTAATCCCCCTTGTTGTCAAGAAAACTTGATTACATTGCTTGCCATCACTTTTCAGGTCCACTTCCAATGAGCATAAAAAGTTTTTAACAAGATTTCTTAAATTAAATTTAATTTAGTAAATATTTTCTTTGTATAAAATTTGTGTTCAAACATTATGTAATATGTAGCTCTGCTAAATCTAGAAGGTATTTGTAATGATCGTAGGTCCGTCTTGCTGACGAGGAGTTTTGTATCAAGTCAGTAATGTATGAAACTACTCATAACACCCCTGCCGGCCCTATCCCAGAATCTTTACCTGTTTCTGAAGACTTTGACTCCAACGATAGAGTGTCGGCAGAAGACGTCGACTTTGGTTCTAACAGCAAGAGTGTACTGGAGCCCTATGTCAAACCGTGCGAGTTCACCGACTCTCAAATTGAGAAGTCATTCTATCCTGCTCTGTCACATCAGACACTTGGTTCCAAAGAATGTGTTTTTCCAGATTTTTCAATACCTCGACCAATCCTGTTACCTCCTTTAACTTCTAAAATGAAGGATACATTGCCTGACTTGGATTTTCTTTATATACTGAAGTCAACAGAGCACTACCCTAGAAAAGGTGATAGCATTGCATCTGCTGATATTCGATTGATAGAACAAATTAGAAGTGCTCCTTCACCATCAAAAGGCACATTAAGACCTAAATATACAGAATCTTATCAACGTACTGTCCCTTTTAATAATCCTGAACATTACATCACTTCGCCATCAAAAGTCAGTGATGGGTCTAAGAGAAGCATGACATCTGATTTAGGGTGCAAGGTTATCTGCTGGGATGAAACACCAGAAAAAAAGTCTCACTTTACTCTCCAAGAGCTATCACAATGTGACATTTTGTGCTGGGGATTAGACCATGACTATGACAATTTTGGACCAAAATTAATCCCTTCTAGAGGCCAACCCGAGTCATTCTACAAGAACGACCAACCTGAGTCATTCAACAAGAACGACCAACCCGAGTCATTCAACAAGAACGACCAACCCGAGTCATTCAACAAGAACGACCAACCCGAGTCATTCTACAAGAACGACCAACCTGAGTCATTCTACAAAAACGACCAACCCGAGTCATTCAACAGAAGCGACCAAGCCGAGTCATTCTATAAAAGCGACCAACCCGAGTCATTCAACAAAATCGACCAACCCGAGTCATTCAACAAAATCGACCAACCCGAGTCATTCAACAAAATTGACCAACCCGAGTCATTCAACAAAATGGACCAACCCAAGTCATTCAAAAGAAGCGACCAAGCCGAGTCATTCTATAAAAGCGACCAACCCGAGTCATTACACAAAGTTGGCCAACCTGACTCGATTCCTAGCATGAATAAAATGCCACAAAAAATCAGTGTGGTCATAGATGTGGCGGAACTTCCCCCATCTCCTGCAGGTGAAGATCTCAACTCGCAACTCTCAACGTCCACACGTGAAATAAGATAGCAATTTGCCTTTTGACAAGATGTTTACCACTTTCTGTGTTTACATATTTATTTAGGGCAAAATAAACCTATGTTGATTTTATATATATAAATATGTGTCAGACAAAAAAACTTTAATAAAATCAATGCAATCATTAAACAGTATTATTTAATTCAAAAACATTAATGGTGTAGCATGGATTCTAGTCATGTTTGTTTCACTTGCGACACTCCTCATCTCAATCTGACACATTAAAATGTGTGTGTTACAAACTCATTTTGCATATTATTCCAAAGGGAAAGAAACTAAAATCGGAATTCAAACAATTCAACCAAAATAACATACAATAAAATATATTTGAACTTATTTAACTTGGTTTATGAAAACAAAACTTTTTTAATCTCAGCATTTTTGTCCTTAAATCATGTTCATATGACTTGTATGCTCTATAGTCTCTTTTATAAATATATGGTTTAATGTAAATATAAACCTGTTAAACAAATTTAAATTTATATTCCATTTTGTCTACTTTAGTGAAAGCGATTATTGGTTTTTACCATAGACTATATTCTTTTTTAGGATTCATACATAAGTTACAATTTTTGCTAAGGAGAACTCTTATTTTTATGACCATGAATTACAGGCACATGTGGGTTTTTTAGTGTACAACTAAGGGGAAGTGTGATAAACTGGAAACATATATAATTAAAATAGTTTAACCGGTTTTTCTCGAAAACATAGTTAAAGGTGTTTTTCTCCAAATCTAATATTCCTTCATAAATCACTCAGCATTGCCAACATAACTTTAAATTTAATAATTATTATTTACATTTAGTATGAAATGATTTCCCATTACAAACAATAAGGTACATTAAATAAATCACAACTATTTCCACACCTCAATCTAACAAAGAGTTATTGAAAGTTTAACTAGTGAAAGAAAAATAGAACTTTTTAGAAATAATATTATATTATATTTAATTCATAAAAAACATAATGAGTTGTAATAAGGAACAATATATATCAAATTGATAATAATAGAGATCAAGTGAAGGAGATAGTTGTAAAATGTAAGACAGAAAAAGTGCAGAAAATGGTATGAATTATAAGGAATAATATACATAAAGTAATTAGTCCCAAAAAGGATATGAAATTGATATTATATTTAACCTGATTTTTTTTTTTTTTTTACTCTATAGTCTTGGTTAATTTATTGCTGGCTCTAGATTGCTGAGCAATAAGCTGCTATCTTATGTTATGGTAGGTATTAAAAGGTGTAAAATGATAGCACAAATTAATTTTTTTAAACATTTGTGAGAAAAAAAACAACGCCAAAAATGCATGCTTACAAAACTTAAAAATCTGCTGAACACATTTAAAAATATTTGTTCAAATATCAATTTTGACATTCTCTCACTCATTTTTCTCATAAGTGTCTTCAATGAAAACCGTTTTCGTTGTAAAATAAAAGTGGATGTATGAAACATTTGTTCAAAAGGAGATTGACATTGACATTGACCAACAATAAACGGAGTATCAGGGTGTCTACTGGGTCACGAAAGTCACCAAAGTTAATAATCGCAAAAAAGGTCACGAAAGTCCCTGAAAAGTCACAAATTTTCAATATTTTAGTCAAAAGTCACGAAAATATTGTTGTTTGAATTTCCCGCGCATCGTAACAAAGCAAACTCGTCGAATGTCAAGTTACCCACTACCCATGATGCCATGCGCTAACCGCCTGATTGTTTTTACCATGATACCAAAGACAAGGTTAACGTTCACCATCTAGTTACAGTTTAATGTTGCGTGTGAGTGCATTATGCCTATTTATGCAATACAATCGTTTACCGAAGAAATTTTTTGGTCATAAAAGGTCACCAAAAAGTCACTAATTTTGGTTTGTCCAACTCAGTAGACACCCTGAGTATGTTCCTAAAAATACAGGGAAAATTTACAGGTTTTAAGAATTGATTCCACCCAAGAAGAACTTTACCATAGATTGTCAGCCGAAAATGTGAATTTTGGGGATGACGGTGATTGCATCTTGGAGACATATAAAAATAACTTTATATTCACGGATAAGCAGCTTGAGGAAGCCTTTTATCCTAGCTTACCAGAGGAGAAGTTAGGGTCACATGAGAGGTTGTTTACAGACTGCTTCCCTCAGTACAAGCAGTTACCGGAACACACAGTGCCACGAACACCCCCTCCTACACCCGTTCCTCTCATATTGGAGGTCGACAATGTGCTATCAGCTAAAGAACATCCCTTGATGAAACTCCAAAATAGCATCAATTCTGGCATGGATTGCCATATTTTGTGTTGGGATGAAGCTTTCATTGATGAACTCATGACTGCCCCTATACCTGACCACTTCCCCTTGGAAGATGTACATTCAGACTTTGAGTGCAAAGTCCTCTGCTGGGCAGAAGAGCCTCTTGAGTCGAAAAGCTCCTTGTTATCGTTGTCAAAGAGCAGTCTTGAATCTTTGAGAAGCATCTCCTCAGAAATCGGGTGCCGTGTTGTGTGCTGGGCGGAGAGCTTGGGTGTTGTCAAGAAAAGCAAGGAGCCTGTGGGAATTGGCCCCTTACCTTCAGCATCCACGTGTGAGTTCCTGTGTTGGGACTACGAGGAGGAGAGTGGCGGAGCCCCCTATCCTGCGCGGCAGTTGGAAAGTTATTATTCTTGGGAGGAGGTGGAGTACGCCAGCATAACCCCGAGAGAGGGTGAGCTGCCTTTCTCTTTAGTAGAATTGTTGACAGAGTGACTTCTGTCCTTAGTAATGTGCTTGTAGCAGTATTGTTTACAAACTTTAAATTACAGTGGCAAGCACAGAAATTTACTTTTTAATGTATAGGCTATTATTTAAGTACTCTTTTTCCCCGTTTGATTTTAAGGGACACTTTTAATGGATTAAATGGTGTAGCATTTAAGTTACAAGTTATAAGTCTGGTCTGAAAATGTAGCATATGCTTTCGACACGTTGTCAATGCTATATATTTCAGTTGTGCTCAGGTATCAGGGGCATAGCGACAGGGTAGACTATGAGACTAAGCCTCTTCTAACCTTGTATTATTTGACGGCTAAGAAAAATAAATACCAAAGGTTTATGTACTATTGTAGGTTTATAAACAACTCCCAAAGAGATCAAACCTACATTAATGTTTATTGCATGGAGAAAATATTATTTATTTCCCTTTCCCTATTGATACACTCACCTCACTTTGTGGCAAATTAATTTTGTCTAGTTGTCGTCTCTCCTTCTAGATTCCCACCCATCTAACCCTACTCTAGGATTATCACTATTAACTTTGAAAAGAAGCCACTCTCAACATAGTTATCAAATTGTTTGTTATTTAGATGCGAGCCTAAAATATTAATAAATCGGTATCATTCTTAATATTATGCATATAAACAAACAGTCATATCGTAAACTATACTAGACAAAATATTTTAAACTTCTACATGCTAGATTTTTAAATTTATAAGAAATATTTTGTGAATAGTTTTGATTATTTTTACATTTGGTAACATTGTGACACAACCTTTGACAAGAGTCACAACGAGGGCTTTGGGAAGTTTAGGTGGAAAAGCGTGAGTGAATGTATAGTACTTGACAAAAGATTTCTATAAAATATAATCAGACATGTAACTGCCCTACTAACCCGCTTTGGTGGCCGCATGGTCTAAGGCGTCACTCTTGCACCAGACTAGACTGCTTATGACAGAAAGATAGTGGTTTTCCGCTCTCTCTTTCTCTCTCTCTCTTGCTCTCTCCATACAAATGTGAGTACACTTCCTCTAAATTCAAACTTATTCATCTTTAACCCACTACCCTAATTAGTACAACCCATATTACCCTATGTAAGATCCGATACTAAAAAAAAACTGCCCTACTACTTGTCTTAAGGCCTATGTGGACAAATTAATGTTCTTAAGTAAGAATTATTTCACACACAAAGGACACAATTCATTACAGGTTTCATTATAGGGATTGGCTGTATATTGAATGTTATTACCGGTATCATTCATACCTCTGCCACTTTAATACGTCAGTCATAAGTGAGACTTGATACAAATCAATGAAACACTATATCTGACCATACTGAGACAGAGCAATGAAAGTTACAACTTGCTCTAGCCCATACCAGAAGATATAGTGCCTTGTTAACACTATATCTGACCAGACTGAGACAGATCAATGAAAGTTACAACTTGCTCTAGCCCATACCAGAAGATATAGTGCCTTGTTAACACTTTATCTGACCATACTGAGAAAGATCCTCCACTCCTAAGCTAGAACAGAATTGGTCTCTGTATGTAGCTTAAGTTGTTGACTTTGTTCTGGTTTGTCAATGAAAGGGAGAGTTTGGTTTGATTTTTGGCAGTGTGTTAAGGATAGCTTCCCCCTCCACCTCTCATAAAAAAAAATCCCTCCCTTTTTCTCTCTATCCTCCACATCCCAAACCCTAGGTGGAGTAATCCCCACTAATAAGCATAAATAATAGCTCTGGCTATTAATTCCAAACCCTTAGATTATACCATTAATAATCCATGAGTTCAATGTACTAACAAAAGGATTAACTATAAAGTCAATGAACACACCAATAATAATTCCATATTACTATTTAGACAAAGGCCACGATATTGTCATGAACTGTGTCCAAATAAGTAGAAGCTTTGACTTTTTTTTTTTTTTGTAAAGCTTAAAGCTTTTTAGGCGTTTTAGAAAATAGTTGGTATGAATGTTACTTTTAAGTTTACTTTGTTGAATGACTCATACTGCAATGAGAGATAATGTTATTGAATTCTGTTCATTTCTTTTACTAGCCATGTATGAAAACGTTTTCATCGCAATGATTTTAACAGGGAATTAATTGACAATATTTCAGTAATATTTGTGCAATTTGTGAACTGTATTTGTAGCTTACTTCGGCGGCTGCATGGTCTAAAGAGTTACTCTCGCAATAGACTAGACTGCCGTTGACGGTGAGATCGGTGTTTGATCACGGTCAGGTGTACTGAGGGTGGTTTTACCCAGATGGTTTACTCCACTCTCCCTCTACACAAATGTGTGTACACTTCTTCTAAATTCAACCTTTCTCATTCCTAACACATTTGAGTATTTACTACATAGACGTACAACTCGAATGACTAGTAATACACATTGCTAAAAAAAGTTTGTAATTTCATGCTTCAAATTCTGAATTTTGATAACTATAGAACTAATTCTTTTTATGCCTTTAGTCTTTTGTTTTTAAGATGATATTGAAAATATTAAAAAAATTCATGGTGGATTAAATAGCCAAGCCATTATAGTTGTTAAGTACGGTTATAAACTCGTCTAAATTTTCTAAATTGAAAAATGACACCAGGACACAACAATTGATTCCTGTGTCCAGGTACCAAATTGTCAATTTAAAGATGATATTTAGATTTGTTTATAACTCTACTTAACAAATAAATTGGATTGGCTATATTTTAATCTATCATGATAGGCACATTTGTACAGTTATTGCACTATTGGGAGAATAAAGCCCTCAGAGTCGAATGTGGATGTGTTATATGATATCTCGCGATCTTAATATTAATCCCTCATATGTAGCTGATGATTTACGCATGTCCATTACAGACTTTGCCTTAAAATACGAGTTCATTTCTTGTGCCCAGTTGTCATTTTTCAGAATATTAACTAGACAGCTTGATAATCTTATATCGTTATTTTTCATGGAATAAGTGAAATGTAATGTAGGTAGTATCTCACCCCCTCTTAAGGGTCAGCTCTCGGTGACAGCATGGTCTAATGTTCTACTCTCGCAATAGATTAGACTGGCCATAGTGTGTTTGTTGCTTTGTTTGTTTGTGTCCTTCTTTCCTACAAGTATCTTCATTCGCTGTTACCAAGAATCATTATAATTTTTGTTATTTAGCATTTATTTAGTACCTTATCTTCTAGCTTTTAAACTAATTGATAAATTTCAAACAAACTTTGTAAATACGTGAGCCCTTACCATTATTCCTTGTGTTTATATTTCTAATGCCACAATAAAAAAATTTATATAGTCTTCCTTTAGGACCTAATGGACATATGATAGTTTAGTTCCTGCAGCTTTGGTATTAGCCAAAGCCGAGGGTGGAATAAAAAAATAATCTATACTTATAAAAAATTATCAATTTTGTAATGAGTGTGCAACTAACAAAATAAAAGTTTCTAGTAAAAAAAAAAAAGACACTTTAACTCAAACACATTTTTGAGGGGATAAACTAAATGGTTTTCAGCCAAACTTTGTAAACAAGATAGGTACTCCACTTAAGTTAATACATTGTGTGGGTATATTCTCATTAAAACTGTTGTTGGGTTTGAGCACCGTATTTTCCTTAGCATCAGCTTGTCAGATAGGGCCGGTACAACCCCGAAAGGTCCCCCCCACCCCTCGCACACACCGCATAAACTTTTGGCCTCTCTGGCCATCATTTCTTCCCTGGGGATTTATTGAGTACAACAATCATTAGGTATTCACCATCAATGTGACGTTTTTCAAAAACATCTCCCTTGCTGTAGGCGATGCCGGGGTTAAGCCGCAAAGCAGATAATCCGTCCGCAGTTAGTTGTTAGCTTACTGTATTTAATATTTGTCTGTATTGTTTGTATTTCAGGCTTAGGATGTATTCACTAGAAAAAAACCTAAACTAGCTAAATATATTCAATTATTAACTCATTTATTTGAGGTATTTAACATGCACTTTCTAAACCGACTGATATCAGCATACGACTTATAGACTAACTTAAATATAGAACAGACACAACATCCAGCTCTCGGCCGTTTATCAATCATTGTGAAAGGGGAAACCCACATTTCGTCAATGATAAATTTTACGGCCATACTGGGAATCGAATCCAGGACACTTAACTCAGTAGACAAACCAACCTACTACCAAATGAGCTAAAGTGTCAGACTCTTTCAACCAAACTTACTTTTATTTTATAGTTTTATTATGAACTTAAATTAAGTAAATTTAAATAATATATCCATATTGGTCTCCCATAACATTTTCTTAAAATATATTAAAGTTGTCAACATGGTTGTTTTTTTGGGGGAGTGAGAGGGGGGTAATTGATGTGATTAAGAATATATTTCACATTAAATTTGTTTTTTAGAGTTAAAGTGGAAAAATTTACTGGTATCAAGAAACATGTCTTAATGTGTGTGTTACTTTAATGATATGATATCAGATATAAAAATGTTACATTCCTCAGAACTGTCAAACTACCCTTTATTTTAATAACAATATATACCATAGCATAACTAAACTTGTTTGCAACTTCCTTGCCATATATGTTCACATTTGTTGAAAAATAAATTACTGTACCTTACCCTTTGAAAATTTCAACTAAGTTTTGTGGAACTAATTTAACATAATCTTATTTATAAATTTACTCTAATTGACATTCATTAGCACATTAACTACATTTATTTATTTATATCAAATACACATTATAAGGTAGCTTTGAAAAAATGCAAAAAAAAAAAAAATCACCCCAGCCAAGGCTATAGAACCCGTAGTTTAATATGCCAGTGTATTACTTAACAGAGGCAGAAGAATCCGATAGTGAACTGTCCGATATAGATTCAGATTCAGATGAGGATGAGGATGAGGATGAGGATGAGGATGAGGATGAGGATGTGGATGTGGCTGAGGCTGATGATGCTAGGGAAGTTGAAGAAAGTAGCCATATTTCAAAAGGCGTTTTTAAAGAGGCTTTAATTCAGATACCTAAAACAGAGTCAAAAGACGTTTTTAAAGAGGCTTTAATTCAGATACCTAAAACAGAGTCAAAAGACGTTGTTGAGTCATTGGACACTATTAAAGCCAGTCTGACATTTGTTCTAAACAAGTTACTTATGATAAAAAGCTCTGCGGAAGTAGATGGAAGAGACGAAACAGAATCCTTAATCGACTCATTGGTTGAGGTTTCATCAAGTGATGTGGCAAACGAACTATCCAAAGCTATTGATTATGAAATAGGTAAAGTTTTTCCTGAAGGATTTACATCCATAGATCTCAATTCTTCTGCATCAAAACTTAAGATTTCAAATTTGGTTGATGATATTTGTAATAAATATAGTGAAACATTAATAAACGATTATACTAAACTAAAAGAAGATATAGATAAAGTAAAAGATGATGATGATGAAGTTACTAAAGAAGATATTGATAAAGTGGATAGGCATACAATTTTTGAAGAAACGTCTGTTAATTTAGTTGAGGGTGAGGGAAATGATTTAAAGGAGACGGAATTAAAACAAGAAGAATATTCTGAACAAGTTGAGGAAATAAGAGAAGGATTAGAAGAAAATTTAGAAAAGCTTGAAGAAGACATAAAAGAAATTGAAAACTTCGAAGAAGCAAAAACAATTAAAAATGGTGAATCTGGTAAATTACGTTCATCAGGGGAAGATATTTCTAACCAAATTATTTTGAAGATGATTGCCAACATTGTTTCTGATGAGCTCCCTGAGAAAACCTCAGAAGATTTATCAGAGATAAAAACAAATGTTGAAAAAGAAATATTAGAAATTACAAAAGATGATGATGATGATAAAGAAAAGAAAGAAAAATTAAAAGACGTTGTGGAACCTTTGGATGAAAATAAGTTAATTGAAAAAGATTCAGGCAAGCAATTGAATAATGAAACCAGTAAAGAATTGTTAGTAGGGGAAAAAGATTCTGAAGATAAAGTGAAAAAAGATTCGAAACTAACTGTGGAAACGCAAGATAAAGAAAGTGAAGAGGAGGAAGTAATAGAACTAGCTTTATCAGAAGCAGATACTTCGGAAACTACTACGCTGACTATGGTTGACAACATTCCTTCAGATGAATCCCCTAATGGTGACCCAAAAGAGATATCTGTAGCAGATACTAAATCGGAAGGACTTGAAGATTTTACAAGGCATATTCTTCTGGAACTTTTCAAAGGCATTGGAATTGTTCAGGAAGAAGTTAAAGTAGTCAAGGACCCAAACAAATTAACTACAGCTGAGCCAGTTGAACAGTTAAAAACTGAAAGTTCTAGCAGTATATTAAAACCTGATGCCACAAAAAATAATCAAGAAGGATCAAATGATACTCCCATTGAAACAGATTGTGTTTATATAACAAAATCAATTTTGTTAGAAATTATTGAGAAAAGTTCTACTCACAAAAAAAATGAAATTATTGAGGAAAAAGATACTGGTGGGGAGAATGAAGATATTTCTCAAGATATTGCACAAAAACTGCTTCATTTGGTGCTGGAACAGCTTGATATTGATTCAAAGGAAGTAATCCCTCAAATGATCATGGAGAAGCCAGAGAGAGTATCAGAGATAGTAGAAATGACTTATGCTAAGGATAAGGGCATTGAAGAAGGTCAAGAAATTTCAGAAGTTCCAAAAAGGGTTGTGAGCAAAGACAAGACAGTACAAGAAATGATTGATTCTAAAGATAAGATACTACCAGAAATAATTTATTCTAAAGAAAAGACAGTACCAGAAATGATTGATTCTAAAGATAAGATACTACCAGAAATAATTGATTCTAAAGAAAAGACACTACCAGAAATAATTGATTCTAAAGATAAGATACTACCAGAAATAGTTGATTCTAAAGATAAGATACTACCAGAAATAATTGATTCTAAAGAAAAAACAATACAAGAAATTGTTGATTCTAAAGATAAGACATTACCGGAAATAGTTGATTCTAAAGAAAAGACACTACCAGAAATAGTTGATTCTAAAGATAAGACACTACCACAAATAAGTGATAAGAAAGCCCAAGAAATTGTTGGGCCCACTGAAGTGGAAGATCTAAAGAAATTTAAAGAACCGGTTGTAAAATATGTCAAAAAGGCAGATAAAGGATCTTTACTGGATTTG
The DNA here is from genome assembly GCA_902151455.1 of Timema bartmani. Taxonomy (NCBI): domain Eukaryota; kingdom Metazoa; phylum Arthropoda; class Insecta; order Phasmatodea; family Timematidae; genus Timema; species Timema bartmani. The sequence continues at coordinate 30,175 of CABFWB010000320.1, forward strand.
AAGAGGACTGCTCCCACTTTTGAAAAATTTGAAGTGAATACGCAAATAAAAATTAAGTTGGCTGGCACAGATACAATGACTCCAAAAAACATTATCATAAAACTAGTAAATAAGGCTGATATTCAATTTGATGAGGATAAATCCGAGGAATTAGATGATGTTGAACAAAGACAAGAACCAGTGACAGTTATTGTGGATACCGAAAAAGAAAAAGAAATCACCCAGGTGAACTATACTAAAGAGGAACTTATTGATAAAGAAAGCCAGACAGTTTTGAAATCCGAAAAAGAACTTATGTTATTTAAAGACGTTGACACACAAGCACATTTGAGTGCAAAAACTACACCAAGTGTTAAAGAAACAACTAAATCCTATGTAAACTCTATAAAAAGTACTTTATCTGATAAAATTTCTCAAGATGAACGCATGGATTGTTTTGCTATTGATAATTTTCCTTGGCCAGATATTTTGCTTGGCCCTAGCCCAAATATTAATTCCATTTCATACACCAGTGATACTCCAGCGAAAAAATATTCCTCATACATTTCACCAGCTAAAACACTTCCTAGCAATGACCCTTCTCTAGTCACTAAGAAATCTTTTCTAGCTAAAATACTTCAAGGCGACGAGCATGACATGTCTCAAGAAGCTTCTCAAGAAATTGTTTCCAGGAAATCTTTATTTGATACAACTTTCGACTTGAAATCAGCGATTATATCTCACTCACGCATCAGCATGGAAACTGCAGGAAGTCAGAGCTCCGCTATGGAATGTAAGGTGCTATGCTGGGATGAACATCCAGAGAAAATCAATCATTCCAAGCTTGAGAGGGTTAACACATGTGATATACTCTGCTGGAGGTCAGAGCAGTATTATCACAAAACTTCATCATTCTCTTCTGCAAAACAAGATACTGAGACACCAGCACCATCATATGATCCCGTTCAATATTTTAATAAGCTACTACCAGATCAAACAAATCAGTCTCAGCAAGGTTTTTTCCCTGAAAAAATTGCCAGATTTGAGCTCTCTCCTCAAAAAATTGCATTGGATTCTGAGACAAAATTGCCAGAAAAATTGAGTAGCATGCCAAAACCTATGCAAGAAAGTGTTGACTTCCCTATTCCTCAATATCAAGTCTATAAAACAAAAGGGAAAGATCCCACACGCCCACTTACTTATGTAAACAAAGTCTCGAATAATCGAAGTATTCAAAATAACATGGCTTTGCCGGGAATGATGTTTGAGAAGCAAAGCACATCTATAAGAAATCATACGGCTCAAGATTTACTCCCTCCCGCTCCTAGGATGCAGCATGTCTTCCCTTACACTTCATTTGGTGAGTTCACCGCACTCAACTTCTGTAGCTTTACCGCTTTGATTGTTTGCTTGTGAAGCTTATTAGTGCTGTTAGATTATTATTATTTTGGATATTTGGAACACACAGATTTTGTCACAGTTTAACACAGATTTTAATTTGAGCATAAACTTGAATTTATTTTTTTAAGATAACAGAATGACAAATGTCTTTCCCAAATTATACGAACAGAGTTTAGCCAAATGTATACATCATTTACTCTAACTTGTTACACCATGACGCTATACTATAAGTGCACCACATTGGAAATGAGTACAGTGTGACTGCTTTCATTAAACTCTTGGCCTGGTGGGGATTCCCACATGTGATTTATCACTGTAGTGTGGTTCTCTTATTCCCTTTTCATGCTAATATGTTTGCATTTTCTTTAAAATTGTCTTATCCTTCCTTAAAATTAAGCCATTAATAACCTTGGTGTTGAACATAACAATTATAAAATATATAATAAAAAAACTTAAAGGCAGGATTCATTTGCAGATCGGATGCCCTGGTGGAAGTTTTTCTACATTCTTTCTTATCATCCTCTCTCTCCAGGCAAATTATAATGCAGATACTTAAAAAAAAAAACTACCTTCACCCCTTTAAGGTTCAACACAAAGTAAGGAATAAATCTAATTTGAAATATTCGCAAGTTATCTTACACAAAACCATCAGTTGAAAAAATGTATCTACAAATTTCAGTGTGAACATTTTTTCTTATTTTCAGTTTGAGCTTGATATATCAGACTAGTAATATTAACATTCCTATGTTTCTACTTAGACACCATTGAATCGTCAATAATAAATACAAATATGCTATCTTAATTTTTTTTACAGCTATTCCTTATTTTCACTCTAATAATCAAAACCATCTTGGTGAATCCTTGCCAGCTACACACATATTAATCAGCTATTGGTGTTGTCGTTACGCAATGCCTTTTTAGTTGTGATAGCTATTATGATGATAAGACAATTTGAGGGATATTTTGAGATAAAGTATTTCTACCAACAGTGGTCAGTAACCATCCACGATCATTTTTCACTGTATTTTAATACAAACACAATATTAGATTTGTTCAAAATTAAACTAAATATTGTAGCAATATTTAATTGATCTAGATTAATCATCTAGAACATTTCCAAGGTATGTATTGTTTTACTTTAGACCATCCAAAAAAATTATAGAGAGACAAAAAGTTACACACAAAAAAAAGTATTTTTTTAATGAAGATTAACAAGATTCAGATTGAAAGGTAAACCAATTTTTTATAGTTAATTGTCAACCATCATATCAACTACGGCCTCTACCATAGACAAAAAGGTGAATGTTCTTCTCAATCAGCTCAATGTGTTGTGCATCCGCCAAAAGTCTATGTTTTATGTGTATTCCAAAATGGATAAATCTTATATTAGTTATCAGTATATTAGTATCTTATAACTATATAATTTGTACTTTTATTGATAAAGCAGCAATTATAGAGTATAAGTAAATTGGATTTTGATCATGTTTATGTGTTGATTTTTGTGAAAGTATTGGATTTACCAAAGAAAGCAGGGCTGTTCCCAGGTGAATAAGGGGCGGTGCATTTGACACCTTGAAGATCACTGATAGTTTTAAAACATGTGCAACAATAAAGACATGTCAAAGGCATAGTGTACATTTTGAGACCAGGCTTACGACTTTATATTCAAAAGCCATACACATCAAAAGTGGCTCTAAAATTTCAATTAGCATAATATAATCAATGTATTATACATACCCCCAAATAAATTTCTGGATGTGCCACTGAAAGAAAGATAAAATAAATTAGGTCATCCCTAATAAAACTTATACGAACAGGTTCCAAATACAAGAGGTTTTTTTAATACTGACTGAAAAAAACGTTTACAATTATACTTCAAGACAACTTGAACAGTTTTGAGATTCTTTTTTATTTTTCTTGTATTTCCAATCATTTTCACAGAAAACAAAAATTGTGCTTTGAATTGTAGTTATGGATTTAATCTAGTCAATAAGTTGCTTTGCTTGCATTGTATTAGTAGAGAAGTGAGTGTACTTATTATTAAAGATAAAAAAAAATCATTGTTCTGTAGCTTTCACTTCAATTCCATTAGCTTCCTTAATATATTCACTCTTCATTTGCACAAGCAGTGTCATATATAAATGAGTATGTATCACAAACCAAATGTTTTAATATATAAGAAATTGTGTCTTCCATCTTATCTCTACTTAATCCCAAATTTACAACACAAATTGCATTAATTAAAAGTTACTGCAAAACTTTTTTTTGTATTAACTTATATGATCAAAACTAAAGGGCCATTAAATAAGTTTTGCAACATTATTGTTCTCGATTAAAAAGTGATTGAAGACACCTCAAATTTGGTGTAGGAACCTTATTTCAAAACCCTATTTTTCAACATAGTGTTTGTATTTTTCTACATCTTTCAAACACCTTAAAACAAGGGCCTGTTTTTCTTGTCGTTTGTGTAGAAGCCATGTCTTCACCTCCCTAATAACCCCATCATAAATCCTAGACTTGACCACAAATGGTATGAAGTCTTTTAGAATAAAAAGCGACAATATGTGCCTTTGAATTTACTTTTGTCCATTTCTCCATGGGCACGACCATAATCCCATGTCTCATGCCCTAAAATCCATTGCCATCATTTTCTCTATGATGGTATGATTGCCACACATTTGGGGAGCTGGGAAATGACTGTTAATTTCACAAAAAACTGGAATATTTGTCAATTTGCAGGATTTAATTAATAGGCCTCTGTATATAAGTAAATACAAACTTTAGAACTAAACCCATAACCTATACGCTACCCGTCCTCCCTGAAACATTGATGGGAAAATATATGCAGTTGCTACACAGCTCAAAGTTAAATCTGAAATGAATTTACACCAGTCAATTTTATTATTATATTATTATTAATTCAGCGATCCTAGACGCTAAAGATTACGCGCTGCCTTGATAAGCTGCCTCCATCTCGGTCAGTTTAATGCCTCTCTCCTCCAATCTCTGGCTACCCCCAGCTGGGTTAGGTCTTTTTCCACCTCATTCCGCCACAGCAGTCTAGGTCTTCCAAGGGGGTGCGTTTTTATTGGTATTCCTTCCATCACTGCTCTGGGCATTGCATCTCTTCAGGAATCTTTGCCACATGACCAGCCCACTGGATCTATCTGCTTTTCAATATGTTCATGATTCTGCACCCATATATTGCACTGTAGACTTCTTCATTTGTACTTTGTCTCCGCTCTCCACTCTCTTCGACGGACCCGAGTATTTGCTGCATCACCCTCCTCTCAAAGATGTCGAGCTTGCCTTGATCGGTCTTCCTTGCTGTACAGGTTTCAGAGCTGTAGAGTACACTAGGTCAATTTTATGAAAAATTTAATTGTATTCCTCTATACTTATCAAATTTGTCTGAAGAAATGGGTTCTCCTGCTGGAAAACACAGGGAATTTTTTAGTAAGAGAATAGGGGCAACCCTGTAAAGTGGTTGTCTTGAACTTCTTCTTGTGTGGCAATGTTTTGTGATTCCATTGCATACATATCTGTTTCGTTTCTGTCCCAAAGTGGTCTTATCTTCGTTCATAATTTGTGAAAGAAAGTCATTTGCAACCATCTCGTTGAGCCAGCAACTCAACAGTAATATCATTTCTTTGGGTCTTGTGTTCTGTGTTCATCAATTCTTCTAAATAATTGCATAATTATGTTGCATATTATTGGGTTTAAAGGCCAAAGCTGGATATACATAGCGAGGTTCACTGTCCGGGTTTCTTCTTTGTAACCCGTTTCCACTCTAGCCACTATTAATTCAATGACAGATCTCTTTTTACAATGTACTTCCTTATCAGATGCCATTTTAAACATTTTCCATACGAATGGCATTCAGCAGAATATTCTGAAACTTTTTTTTATTATTAAAATAGGGTAAGTTCAATAAAAATGCACACCAAATTTCAAGTGATTTTGTTCATTTATGTCTAAAGCGAAAAAAAATTATGCAAAACTTAGAGCTATCCTTGTAGCTTGAACAATGTATAGGATTTCTAAGGAAAAGACAAATTTAAATTAATTTGTTAATGAAAGTACATAATGATCTTCTTGATCCAAACATTCAAGTTGATCATTTTGTACTAAAATATATCCATGCTTTTGTTTTGATCATTGATGGAAGATATTTGTATATGGCTGTGTGTTGCCTTTTTTTTTAATCATGCTAGTTACTAAATGTTTAAATTGTAATTTAAAATTTTATTAAATTTAGTACTGTAGTCAGTTTTGTTCACAGTCATCTCTCTAGTTTTACTTTGAATGTACAATTTCTAGAAATGCAATATTTGAAACTTATAAATTATTCTTATTCATAGTGTAAACTATTACACTTTATTCTAAGCAATGTTTTGCATTTTTCATAGCCTACAATTGCTTACATTGATGAACTTTGTGTGTAAAATATTGTAAAAATTGTGCTTGAGTTTTTTTTTCTCTCAAACTAGCATTCAAATTGGTCTGTTTTCACCATATAAACCTACCATCAAGCTTTAATTCTTGATAGTATTTTGTAAATGTAGAAATGAAAAGCAAAAGTTTTTCGTTTTGTTTTTATACATATCATTTGCATTGTTATTTAGTTCCTAAGATGTTTTAAAAACTATTAAATAAAAAGTTATTGCTTACTTCAGTTGAGGATAACTTAGTATATTAAAAAATACTATAAGCCCACTTTAATTTATTTACCTACCAATTTTGGGCTATTGATACTGTAATTTGTTTACTTTTAACTTGGTTTAAAAAAAATTATACTTTAAGCAAAAGAATCAAGATTTTAGTCCTTATTTAAAGTACTAATTTTATAATTTACTTAAATTTTCAAATAAAGAGCCTTCTTATAGCTAGAAAAGTTACAATAACTAGTTTAATATATTCATATGTCAAGTCTTGTTATCCACAACTATCACGGTCACTGATAGAAAATATATACACCTACAATAATAATATAGTAAAATGTTATCAATATTGGCCACAAAAAAGTTTACTTAAGGTGTGATTCTGTGACTTAAGGTTCTTTTAAGTCACCGGCCACTGAAAAAGCTATAAAACATATTGTAATTAAATAATGATTATATTCAGGGTTTAAGGCACATCAAAACTGGTTATGATATTAGGTGTAGAATAACTTTGGATACAGACATTCCTGGACATAAAAGTGAGAGAACATTGTTAGTAAGTCAAATTCTTTTGGTATATTCTCGTTGTATTAAATTGATGTGATCTGCTTTGGTGGCCGCATGGTCTAATCTACTAGACCGCCAATGACAGGGAGATATGGGTTCGAATCCGAGTTAGGTCTATTGAGGTTGGTTTCCCCTAAATGGTTTCTCACCCTCCTTCCACGCAAACGCAGGTCGATTACCTCTAAAATAAAATGTTTACTACCTCATCCCTATCCCATTGTAGTAATGATCACATATGCATACAATCTGTACAAGTAGTAAGACGCGGTGCTAAAAATAAAAAATAAATAAAAATTGACATAGATAAATGGATAACAAACACTGCACACCTTAGCACTGTCATCCAGTAATGTGTAACTCCATGATGACACATTTATTGAAAGAGTTAAAGTTAATCTTGTATAGATTAGTTTATATTAGATTAGGTTTCATATTTAGAGGTGCTGACCATAACCTAATTCCTTATGACCCACTGGTGTTTTCAAGATCACTATTCTGGATATTTTTAAATTACCAAGTGCTACAAAGAATAAAATTATTTAAATTAGTTTTTGCCTTAGTTTTAAATTAAATTGAACATGATGCAGTATGTCTTTGTTAGTTTTGAAAATATGATGCAATATTTTATTCTTATATGTATCATTACCAAACAAATATGCTTACTAAGATAATTTTGTTAATTTGAAACTAGTACTAAAAAACTGTCTTTAATCCTACAGTAAAATTAACTTCACGTAAAACTTCTTATAAACTAAATAAACAATTATTTTTTTTATGATTATTTTGGATATTAAAATTAAGCACCAGAATTTTGAACTGCATGAATAGTTTGCTTTATTATGGTATAATAGGCTGCTTTATTATGGTATAATAGGCTGGAATTCAACTGTCATATTATTTTATTCTCTCACACTTTACTATCTATTTAAGTTAAAGACATTTACTTACATTAATTGATTAGGAACGAGATGGTAGAATTTTTAAAAGAAATGTAACTGAATTTCCACAGAGAAAGACTGTAGTAGTAGAGGTAGTAAGTAAAGCAAGGCTGAGATGATATATTTATGTAATGAGGATGGAAAGGAATAAGATTACCAAAGAGAATGATGGAGATGAAGTTTTTAGGGAAAAAAGACCGCAAGGAAGACCAATAAAGAGATGAGAGGAACAGATAACAATTGTGCAATTGAGATGAGAAGAATGGTTGAAAGAAAGAGGAAGATGGAGGCATTTTATTTATTAAACTGAACCGGCCACAGACTGGAAACGGTTGATGATGATGCTTTGCTACCTGTTCAAGCTAAACACATTTATTTACATTGATTGACTAAGGATGTGGTAGGTAGAATTTTAAAGGAAATGTACCTGCATTTGCATTGAGGTAAAGTAGAAAACCATTTAGGGAAAACTCCTTCAGTATATTCAGCCGGGATTAAAACCAGGATCTCGTCACCAGAAAATGAGACTAAATGAGCCTGATATTTTGTTTGCATGTCCATTGATGCAGGTAACTTGATCATAATAAGGTACATCAAACATAATTTATTCAGTCTCCTAGCTTGCATTCAATAGATTTCCAAATCCCTTAATCTTGAATGAATAATACAGTTTGAAACTAAGCCGACATTTATTTCTTCAGCTTGTTATAAAAAAATTGATCTGACAAATCCTATTTGAAGGATTTTTTTTTTCATTTTTCACTTGTTTGCTGGCCGCAGGAGTCGTCACCGCCCCCAGTGCGCCCCCGCCGCCGGTTGGGCAGCCCCCCACGCCATCGCGCCACGTGGTCTCATGTTACAACACACCAATGGCAATGCTAGCATCAACACACAATCATGAGCAGGAAGTAAACAGCATCTCAGAGAAGAAGAATGCACTGCGGGAGAAACTAGAGCAGCTTGAGGAGCGAGCAGCAATTAAGGTTGGTTCATTAATTCATTTACAGAGTTTGACTTTTGAATTACCTCGCTTCTAATTCACGGAAAAAAAAAGTAAACAGTGGAACACCTTTGAAAGTTTCACCAGATTATCATATCATCTATATTATTGTACTTGGTGCTAAATGTTGACAAAATAATACATGATCATAAAATTTCAATTATAGCTGTAAATAGCATCATTTGTGTATATTAATGCGTTCTATATTCAGTTTAATAAATAAATCTTTCTATTTTTTTTTATGCTTACCTAACTTCTATTAAAAACTCGTCATGTTGGGGAAAATTACTGTAATTGGATGTCACTACTCAATTAATTATTTCATATAGCTTAAATAGCTGATAAGTACTTTACTAGCGCTAAAACAAAACCTCGGCTAGTTAGTTTTAAATATTCATTATTTTTGTTAAGGTTTATTTAAGAAATTCTACTGTCAAACAAAAAATACCCCCCACGTGATGTGATTTTTTTTTGGCACCGCGTCTTACTACCCATTAAAGTTATATGCATATGTACTCATTATACTAATGAGTTAGGGATGAGGAATGTTGAATATAGAAGAAGTGTATCTGCATTTGTGTGGAAAGAGAAAGATTAAAAAAATTTTGGAAAAACTAACTTACTACACCTGACCTGGATTCGAACCCCAATCTCCCTCTCATAGTCTGTCTCTCTAGTCTGTCGTGAGCGTGACGCCTTAGACCATGCGGCAACCGAAGCAGATCATGTGGTGTTAGTTTCTAAGAGGGATAAATCCAGATGTTCTTAGAATGAGGGTTAACCCAAAACTAGCACTACCTTTTCAGTAACAATTAATAGTTTATTTTAACCTTCAGCAATGATTGCGTAGTTTAAGGCATCATTCTCACAATGTAATAGATTGCCAGTGTTGGGGAGAAGGAGGTTTGAATCCCAGTCAGGTGTATTGATGGTGTTTTTTCCTGCTTGATTTTCCATGCTTTCTCCATACAATTACAGATATATTTACTCTAAATTCTACCTTTCGCATCTTTTACCCATTGATGTAATTTAAAAATGGATAAATTTGTATAGCTTGTACAGTTAATAGTTTTTTTTTTCTGCATGTTCTTACTAAATTTTACCAATCATTAAAAATCATGCAACATGATTGATTTGACCACATGGATAATATACCTGACAAACCCAAAAAGCTGGTATGAATTGCTAAAAGCTAAAATGATTATTTTTACCATCTTTTTTTAATCCCTCTAGGGAGGAATTGTAAAACTCTTTTGCCCTTGCAGTCTAGGGAGATGATGGAGTTGAAGCAGACAGTGTTAAAACTCCAGCAACAACAAGACTGGCAACTAACCAACGTCCCACCACCAGCTACCCCCAAGGTGGATCCCTCTCTGGAGGGGATAAAAGCTGCCATGGACAACATATTGGTTAAATGCCGCACCAAGGACCAGATGATCACTGCCATGGCTGATGAGCTGCAAAGGCAGCGAAGGAGCAGTGCCATGGAGAGGGTCTTGATTGACGTGGCCACTGACAAAGCGAACATGGTTCCAGACTTTGACCGTGCTCTCTTACATGAGTACCTGCAGTGTGTGAGTACCTTAATCTTCTCACGCTACACAAACATTGCTTTAGTTCAGGTCACAAGGGGGGAAGCTTGCTTCAGGCCCCCACCACTCAAATATGTGTCTTTTACACCGGCAAATCTTGCCGCAGTCACAACACATGTGCATGAAATGCAATATTTTGTTGTTATTTAATGATTTTCTAAACCTGTCAATTTTAATTAGGTAAGCATGTATGTTAAAGGTATCATATCAATGGAAGAAAACTTTTTATCTTTTTCTAGTGTACATAATATCGTTAGAGATCAGATGCCCAAATCCTCGATCCCTCGAATACATTGGTATTTGAGAGATTTGTAATATCTTTGAAAAGTATCCCTAATACAATATTATGAAGACCTTAACTTCACATAATAATTTTAAGCAATTGGTAAAAGGAATTAAAAGGACTTATGTAGCTAGGAGGATAACAAAATCACAAAAAAGGGTAAAATTAGGGGAAGTGTACACATATTTTTGTGAAGGGAAAGTGGAAAACAAGTACACTTGACCGAGATTCGAGCACCAATCTCCCCGCCATCGGCAGTTGAGAGATTGATGCCTTAGACCATACGGCCATCAAAGCGGGTAATAAATGAATTCACCCGCCTCACCCGCTAACTTTATGTTGAGCTAAACTGCAGAGGATGGAGAGATCGAGGTTTGAATCTTGTTTGGGTGAACTGGGGTGGGTTTTCCTAAACGGTTTTCTACTCTCCCTTCACGCAAATGTGGGTTCACTTCCTTTATATTTAACTTTCCCAATTCATAGTCCATTAGTATAATTAGTACTTAAGCGTATAACCCAAACAGGTAGTAAGACGCAGTGTTAAATAAATTAATTAAATTATTTTACGGGGGGAAATCCATTGCCCCAGACCACCTGAAATCTCTGGGTGACCATGCTAAAGTAATCAGTAGTTTACTTAAATCATTGCTGAAATACTACAAATAACAAAATGCGTACATTTATTTAATTTTGTTTTTGATCATTTGAGAGTGGTTTGTTATTATATTGCCTGTGTTTGTACAGCCTCGTCCGCGCACTGTGCCAGAATCTGCGCAACATGAGACACCTGGTTTTCCCAAGGGTCTGACCGTGTTGCGGCGCATCAATCCTAACACACTTCTGCTCGGCTGGGACCCTCCTGCACCCACAATCACTGGCATAATCGGCTATGATGTAGGTTACTTTCTTCAAGCAAATGTTATAGTTACACTTGATGACCTGGTGGTCTAGGGGTAAGGTGTCGGACTTCTGTGCTGGGGTCCGGGGTTCAATCCTCGGTCCGGGCACAGATTTATCTGATTGCCAAACCCTTCCTTCACCTCTGACAAGATGTGTATTAATCACAACTTGTGAATGTGAGGAATGCGAGGTCTCCACCGTGGTTCGGATCCCACGTTAAACTGTAGGTCCTCCATTTCATCTCACAATCACCCTTCCATTGCACATTAGCGTAAGTGCGTATAACCCGAACAGGTAGTAAGACGCGGTGCTAATAATAATAATAATAATAATAATAATAGTTACAAACATTATGCTAGCATCTACTATATTACAACCTGTATGGTTGTGTGTGCAACTGTGCCTTTTATAGCAATATTAGCTACATTATACTTTAGAGTCTGGTGAGAATTAAGGTGCAAATCAACTTTTGAAATTATTATTTCAATTCATAAAGTCGAAGAGCCTGGCATGAACCTTCACTGATTTGTAACCTATGATTTTGATCAGGCCAGTAATTACATATGGATGTGAGACATGGGTGATGACCAAAACAAATTTAGAGAAACTCGTATGTTTTAGTGGAAGATTCTCGGAAGGATCTTTGGACCCTATTGCGACTCAGACACAAAACTTTTTTCGTGATAGAACAAATATCGGGGTCAAACAGCTATATAATAATAAGGGCATAGTCCAATAAATCAAATTCTTACGTCCGAGATGGGCTGGTCACGTTCACAGTCTTCCTAAAGATGGGCTTGTTAAGTTAATATGGGAGGAAGCACCAACAGGAAAAGGACCACTAGGACATCTGTGTATAAGGTGGAGGTACGGCATCAGGGTGGAATTATCAACGATGGACCTATCTTTCCACCCAAATTAGGATGACCAAGTGAGATGGAAGCAAATTGTATAGTCTTCGAAGACCCACCCAGGGTTGTAGTGCTAGTAGTAGTCGAAGAAGAAAGTTACAATTCACATAAGACTTTGGTAACTCTGAGTGTCACCATTAAGGATTTAGATAGATATTGGTAGCCATGAAGCTCAAAAAAGAAATACAAAATTAGAAAAACAACACCTAACAAATATCAGAGCTAACCTCTAGTGGGTGCATAGCATTCATTGCACTTGGTCACTTTTGAAAGAGAAGAATGGTTTTGAATTCTTGACAAAGAGCACTAGGTATTTTTCTAAGTGTGGTTTTTTTAGTGTTTTTTCCCTATGCTCTCTTCAAGTTAATGTTAGTAAATTTCCTCTTATTCATATCATCCTCATCTTTATAGAATAAACTGTGTTGAGTCTAATAATTACTCACTTCAGTGCTTGAGAAGTCTAAGGCAGCGGTTCCAACCTTTTTCCGCTTGCTTACCCCTTAGCAGCCCATTTCTATAAATTGTGCCCTTAATTTTAGCAAAATGTTTAATATTACTACAGTAGTAATTTCTAATTTATTTGTTGCTATTGAAAATAAATGGTCTAATAATGGGATTAAAAAACACTGTAATAATAAGGTGAAATATATTTTTACATTCAAATAGCAAAAGTTACAAGAAAAACTAGCACGTTTAACTGATTAATAATAAATAAAATTATTTTATGTTTGATATTGAAATCATTTTCTCAAGGTCAAATATAGAAGACAACCCGCATGCCCCTCGCCATATTGTTGAGTTAGTCTTATAACTATTGACTTATCTTTTGTCTTACACTGCTGGCATATGGAGATCTTTCATTCACTATTCAAATATTTTCACGTACCACCAAATGTCATGGCTCGTACCCCACGTTGAGAATCACTGGTCTAAGGTGTTACTCTCGCAATATACTGGACTGCCGATGTTAGGGAGACCAGGTTCTTAATACAGGTCGGGTGTCCTGAATGGTTTTTAAATGGTTTTACCACTCTCCCTTTATGTAAATGTGGGTATATTACTATACATTTTTACCTTCCTCATACATACTCAATTAAAGTAGTTAAAAATATTTGTTTATAAGCTGTACAGGTAGTGAGATGTGTTGAAAAAAATTAATAAAATTTCTTTTATATAATGAAACTGTGAAGAACACTGTAAAATGTAAATGACAGTAAAGTGAACCTACATGGAAAGACACAAACAAACATTTCTTCAATCTCTTTTTCCTCTGATTTGTTCACACATATTCAAATTACACTGAATATACAGAAAATATATAATATACGTCAGGAGATATTTAAATTTATCAAAAATTGAGACAAAACTTATCTGAGTTTTATATAGCTTTCCTCTGAGATATATTATTCACGAAAGAAATTACACCAATGATGGATAGAAACAAAGTGAAAGTGAGAAGACAAAGCCAGTTCACACTGCTACCACTGGATTTCATATATTCTTTGCGACCTTCCAACCACCTCATTCCCCTCCATGTAAATTGGTCAGGCAACAAACACATAAATGGATCATCATCATCATCATCATCATCATCAAGTAGTTTCCAGCTTGTGGCTGGTCGGTTTAGTATAATGCCTCCATCTTCCTCCTTTAATAATTGCTTCTATTACTCTCCTTTCACTTGAACACTTTCTGTTATCTGCTTCTCCTATCTCTTTTTTTGCCCCTCTTTCAACCCTTTCCCTACTTATTTTCATATACCTCATCCTCTTTCACATCCTCTCCTTTTCCATCCTCATTACATGCCCATACCATCTCAGTCATGTTTCCTCTACTCTCTCATGTACTCCCACTCTTTACCGGATAAATTCATTCCTCCTCCTTGTGACAGCTTACATGCTACTCACAAACTTAATTCCCATGGCCTCCAATTTTGAATAAATATATTTGTATCTAGCTTATACTGCTTGTACAACTGGGGTAATTTTCATTTATCAGTAATCACCCCCTCAACATATTCACTGTCGCTTAGAGTTAAATACATTTATCTAAGCTTTTAGCCTAAAGATTAAAATGAGAAAATCCTACATAATGTGACAATCATTCTTAAAGAGTCTAAACCTATAAGTGCTAACTGCCAAGTTCTCGTTGACACTGTTATAATCCCTTTAGAGAAAAAAAAAAAGATTCTACCCCACACAAAAATTCCTGTGAAAAGTTTAAAAAAAAAAGTAATATTTAAAATTAAGTTCGAAAAAAGAAGGGTATAAAATGCTATAAATTTTAACAAGTTGGGACTTTTAAGAACCGATAAAAACCTTTATGAACCTAAAATATATATATCAGTTCTAGTTCTGAAATAATTTATTTTTAGGTTTCCTGTTTTGGTCCTGGTTTTTTCAAAATAACTGTTAATTTGCTATCTATAAATAAATTCAAATAAATTCCTAGAACTCGTTTATATTCCAAGAACCAGGGTTCAAGTCTTTGTTCAAAATTATTCGATAACAAAAATTAGGTACTAAGTTTATAGCTCTTTATTAAAAATCTCTGCTCACTTTTTGAGATAAATTATGTTCAATATGGAGAGAGGGATAGGAACAAATTGAATAAAAACCCACAACATGGTTCTTACACACAAAAGTTGGACAACATATATCTTTGCACTGCGGCCATTGGACAAAAAGGTAAAGGCTGCCTCTTGAAGGAAATAGATTGTTACGGCCCAATTCCTCGTCTTGGGTTTCATACTCGACGATTATGGAGGTTGCGCTGCATATTTCACACTCCATCCTGATGAGTTACAATAAAATTAAACCTCGGTTATGGAATTAGGGGTAGTACTCGAGTTTCTTCAAAATACAACCATTATCAGGAGAAATTGTGTAAAACATATAACACAACTTCCTAAAAGAGGAAGGAGGTTATGTTGCATCTTTCACACTCCCTCCTGATAAGTTTCAATATAGTGAAACCTAGGTCAGGCGATTGGGCGGTAATGATTGATTTCCTACAAAGGCAGCCATTTGCTTTTTGTCCATGGTTAGCGATGTAAACATATCTCAAAAAGGGTAAAGTCGCTTTCCTTTAAAGAGATATATAAGTATGCCAATAATTGTCCCTTTTACTTGTGTCTAAAGGACAAACACAGTAAATGAATGCATTTATTCCTGTACCTTTTTTTATATATAACATTAAGGACTATTTTTTTATGCTAGATATTCATATTGCAGGTGTATGTGAATGGGAATATACAGGAGAGGGTGCGCAGTGCCACCAGAAATAGAACGTTACTTCATGGGCTGGACCTCACCAGGAAGATGGACATATTGGTTTATGCTGTCACACCCAAAGGGAAGTTTGCTGATCCAGCCTTTGTGTCTTACCAAGACACTGTTGACAGACCCAGAGGTCCAATGTGTCAGCTATGACAGCATGAAGGATAAACGTTCGTGAAGGGGGGATTCTCTAGAATTTCGAAACATTGTGTGTATCACTTGATAATGGTAGTATTAGTTATTATCACATGGATGTGCATGTTAAATTGGTTGATAAGCATTCTTTTCATAGGGAATATTTTGGTTTGTTTATTTATTTTGTAAGCCAGCTTTGGGTTAACCCTTGAGTGACTGAAAAAAATTGATCAACACAAGTTCTTTGTACAGTAAACACACAAATATTTGTGAGAAGATCCAAATCGATGAAAGGTATAGTGTTTTTATATCAAGTGCCTTGTCAGTAAGAACTTTTTTTAGCTTTAAATTTCTTTCCTGCTCATGTTGCTGTTTTGTTCCTGCTCCAAGTATTCTTTACGAAACTAAGAATTTTCATGTTAAAATTATAGTCTAAATCATTAAGACAAACAATGTATTAGATTAATTTTATATACATTTTTTATATTTCATTGTAAAGTAAAAAAACAATTGTATACAAATAAATTTTATGTAAACTTTGTTTTGCTACTCTTAATGCTTTATAATGTTAAACATATCATTAGACAAAATAAAGAGACTGACACAAGACTAGTATTAAAATAATTAGGTATTTTATAATAGAGCTTAAATATGTACAAACAATTATAGTTAAGTTAAAGAACGCGTTTTGTAGAGTTGGGTAATGGACAGTTATGTTTATAATAAATTATTATGTGCCACAGTACCTTAACACACTATCCATTAAAGTCGTTTTTAATAAAGATGTATAATAAAATGTTTATAAATGTTTTATTTCAAGAGATACCATAGTTTATCTTGTATCTATAAAAGGAAAACCTCTTTTCAATTTATGAAGTACATTTGGTTATATTTGGAAGAAAGGTGAAAGGGAAAGATGGATAGATATTTAAATGTTTTATCCACCTTTCCTGTAACTTCTACATATTTTGTTTATCTTCATAATAATTCCATTTAGTGGAGAAATTTATTTGAACCATATAATAAATAAAGGCAACATTTTGAAAATCACTAAAAATATAGCTTAGTAAACCTTAATGAGTTTAGAGTCATGCTAACTCACCTTTTAGCTATAAATATCTCATTTATAAAATCTCTATACTCTTTAAAATAAAGAATACTTTGCGTGGAAAAGATATAGTACTAAGGAATAGAGTTTTCACAATTAAAAAAAATACATTTATATTTAACCCTGCTACTGCTGCTATAGAGAAGTTTGTAGAAACCATATGTGTTTGTTCCTTTACTTTGATCCTATTCATCTTTTGTTTACTTTATCACCCATTTAACTTTAAGCCATAGTTAATTTTCATAAAAGAGGATTTTAAGCTCTTCATCTCAATACATTCTGCCCAATAATACTATTTTTTTTGTCATTGGTAACTAAGTATCAGTAGTGTCAAACCAACACGAAAGAAAATAATGTAACTAACAATATTTTTCTTGAATCAACCCTCTAAATTCATTGCGTTTGATCTAAGTTTAGTTTGTAACTTGTCAACCTTCACTCGGAGTCATTAATACTTATATGTGTGCGAATAGGCATTTTCTCTTAAAGTTGAGTTTGAATCAAGGTGAATAACATCAAGATGAATATTTAATAATAATAAATAATGATAATGATAATAATAAAGATATTTTCTGGAAAACTTATGATTATACATAATTGGGTTTTAATGCATTTAATATATGTAGCTGTACAAATTTTTTACTTTTACATCCATTACTATTTCCAGCCTGGGTCAGTTTTTTTTTATTCAAGCGATATATTTCCCACTAACTGCTTGCTAGGTCTGTTGTAGCTTCATATGCCTTAAGGCACAACATCAAAAATCCCCGGCCGTTAATTAATCACTGTGAAAGGGTAAACCCACATTTCACCAATGATAAATTTCTCAGGCATGCCAGGAATTGAACCCGGGACCCTTAGCTCAGTAGACAGATACGCTACCGACTGAGTTAAGGTGTCAGACCAGTTGTACAAATTATATATTAAAATTGAATAAAATTAATTTAATTCAAAAAATTGAGATGGAATCCAAAGTTTCAAATACTCAGATTTTTCAAGTTTTTATAATATTTCTGAGATGAGTTTTAACAACTAAAACTTGGCTCTAACTTGAATTTTAGAGTAGTTGCACACCCCTTCAAACACTTCAACACCGTTGGCTACATAAATTCATTGAAGAATGTACAAAGGTCTCTTAAAATGGGTCATCGTATGACAACACATGGCTCACAACAAATCAGCAGTATGTATGCCAGATAACATTTGGTTAAGGAAGAATTGCGCCCTTTCCTTGCCAATCCTTCTCTTCTGAACCTCATGGCCCCACGCCTATAATCCAAAGGTATCAGCACGTTCTACAGCGTTGTCTACATCACTGAACTCTACTCCAGAGTCACATCATTCACCCTCTCAAGCCAGCTGATGGGCTGGGAGGATCATCGTTTCTGACCCTTGATGCCGTTTGTTCTTTGAAATTGGTTACTCCCTCTCTGATAATTTTTTCTCCTCTTCTTATGTTCCTTTTCTTCAGCCAGTACATTGCACATTTCTTCCGCACTTCTAAATCGATCAGACAGACACCCAGTGTGACACTTAGTGCATGTGTTGATGTGGTCCAGTATAATCCAGAGAGCCTCAAAAGAACATCCCCTATGAATCTTCCATAGCAACCCAGCCGGCATCATTTTTTTAAGTCTGTGTGCCTGTGCACTTGATCCGTAGCCCACTATAGAAACAAGTCCTCGTGGTACCTCTTTATAGTCTTCACAGGGAGATGAAACTTCCCCGCCCTATACTTATGATCTTATGCATAGTCCTCTTAGCTTTCCCGCATACTTGTTTCATGTGGGCCTGAAAGTTCCGCTTTTTGTCACACCTAGGTATCTCGTTTTATTCAACCTGATGAATCTTAAGGCTTGGATTCCTGGTAGTCTTCGCGGGAGTTCTACTCTTGGCTTTTCATCAACTGTTGTCAAGAGATTGTCTGCAAAGACCACCAGTCCCATCGTTCTGGGTATCAACTCTGTTTTTAGTAACCCAGGCTCTAACCCACATCCCAAAAACAAGGTCACTTACTGATCCTTGGAAACATCCCTTGGTCAGTTCTTTGCTTAGTGACATTCCCAGTCATCCCAGGATCATGTGTCTCCTCCTGCAGTAGTCCTGGAAACTGTGGTAGTGCTTACATTACAACTAATTTCACGAAACATCTTAAAGAGTGCAGGCCACCACAAGTTGTCAAATGCTCCCAAGATGTCTACAAATATTTTGACTAGCTATTTTTTAAATTGAATGCCTTTAGAAACTATTTGGAATGGTCCTCGCCTGTGTCTTTTTTCCTATTATCCCCCATTAATTAAGGGGGCGCCAAAAAGCAATCTCGCCCGGAAGCAAAATTTACCTCGGGCCACCCCTGTCCACATTCATAAATACCATTACCAAGTCCTTCCCAAATTGGTACCATCTTTCCATCAGCTGTCGTATAGCAAAGATCCAAGCTTGTTGTAAAATTCTGTTCCCTAAATCTTTGCTGTGCCTCTCACCACTTTCCTTTAATTTTCTTTGCTATTCTTTTCTTTATTATCTACTCATACATTTTTGTACAGTGACACATCATTGTTATTCCCCTATAATTTGTACACCTTTTCCAGTCTTCTGTTACCTTGTTTTTCTTCCTTATCTCTCTCGGCACCCTATATAACCAATATATAACCAATGAATTCCTGCTTCGGCTATACATCCTATCATTTCCACAGTTAGTTCATCCACATCCAGTGCTTTTCCTTAATTAATCCTTTTTTAATGCATCCTCCACCTCTTTCCATGTGGGAACCATTTCCTATGCTCCTCTGTTTCACTCTCATCCCGTTCCTCTTTTTAGTTAAACATCTTCTCAACATATATCTTCCATAGTTCCTTTTCTTTTTCTTCTGTCTTCTTTGTCTTCCTTCTTCCTCCATCATTCTAACTGCTTGTCTTTTCTATCCCCACCCTGTTTCCTACCTGGTCAAATAACCGCTTGTTTCTTCCTTCCACATCCCTTTCCAGCATTTCTGTCCATTTTGGCATCCATTCCTTCCTTGATTTTCGTACCACTGGCTTCACTCTTTTCTTTGTTTGCCTCTATGCTCTTCCTCTGTTTCCTCATTCCTATTCTTAAAACTCCTTCTGAATGCCTTATACTTCTTCTTCACTGCTTCCTTCACCCTGCACCAGGGTGTCTCCTTCCACTTCCTCATATCACTTGTCCTCCCTCATACTTGAATCTCATCCTTGGACACGAAGCTTCTTGCCTTTCTTAGGCACAGCTCTCTTTCCTCTTATTTTTTAGCCTCCACACTTTTATTCTTCTTTCTTGTCTTACTTAATTTCTACTACATTTCCAGACCTTTATGTCTGCCACCAACAACCTGTGGTCACTTTCTAAGGGCACACTTTGTATTAACTTGATATTTACGGTCTGCCTTTTCATTTCATCATCCATGAGCAAGTAGTATATCATCAAACTTTGCTCTCCATCTTAGCTATATTTAGTGATTTTATGCCTTTCTCTTTCATTCTTATACAAGCTATTGCCACTTTAATTTTATTTCTTTCACATAGCTCCAACAATCCTCTACCTTCCTCGTTTTTTTATCCCCATCCTTTATTTTCTAATACATCCTCAAACCCTCTTCTTTCTTTTCATACTTTTGTCTTAAGATCCCCTATTACTAACTGCCACTCATTTACCAAATGTATTTCTAAATCTACCTCGAATTTTTCTTTTTCTTCTGATGGTCACCCCACTTGTGGTGCATACACTTATATAACCTCCACCTTTTTTAGTATTTTTGTCATTGCCATATTTATTATCTGGTCATTCATCCCTACCACCTCTGCTTGCAGCCCTTCTTTGACTACAAAGCCTATTCTGTTTCTCCTCCCTTCATTATTTCCCATCCACTGCAAAATGAAGCCATTTCTTAATTCTCTCATGCAGCTCTCTATCCACTTGGCTTTGCTCAGACCTAGGATATCCACTCTTTTCTCCCCCATCATGTCCACAATCTCTTCCACTCTTTCAGAAACAAAACTAAAAATTAATTACACCCTACTTTATTAATTAAATTACTTACAAAACTAAGAAATTTTATATACCAAAATTCTAGTCTAAATAATAAAGACAAACAACATATTAGATTAATAATTTATATACTTTTTAAAGTTTAAACTTTACTATACAGTAAAAAAAACCTATTGTATGAAAACAAATTTTATGTAAACTTTGTTTTTCTGTTAATACTTTATTATGCTAAACATAATCACTATATATAATAAAGAGACTGACACGAGACTAGTATTAAAATAATTAGGTATTTTATAATACAGCTTATATATTTACAAACAATTACAGTCAAGTTAATTAAGAATACATTCTGTAAATTTGGGTAACCGACAGTTATTATTATAATTAATGATTATTTGCCACAGTACCTTAACGCACTAGCCATTAAATTTGTTTTTAATAATAAAGATATATAATTAAATATTTAAAACGGGTTTATTTTAAAATATATCTTATTAATTAATAGTCATAATAATTCCATTTCAGTGGAGCAATTTATTTTAACCATATAATATGTATCAAATTAAATGTATTAAGCCAAATATTATACTTATGTAACAAATAAATATGATAGAATTGTAGAAAAGTTAATCACTAGTAATTCTATCTTACATGAGTTTGAACAGAAGAATAAATAAAAGTAACATTTTGAAAACAATTTAACTCATTAAGATTTACCAAGCTATATTTGTTTAGTTAGGCTAACTCAATTTTTACTGTAGCATAACTTATCTCACTAAGAAAAACCTCTATTTAAGTTACTCTTTAAAATAAATAATACTATGCATGGAAAATATATGGGAAATTTATGCTTTTTACAGTAGAACCTGGATAATTCGAACTTGAAGGGACCAGGGAAAAATTTCCACTTCCTTTATCACTGATACTTTTTTGGCAAAAGTTAATGATTTGTAGGACTGTATCTTGGACAGTGACATCATGATACACACAAACACAAACACTAATGTACAGTGTCCTAAATAAAACTAAACAATAAAACAAAATAAACTCGCACGTCACAAGAATATCGCTACGACCTAATCACTAAGAACAACACACATAACCGCTTGAGAGGTTCAACCTTGACTAATGGAGTACAGAACTGTACGTGTAAACAAAGACGTATAGGTGAGTGGG
>CABFWB010000320.1:52362-73623 GCA_902151455.1 Timema bartmani
GTTGAGGGAATAAAAAATAAGTTAATTGTGAACCACCCATAAATTATTTGTGTTTTAAAAATAAAAATATATTCCCAGATACCGATTTTGAATTCATTCTTAAAGGCCATATTTTAGGAAATTTGAAATAATGAATAAATGTTAAATAAACTCCAAATATCAATTTTGAACAAAATTTATTTATATTCAAAAGTTCAATGTTTTTCAAAAATCAGCTATCAGTTAACTTTTCTTAAATTAATTATTTTAAGAAAAATAAATATAGATAATTATTTATGATGTAAAAAACTTATACTCTTTTTGAACTAAATCGCTAGAGCCACTTTATATCATCATCAACATCAACTGTTTACAGCCTGTGGTCTGGTCTGGTCAGTTTAGTAAAATACCTCCATCTTCCTCTATCCTTCCACCATTCTTCCTCTAATTGCTTCCATTCTCCTCACTTGTATACTTCCTGTTATCTGCTCCTTCCATCTCTTGCATTCTTTTTCTTACATAATTCATTTTCATCATTTTCTTAAAATAAAAAGATTTTTTTAACGCAATCATCTGTAAACTAAACCCTTGAACCAATTCCCCCTATCCCCGCCCCCCGCCCCAACAACCATTATACATTGTTGTTTGTCCAGTAAAACACTACCTACATTTCAATTTTAAACAAAATAGTTGTAGTCATTTTTGGAAAATTTGTAATTCAAAAAAATCCCTCGTCAGTAAGCTGCCCTTAATTTGAGGGCTAGGGTAAAAAAAAAAAAAAGAATCCAGGGGTATTGCCCATAACATCTAAAAATTAAGTTTTAAAAATATCCGTCAAACCGTTTTACATGTGGGGGCAACAAGTACAGACAGAATTGTAAAATCCACTTTTTTTTTGTTTGTTTCGGATACAAAAAAAAATGTAGAAAAGGTAAGTAGGTAGATATTTTACATTGCTGCCACTAAACAATAGGTTTAAAATGAGAACTCTATATTTTTTTCCTTGAAAAAAACCATTGTATTTGTTCCTTTAATTCATTCCTATTCCTCTTTATCTCAATACATTCTAACCAATAATACTATTTTTTGTCACTGGTAACTATCAGTAGTTTCAAACCAACACGAAAGAAAATAATGTAGCAAATAATATTTTTCTTGAATTAACCGGTCATATTTTTCACTGCTTATGATTTAAGTTAGTTTGTAGCTTATCAGCCTACAATCTGAGTCATTAATACTTAAAGGTGTGCAAATAGCCATTTTCACTTCGAGGGTGGTCTTTGTACTGAGTTTTAATGCAAACAAGAGTTTTATTTGAGTTTAATTAATGTGAAACAATATCTGAGCTACACATATTTCAAGTTGTATCTCTGCAAAAAATCCATACATAAAAAATTAAGATGAATTTTTAATAATAACATTATTTTTGAAAAAAAAAAGCAATGATCATATTTATTTGGGTTTTTAAATACATTTAATATAGCTGCATAAATTATAGATTCAAATTGAATCAAATTAATTTAGACTCAACATATTTTTAGGTATAATCAAGTTTTGATAACATTTCTGATTCGAGTTTTGACAACTAAAACTTTGCTCTAACTCGAATTTTAGAGTAGTGGCACACCCCTACTAACAATGGATTTCAACACTGTTGGCTCCATAAATTCATCTGAAAACATGTCATCGTATGACAACACAAGGCTCACAACGACCCGGCAGTAAGTAGGCTGGATGGCATTTGGGGCAAGAAGGATTGCGCCCTTTCCTTGCCAGTCCCTCATTTCTGAACCTCATGGCCCCATGCCTATGATCCAAAGGTATCAGCACGGTGGAATTCCCCACAAAGTTGTCCGCACCAGTGAACTCTGCTCCAGAGTCAGGAATGAAGAATATGAACCGAGGGTCAGGTATGTGCAATTCTAAGATGTCATCTAAACTGT
This sequence comes from Timema bartmani, assembly GCA_902151455.1. Taxonomy (NCBI): domain Eukaryota; kingdom Metazoa; phylum Arthropoda; class Insecta; order Phasmatodea; family Timematidae; genus Timema; species Timema bartmani. Next base: position 54,285 of record CABFWB010000320.1, read on the forward strand.
CCACGCCATCACCATTTGTTTCATCTAGTGGCAATGGCAGGGATGATGATGCTTTTGGAAATGGTAAAACTGTTGTTTTAAATGTCTGTGAATTGAACGCTGGTAGCCCACTATTATATTCTTGTCTTAAGGAATGAAAGAAAATGTTATCCGAAAAGGCAATCGGTGTGTCAGTGGATGGTGCTATTAAAGATTGTATTTTATTTTCTTTACTATGGCTTTTGATAAATGACTGTAAGAAAATGTTTTTTGAATATTTTGGAGGAAAAGTTGCGACCGAGGTGTGCTCTGTAGAAGTTGGAGACACCTGTCCACTTAATGATGATCCGGTAAATGCTGAACCAAAATGAATCCTAGAAATCGTCATAGACTTGTTTTTCATAGGAGAAAAGGGCTGAGTTTGTAAATCATATTTTGGAGATTGGTTGTGATTTGATGAAAAACTGAAAGATTGCCTATTTCTCGAGGTCCCATTGTGAGGAAATGTTTGCTTTCGGTTGATGTAAATATTTTCTGAATGCTGGTAAGCATTTTTATCTCTTCTTGATGAGAGCTTGCTTAATTCTGAACTTGGAGGTAGCAAAGTGTCAGGTACTTGTTGATTGAGTGCTTTAGAAGCCCTTGAATCTATAAAAGATTTTGGAGGAACCCTTTCAATGTCAACATTACTATAGTTACTGGAGAAATCAGGGCTGTTTTGAGTTTTCAAACCATTTGCACGTTCATTGATTGGCTCATGTCTATTTAGTTCTGGCTGTTGAGTATACTCTCTATCTGATCTTTGTCTTTGAGGCTTGTTACTAAAGTACTCTTGATCTGTATGTTTTGAAGGCACCTCTTGGTTTTGTTTCAATATTTTCCGATCATGCTGAAACTGTGGCAGAAGTTGTGGCTTGGCTCTTGAAATGTCAGGTACAATGTTTTCAGTGCTTTCATTAGGAGAAGAGGCTGTTTTAGGCTGACGGGAAACAACCCCGGGAAACCAGTTTGGCTGTTGAAGTGACGTTCGATTCTGGTCATATTTCTCAAATGTCACTGGAACAAATAGTAAAAATTTGTAAAATTATACATTTAGGATCTGAAAGACATTAGAAAAGTTCCTAAAAATAAACATTATAGGAATAACTAGCCTTCATAAGATTCAAACTGAATGAAAATATACAAGATGCAGGAAATTCTTTAAGTGATTTTGCAGTTTTTATAGCAAAATTTTTTTTGGCCAAAATAAAATATTGCTACAGTACAAACATAGTTTAATTTTCTTCACATGGTGATATCAACAGTTGTTGAATATCTGTCATGAGGATAGCAGCATTAGATGACAAACATTTTAAATGAGGGGGAAAAAAGTTGTCATTAAATTCTAGGACACCCTTGACAGATATTCAAGAACTGTTGATAGCACCATGTGAAAAAAATTAAACTATATTTTTACTGGAGCAATATTTTATTTTTTTGGACAAAAAAAGTTTTGCTATAAAAACTGCAGGAACATTGGCCTTTTCTCATCCCCTTCCACCTCACCTTAATACTGTTAATGCAATAGCAAACTGTTAGTGATGACTTATTATTCGTCTCTGGTGCGTTTTTTGGGACTATAAAGCTTGGTTGAAATAAAAGTAACAATTTTCAAAGAGAGCTCTAAATGAATAACAAGTCATTTATGTTAATTCATGGAATTAACTTCACATTCCTAATAAAAACTATAGCGGAGATCCGTTAACTCGGACGTCAAAAATCCACATCATCAATAATCCGGATCGCCAAGAAAAATATTATTTATAAAAATAATCACAGTTATTCTTAATATTAATATCGGACATGGGTGCCAAAAAACGCTCCTCAACCCTTGTTTTAAAAAAAAGTGGACACTTTTTCATTATTAGATATTGTCTTATTACATTCCTTAAGAATTTTTGATAGATTGCAACAACAAAAAATGATAAAGTTCGTTGTTTAAATAATGTAAAAATGTTTCTACCTTAACCAGTGGCGTAGCTAGAGTTTTTGCCACCCGGGGCGGTCCCTGAGTTTTCCGCCCCTCTCAATACACAACATACTTCGACAAAAAGTCCAAACGGATAGTATTATTGGAGACTATTTCGTCTGTTAGTTGCTGTTCTATAGAAAATATAGCAAGATTTCTTAACCGTAAGGTACTCATTGTATATCTAAAGTAATTCCTGATCAATTTTAATTAAAAAAAAACTCCGTTCACAGGCAGTTCGTAGAGGTATTACAATATTGAGTTCCCAAGAGTGTATTTTTGAATACATTTCAAAAGTTCAGGGGGGTCTTCCTTCAACGTCTTTGTTTCGTCTTGCGTAGCACCAACAGCAATAAAACTTAAGTCTTTTTCTCTCAACGAGGAACTCTTCCTTATAAATGTCATCGTACCGGTAGTCATTATTTAGTTGACACTCGTATTTGTCATTCAAAAGATTCGACAGAGTAAGAAAGGCGTTTTTCTCAGCAAGAACATGAAGCTATTGAGATCTGAGAGTAATTTATTGGATCACTCTGTCCAGCGAAGAAAACATTTTTATTCTCAACTCAGTTCAGTTTCGTATGCCAATTTAGTATCTTGTGATTATTTACCAGCCATCAGGTTTTTTTTTTACATTGACGTTGACGCTCCATGACTATCCCAAGATCATCACAAATTTGTTTGGCATAGGCTATTGAATTGTTAACTAGTTCATCCCTATTTTCAGTTAAAAATTCTTTTAAAGCCTCGAGTTTTATATCACATTGTTGTACGTTCACTCCTTTTGTTTTGAGGTAGACCTATGTGTAGTTAATTCATAGAAGGACGGATTCCCACTGGCCAAGAAAGCACAGAAAGGGAAACGATTGTAACGCACCCAGCAGCACGCCAGCATCTGACCTGATAATTTGTTTATCACAAGTTAACTGTTATAAAACATTTAAGATTCTCGAATATACATTACAATACTCACAGCTTCCCTCCTTTCACTCCATCAAGTTTCTACTACGTGCTTGACACTTTGACCAAAGACTGAAATCAGAATATCCCAGCGATGGCTCAAGGAAGGAAAAAACGTGAACAATCTCTCCCCAGTTCCAAAGAAAAAAGTAACAATTCGCAGCAACCGAAGCTGCATGAATATCCGCCAAATTCAGCGTGTGATTTGTACTTGTGACAAATTCGGCTTATCTATTAAGTTCCTTGATACGCCTCTGAACGCCAATATGTTGACCAACCATAAAAACAGCATTATCATATGCTTGTATTCTACCATTTTTAATACCAATTCTATCGTTTCCTAATTTTAACAAAATCATAGTTGAAATATTCTCGACGATTTTATTTTACCTTTTGTTTCAATGAAATCAACAAATGATTCTACCACCTTCGCTTAGTTTCCATCGGTCATAGCGTAGCGCAAAACTTGGCTCGCGTGATCCTTATGAGAAATACCAGGGGTGCTGTCGAATATCATAGGAAAGTACTTGGCTTCTTTTACTGGCTCGATAACTTCGCTTCTTACTTTTTCTCCCAAAATTTCTATTAACGTGTTCTGAATAATAGGCGAAATACAGGATTTAGCAAACTTTTTTATTCATTTTGATTTTAAGACATGTTCGTGCAGCACTGGATCGTATTTCGCCAACAAATGAATTAATTCTAAAAAAATCTCCTTTATTTCCCGTTGATTCAGATTCAGCATTAGTCTCACAATAAATTTATTCTCGATGATCCGTAAGACTAAATTCTGTTTAGTTAGGAATCTAATCATACCCAACAATTTTAAAAGTATCTCCCTCCACTTCTTCTTGTTCCTTTTTATCAATTGTTGCTCCATGTCGGATTCTAATTTCCAGCTCCAGCCATTGTGTGAAAGCCCGAACATGGTCTACGCTGGATTCATGCTTGAATATTTTAGGATTAAGTTTCTATCACATGTTGCGATATTAAATACATATCTTTAAAAAATCAAAGTTGAACTTTATTATTTTATTTATAAGAGTTTGAATCATAAATAAATTTAAGTGTTTTGTTACGTATTTACATTTTATTTCTTTTAATTAATAGTAAATACTAGCAGTAAATAATAAAATTGCGTCTGACGTCTTCTACTACCCGGGCAGTGTAAACACTTTTCTTTTCTTTGCAGCAGACCAAAAGTGCCGCCCTCTGAAAATTACCGCCCCCTCTTAGCTACGCTACTGACCTTAACACTAGGTTTTCGTAAGAATCCCTTCTATGCTTATATTTTATTTTGGTGTAGGTACTGTATTTTCAAAAATCCGGACAAATCAATAATAACTCGGACTGAGCTGATCCCCGATTAGTTCAAATTATCGATGCTCTAATGTAGTTCAAATTAACAAGTTATTTCTGAGCTCCGGATTAGTTGCACGATTATTATTATTATTATTATTATTATTATTATTATTATTAATATGTTCTTCTACTCTTAACTACGCTATATAGAAATGTAACTATTGGGCTACAATAAAATCATTTATTATAAATTGTGGAGGTTAACTGGTAATGAAAATCTTGCAGAACTCTAAATATCTACACAAACATCTTATTCGGCAAGCTTTCACTGCCACAGGTAGCTTCCATCAATTTGGAGAATCAAGTATGAGGCCTACTGTTTACGTTCCAGTTGATGAAATTGCCCGTGACAGTAAAAGATTGATTAATAATATGTGTTTGTGTAAATGTTATTAGTTCTACTAGAATTTTAAGTGCGGTGAGCTTCCACAAAATTAAGCTAGGTTCATATCCTTTGAATTTGAATTCATTTACCTATATAAAATACCGGCTTAAGTACTAACCAAACCCTAAGTAACGGAATCACTAAAATTGGCATTGTTTGTGTGTTTATCAATGTATAAGTTGACAACGACCTTTATTAGGATTTCATGTTCATAAATAATTTTGCCTTGGCAAAAGCGTCAGTCTAAGCATTCTAAAAAATATGTATTTAATATAAGATTTTGAAAAGAAAAGTTTCAAGTTTACAAAATTTGATTCAGTATTGGTAAATAAATTATCAAACTTTGGAAATGATTAAACAGATTAAAGAAAAATGTAAATGCTGATATATAGTTAAAATAACATGAAACAAGTTAAAAAAAAAACATTATTGATAAAGAGAACAATGCGTCAGGTTTTTATAACATTGATAAAATGAAAACTAAAGTAATATGAAAATAAATAAGTTAAACTATTATAGTTGAGCAACAAAATTGAATAATATAATATGTAAAATTATTTTACTCTATCCTTTAGGCAAATCCTTTATTAAGTAATAAAAATTGTCAGTAAAATTGTTAACACACATTAAGATTTTTTTCAACCTTTCTTAACATAAACGTTTTTGTTTCTTTTTTAATTCTATAAAATATTTTGGGAAAAAACATTAAAAAAAAAGTGGAACACCACTCTCTACTCGCAGTGAATTATTGGATTTCGTTACACAGTGTTCAAGTAAAAATTATTAATTCCTCGCTCCAAACGTCACCTGAGAACTGTACGAACATTCTAGTGACTGAATATATAGCGCCAGCTTTGACAAGACCTCTCGGAGAAGACACACCCACTGTGAGCTTTATCTCAAGGTCACTCCCCCTACCATTCCTGTGCCAGCCTTAAACTAGTGGTCCCGCTATACGATAAAAGTGATAATTATATATACAGAGTTTGTTTTTACGTTTATTTGTTTGTGTTTAAGACCCAAGAAGTAAGATGACGCGTGAAAATGATTAATCAAACTGAATAAAGTAAATTCTTTAATAAATACTTCGTTTTATTCAGTGGTGGATTTAAAACTTTTGCGCCCCTAGGCACAATTATAATATGCGGCCCCCTCCCCCCAATTTTTTTCAAGGGTTTTAGGATGTTTCGGAGGAAAGATATGTGAGAAGGGGGCGGGGGTGGAAGTTAATATTCGAGAAAAGATTTCTACAAAAGAAAATCAGGAATGTACACGCCATAAACGTAATTATTAAAAACAAAATATAAAAATAAAAATAATTTTATCCAAAATATGCCCCCCCTAGGCCCGTGCCTAATGGGCCTATTGTGTAAATCCGCTTCTGGTTTTATTAATTAAAACTGCAAGAAAAACTGGTATTAAATGGTTAAGAGCACATCGACCTAATGAATTTACATCTGTGTAGATGGATGGCAAGAAAAAGAACTTTTTCTAATGCTTTGTTTGGTAAACAGTTGTGGTTAAATGTGAGTGGTGAGGGGTTGTGGACAGCCTTAGGCTGTAAGGATCTTAAACATTTAAGTAAAAGAATTAAAAAGCATGAGGATTATGGATTTCATTTGGAAAATGCATTTAAGTTTAAAACATTCGTAACAGTAAATATTGCATCATAGGTCGATTACTTGGTCAAAATTTCAGTCCAAAAATACAATGAACAGGTGTAAAAAAAAGGGGGCATATTAGGCAGATTAATAGAATGGTTAAAATACGGTGGTTCTTATGATCTGTCAAGTAATGTCAACACTTGGTAAGTGTAATTTAAAACCTGTATCATTTTATTCTTTCTGTTTGTAGAGTGGTTTTGTGATTTCATAATTCTAATGATTTCTAAAGATTAAAAAATTAAATTAATCTAATTTAATATGTTAACACGTGGTGAGAAAAAATCATTACCGAACAGCTTTGATCTGCCCCCACCAAAAATAAAGATCAAGCTCCGCCACTGGTTAAGACATTTTTCTAATAATATATTACTCTAAAGAGGAAAGTCATAAAGCTCATTACGCATCATGCAGTGAAAATAGAGGGGGGGGGGGGGAGAAGGTGNATGATCCAAAAAAGGAAGGCGCAAAGGGCGATTCCGAAAAATGGAGGAAAAAAGGGGGGGGGGGGGGGAGAATGTGAAATTAGAGATAAATTGTATTAAAAAACATTAATGAAGCAGTATTGTTAAAGGTTTAGATTTGAGTCCAAAGCCTTATCTTAGATAGAGCCTCTTGCTCCTTTTGATTGGATGGTTTGAGGCCCAACTGGGAAATTATTTCATTTCAACAGGTTTTGATGATGTTGAAATAGCTAGCAGTAATACTAAACTCTTGTTTTGAAGATAACAATAAAATTTCCGAAACGTGTCAAATTGAAATAATTTCCTAGTCCAAAGGAGCAAGGAGCTCTCTCTAAGATAAGGATTTGGACTCGAATCCAAAAATTTAACAATAATGCTGCATTGGTGTTTTTTTTAATAACTTCCATCTAATTTCACATACATTTTTGTCTCTTTTAACTGCATTATATGTAATAAACTTTATTTGACTTTTCTCTTTCAAGTAATTCTTTTTATTCTTGACTGTATTATATTAACTATAATGTTGTATTGTTTGAAACTTGAGAAAACTTAATTTTTATTAGCAATAATTGTTAGGCAAATCCTATAAGAAATAATACAAATTTTCTTAACTGATGTAATAAAATAATCTAAACATGATATTAATTCAACTCTTTTTCTTAACTATAGTAACTTTAACTGATTTATTTTCATATCTATTTAGTTTTCTGTTAATCATTGTTATAAAAACTTTTCGCGTTGTTCTTGTTGTATTAGTATTTAAACTTGTTTCATATTAAATTAACTATGTCAGTATTTACATTTTTCTTTAATGTATTTAATAATATCTTTACCGATATTGAATTAAACTTTTGTAAACTTGAAACTATTCTTGAAACTATTAAACTTCACTTTTCTCTTTCAAAGTCTTATCTCATATTAATCATGTGTTAGTTATGTAACGAAGCACATTCTGTTGACAAGAATACACGCCATTACTGACCTGGTGTGTGATTATGCTCGTGTGAACCAACGAAAGGTTTGTCCCTCTGGCCAATGAGCAAGTTGGCATCGTAGCTCTGTTCGGATTGGCTGCAGTCAACCATGTACCAGTGGTTGCAGATCATCATCCGTTGTTGGAATAGCGTCATGTTGGGGCACTGGTATGTGAACTGACGACCTGTCGTGTCACACATGTGGTATGACTGGAAACAAAACACAAGAATCAATGGTACTACCGATTTATTTCATCACTCTATCATGGGCAACAATAGCCTCACTGAATGGAACGGTCTCAAAAAGTGCTTGCTTGAGTCTAGGAGGTCAAGGTTCGAACCTAATTACCTACATTTGGGATAGTTTTTTTATACCATGCCATATCCCACCTCAATCCACGTAATTGTTCTCACATTCACAACCTAAATTCTTAGGTAATATACAGTAGCCCCATGGCTTCTTTGGTGCTGACTGACAGTTTACAGCTGACTTCTGACAGTCAACATTTAGGTATATACTGTTAGAAGTGACAGCTGCTAAACACATGTTTTTTGCAGATCATATGGTTCGGCGTAGGGATACATAAAATTTGATCTGGTAGCTTTTCAAAGCTGTCAGCTGTGAGCTGTCAGTTAGCACCAAAGAAGCCATGGGGCTACTGTAGTTTAAATGATTGATGAACAATTTAGTGTCAGAATCGATCAGGCTGAAAAGTAAAATAGTTTCCATGATTGACTTGGTTACTTTTTGGTATCAAGTGTTATCGACCAAGTAGTGATGACCAAGTTGGAGTGAAAAAATAACAGAGTTGTTTTTTTGTAAATAAAAATGGTGGTTGAGGTAGAGTAGATATAACAGCTGGTAGGTTAACTTATGTAAACCTACATTTAATAGAAATCGCAGGAAAATTATATCAGCACACGAGAATTTTTATGAACGAGAGCGAAAAGGCCCACCAATTTTGCCGGGATAGGCATTCTCACATACCTTTCATGATTTTTATAACATGCCACAATCGACATGGGACCAACGGCTTTATTTTCGTTCCGAAGGAAGTTGTGCTACGTATTTTTATCGCTCAAGAAAAATCCGTCCACCCCGGTTTGGTTTGGACCCACGAACATCGGGTCCTGAGGAGAGCACTTTATACCAAACCCACTGAGGTCGACATGAACTAAATAATCATTTATTGTTAGATTGGTGCTTATTTTAAATAGGCCTAACACAGGGTGATTCACTTGGGACTGAACACTTATTATGTGGCATGTAAGATATGTGGAATATAAGATGAGCCTGAAACACGAACGGGACGATTCTTTATTTCATGGTGAAACAGTCACTTGGAAAAACATGTCTCCCAGACAGCAGGCGCCCCATTGACGCACCATCTGTCTTGACATTAATGGGGGAATGTGTTTCTTCAGAAAGTGTAAGCGAATCGGTGGAAGAAAGATGGTGTACTCTTATTGAAGAGCGTGTGTTCAATGTGCCTCAATACTGGGTGACCAGTTCCTTCAAACAATGTTAGAGGAAGTTTCTGAATAAATTTGGTGGGTGTACACCACCCACCAGCGCCACCTTTTTGAACTTGGCAAAGAGCTAGAGAGAACGGGAGGCTTGTTGTATCCGCGTACAGGTGGACGGCTCAAAATTACGGAGGACACGATACAGGTTGCGAAGCAGTGGTTATTGGCATCCCCACAAAAATCTCTGTGAAGGCTATCCCAAGAGACTGGACTATCGTATTCGATCTGTCAAAGAACAGCCAAACAGGCAAAGAGTAAACCGTACTATATCACGACTGTGCACGAGTTACACCCACCCGATCTTGCAAAACGACTGGTATATTGTCAATAATTTGCCAACTTTTCACCGAAAACCTAACCTGTTGGACATAGCCTGGTTTACTGACGAAACATGGTTCCATTTATCCGGCTATGTGAACTTGCAAAATACACGGGTGTGTGCCAGTGATAATTCCCACGCCATCCACGAAGATACATTGCATCCAGCTCAAATTAGTGTCTGGTGTGCGGTGTCCCATCGCCGTATCATTGGGCTGATCTTTTTAGAAGACACTAGGAATAACGACGGATACTTGGAAATCTTTACCAAGTTTGTGAACCAGCTGGATGATCAGGAACTTGCAGATAGTTACTTCCAAAATGATGGTGCAACTTACCACACCTCCAATAGGAGCATGGCAGAAACTAGCAGCTTTTTCTAGGACAGGATTATCTCCAAAGACCTGTGGCCACCTAGGTTTCCCAACCTGACACCCTCAGGTTTCTTTCCCTGGGGACTTTTAAAGGGCATTGTTAATGCCAACAAGCCAAGGTCGATTTAGAAACTGGAAGACAACATCAGGTGTGAAATTCCTGCCATCAACATCCTTACGTTACATCGCACATTCACCAATATGGAGCGTCGGGTGAATATGTGTCTGGACGCTGGCGGTGGGCACTTCCAGCATCTTCTCTGAGACATTTCTACTTATTATGGACCAAGATATGTCTTACATTATTCGAATATGACCTTCCAATCATGAGTTGATTAAAAATAATAGGTGTTAAGTCCCGAGTGAAGCATTCTATATTTACACAACATACCAAGCTAAACATATATTACCAAATATAGCCTACAGAAAACATGAGGTACGTATGTATGAGTAGCCTGGCCTAGATCTTTTATCCATAGCTAAACGGTTTTTAAGTACGTATCTAATTACGGTTATATATTTCTACTAGTTATATGTAAATTAAAACGGACAGCAATAACTGTTAAAATCTATTGACTACGAAGATATACGCGTTTACATCTAACATAAGGAGTGATGCTGTTTTTAAATGGGCGCACAAATTCTCGGCTCATTGGTCGTAACCAGACTGTTTAGTCTGGTCAAGGAAAGCGTTACCAAATCGAGGTCTGATATTGTCATAACCAGCCGCAATACCAGGAGCTACAAAACGCTCTTCATAAACATCGATACAAGGTCAATCGCGAAAAAACATCCTAATGTCATATTCAAAAGCTAATTTATTGATGTTCTACTAATTTATACTAACTTCCTTTGTAGGTTCTGCTAACTAATAGGTCTCGACCATCCACATAGTTGAGGCCTTATGTTCCACACATAAGGATATGCCTAAATTACACAATCAACGTCCCCAGATTGTAATCCAATAACACAATTATGTTCAAGTCACACCAAATCATACCTAACAAAACTGTAGCTACACCAAACATTGACTCCGTTCCTCTGATCACCCGCTCAAAACCTATACTTGGCACAAGTTTACAGACACTGAAGTCTAACTACACTCATTTTTACCCATTTTTTGACACATAATTTCTGAAACAAACACCACTGTAAATTAAGTCCCAAGTATAACCTACTCGATAGCCCCAAGTTTCACAATGAGTCCATTCGATTTAGATGGCACCAATTATTTGTCCCTCAAATAACATTTTAAGCCTTACACAAAAAGTCACACAGGTCCACTGCCATGTGTTGTCATATCATACATATTTATACGTATAATATTTTATTCCAAAAGGAAAGCCGCCATGCTTTGTGTCTGGAGTATCGTTGGGATGAAGGCACGAACCGAACTAATATTATCTGGCCCGAGAATGAATATTCCTTCATTTGGTACTGGTGGTAGTAAATTCTGGGGCCAGGGGTGTAATTAATAAAGTTACGCTAGAATAATATAATGCAAGCATTATTTGACTTGTCTTTAAGATGAACAATAACTGAGCACACATTATCTAATCACTTTGCTCATCAAGAACATAATATAAAACAAAACTTTTAGCAAGATTTTTTTTTGGTCTAAATTACCTTCACGTATATAATCTGAACTACAGATTTTTTTGCCAAGAAACAGACAGTGTAAATGTTTATCCTGATGTTTTATATTGTTTTCACAGTGAATAATTCATTCTAATTATAAGAGAATAAAGTTTTGAGCTTGGTTTATTAACAAATAAGTCATGATATTTCTCACCTGGCAAGCCGTGGGAATGTCTGCATAGTAGCCTGCTGGTCTGCCATGGCACGAGAACTTCGCACCAACCTGCAAAGCAACAAACCATATATACAAGTCGAGGTCATTACATTAAAAAACACACCACTGTTTTGTTGACAAGGCCATGTGCTAGTATGGTATGGATTATACAACAATCATATCATCTTCTTTGCTCAGGGAAAAAAATCTCCTTTGAACTATCGTGTTCTTTGATGAAAAACCAAACATTATGAACAGTAATCAGTTTCCATGGACGGCCTCATGGTCTAAGGCATCACTCTCGCAATAATATATATTTAGCACCACGTCTTACTACCCGTTCGGGTTATACGCTTAAGTACTAATTACGCTAATGGATTGGGAATTGGGAAGGTTGAATTTATAGGAAGTGAACCCGCATTTGTGTGGAGGGAGAGTGGAAAACCAAATGGTTTTCCACTCCCCTCCACTCAAATGCGGGTTCACTTCCTCTAAATTCAACCCCCCAATTCCCAATCCATTATCGTAACTAGTACTTAAGCGTATAACCCGAACGGGTAGTAAAACGCGGTGCTAAATATTATTATTATTAATGTTTGATAGGTTAATTTACAATATTATAATTAGAAAGGATGATAGGAGATGAAGGATTTTGAGTGCCATTGGTCCCAGTAAGAGGCTAGAGGCTCTATTAGCAGGTAAGACAATGTGACAATCCTATGTATACCCTGATTTTGGTTGGAAGAACAGAGAAAATTTAAACATATTTTTTCACGGCCAACATTGCTAACATTTTACTATAATATTTGTGTTATTTTTTAAGATACCGATAATATCAAAAGTTATAGCTGGAGATAACATGGCTTGAGATATGAATATATTAAAATGATTTTAGTAATTAACTTCTATTGTTTTTCCAACCCAAATCATACTTTAGTCAGAGCGATGTATATTTAAGAGAAATAACTGTGATTGCTTGTTTGGTGAACTAGTTCAGTAACCACATCCAAGACAGGCTTCGTTATGTTCAAACTTTAAGGGGAGTTCTCCCTTGACATATTCAATTAATTATTTCCAATGATTCAATTTTCATAAAAATGAAAGGAATTTGTTCACATGTATAATTGATTATGATGTTCATTATGAGACTGCTCAAATACCGTTTCATTTATAGAAATGGTGCCGTTTAGATTATTATTATTATTATTATTATTATTATTATTATTATTATTAGCACCGCGTCTTACTATCCGTTCGGGTTGTACGCACTTACGCTAATGTGTAATGGTAGGGTGATTGTGAGATGAAATGGAGAACCTACAGTTTAACGTGGGATCCGAACCACGGTGGAGGCCTGGAATTCCCCACATTCACAAGTTGTGATTAATATAAGTCTTGTCAGCGGTGAAGGAAGGGTTTGAAAAATGACACCTGGACATGGGAAACGAACCCGGGACCGTTTAGAATAAATGGGAGCTGTGGTTTGTGAAACATGTGTGCAGTTATCGCACGAGTTAGAAAATAATTATATTACATAAAAATAAGTATAGATAAGCGGGTCAACAGACAAACTTAATTAAAGGCTGTCTGGCGTGTCCAGACGTCAACATGAGACGAAACTGGAAAACAATTGAGGATTAAATTCAATACAAGGTTGCAAGGGGTCGTGGTATAACGTTGAATTTAAATAAATATTTACTTTAATAGAAAAATGAACTCACTAAATAAAAATTAATTCAATATTTCTTGTACATATTCTCACTGTTCAATTTGTTTTCATTTTACAATAATGATCATTATAGATTAAGAAAAGTAGATGATGATTCAGTTTAATTAAATGACTATTCCGACGTTCATTTTGTATTCATTTTCAATGAATTAATCATTGAAAATGACATGTGAGAACTGGCCTAAATCTGAATCATTATTTAAAGCTTTCATTAAAAGTTAAAAGGAGGTCTACTTTTCTTAATTTTTAATGATCATTATTGAAAAATGAAAACAAAATGAACAATGAAAAAATGCACAGGAATTACTGAATTAATCTCTCTCTTAAATGTGCAGATTTGTTTAAATTCAACGTTACACTGCGACCACTTGCAACCTTGTATTGTGTTTAATCCTCAATTGTTTTCCAGTTTAGAACCATGTTGACGTCTAAAAATTTGTCTGTTGACGCATTCTACGCTTATTTTTATTCAATATATTTTCTAACTCGTGGGATAACTTGCACTCATATTTCACGAACCGAAGTTCTTATTAATTTTACACGGTGCCATTTTTATAAATGAATCAGTAGTTGATCAGTCTCATCACGATCATCATCATGATCAATGATACATGTGAAGGAATTCATTTCATTTTCAGGTTCATTGAAAATTAATTTTTGGAAATGATTAATTGAGAATGACAAGTGAGAGAAGTCTCCTTAAGCGACCGGGTCAACTCCATCGTGAACCCGAGAAGCGGTGATTGATAACAATACTAGGGGCCTCTCGAATATACTGTGTTTTTTTTAAATTTTATTCTTTACTAAACTTTCAACGGAAAAATGCTCTAACAGTCATACGCTGGTCACTCAAGCTCTAGAATAAAATTACAGCATAATTACTGGTTTTCCTGATAAGAAAAAAAAAACAGAATTTTTTGAAAGGTTTTTTTCTTCCAGTTGTAAGACTTTGAATAAATTATTCTGAATGAAAATGTTTACTAAAAGGTGTGTTGAACACACCGCCAATATGAGGGTACAGGGTAGTGTACAGGATAATGGTACAACGTTATAATGCTCATCACACATTTTTCTAAGGTTTGTATCAGAAAGTGTGCTCGGCCACAAATTAAGTATTTAGTAGAGAGTAGACAAGTTAAACAGTAGGATGTATACAAATGTGTCACACCCAGTGGCGGAAGAACATTATTCGTGTAGGTGGCAAAGATTATTAGAAAATGTTCGAAAACTAATTGCCCATAAAGGCTATTTTAAGAGGTCCTCGCCTGAAAATATTTTAAAAATTAGATTACCCATCAAGATATTTGAAGTATTTCCCCCATTTAAAAAAAATGTGTATGCTCCTATAAAATACATTAGAGTGGTCCTCGCCTTTAAATTCCCGACAGACAACAAAATTCAAGCATAGCTCCCGGTTTGTCTGACTAAATTATGGTGTTTTGACAGTACTGCTAGCATCGCGAGATGCCACGAGAAGTAGTCAGGTACTATTATAACCATAATATAACTTCTTATAGTAATAATATATTAGTGACTATAAATTTCACTTGTATTATTATTATTATTATTATTAGCACCAAGTCTTACTACCCGTTCGGGTTATACGCACTTACGCTAATGTGTAATGGTAGGGTGGTTGTGAGATGAAATGGAGAACCTACAGTTTAACGTGGAATCCGAACCACGGTGGAGGCCTGGCATTCCTCACATTCACAAGTTGTGATTAATACACGTCTTGTCAGAGGTGAAGGAAGGGTTTGGCAATCAGATAAATCTGTTCCGGGACCGAGGATTGAACCTCGGACCCTCAGCACAGAGGTCTGGACACCTTACCCCTAGACCACCAGGTCACCAAATTTTACTTATAAAATTTAGTATTAATAGAAAATGATAGTTAACAATTCACCCAGGCTTATTTGATCAATAACGGTTTGCGAGTAAGAGCGTAGGAAGCCAATCTTTCAATAGATAATGTCGCTATGCCTTTAGCCAATAAAAATTTTCATACGACCTCCCTTTCTTGTCCGTGCGAATTATAACAGCTCCCACACTCATTAACTTCGATCATCCCTCGACGTGAGAGGTTTAATATTAGTTCGACCCCTTTGACGTACATTTGTGGATACGCCCTTTCATGATTGGCTCAGTTTTAAGTGAATCAATAGAAGTATGGTTTTTTAAGCCTTATGTTTGGGGATGCGTCTAAGGGGGGAAAAGGGGCAATTGCCCCGGGCCTCACATTCAAGGAGGCCACATTTCCCCCCAAAAATTATTAAATTCCATTAGAGTTATTATTCTAAATTTTACATCAAATAGTTTACAGATGATTAAAAGCAATAAGTACTCGCTTAGTGATAGGATTCCATTCCAGATTCCCGAAAACCCTAACTTTATGTAATTTAAGATTTATGTTATTCGAATAATGTGCTTCAGTACAGTAGAATACGCCACCATTGTGCTACCACTGTTGGTCTACAGAAAACTAACAGTGCAATGGTGCAAAGTGAAATTTACTTTTGTTAATTTAATTGGATTGATTGTTTGTATTTAATAAAGTACATTCATTTAATTAGTTAATCAATAATCCGTAAAACACCAGAAATTATCAAGTAATATAAGTACAGAGTACATATCAATACAGGCTATTACAACGGTTTAGTGCTAAAACTGCCGTGCCTCACTTTTTTTTCTGCCCCGAGACTCACATTTTCTTAAAACGGCCCTGCTTATGTATATGTTCTTATTGTGTGTGTCTGTCTCTCTTCCATAAGCTTTTTTTTTTAACTAAATAACTTATTTTAACTAAATTTGATACACAAACACATTATTTAAACCAAATTTGATACATACACAATAAGAAAACTCTATTCTTATTCTTTATCGCCCCCCATTTTCCTATTCTGGAGCCATAAGTCTCCAAAGTGTGAAAAAATATGTTTTGTTAATTTTTTTTTTAAAACCTAGAACAAATCTAATTCAATAAAGATGACAGCATACGTAATGTGCTTGTAAACAATGCCTGCATTTGCCAAACTATGCTTTTTATCAAGACATCCTTTTTTATAAGTAAATTATACTGTGGACTTTATAATATCTAAATATTATTTCTTACAAAACTTCATTGCAGTTTATACTCGACATAAATACCTTTAATACAGAGTGTGGATCAAAAAATGTTTACACATTTAATAACTACTAAATGCTTCAAATTAAACTTAAAATAACAAAAGAATGACAATTTTTTTACAAAGGAACCCTTGAATATTTTTTTCCTCCTTAAGATAGCCACCATTATATGCAATACATAGTTAAATGCGCCTCTCCAATCTTGGAATGACTTTATGCCATGTTTCTTTTTGAATAGCGTTAACTTCCATCACTATTTCTTTAAGTTCCTGAATTGTTCTTGGGCGAGTCGCGCAAACATGACTCTTTAACATGCCTTACAAGAAAAAAGTGTGGATCTGTTAAACTCGGTGAGCGTGGTGGCAAGGTGATGTCTCCGAAGCGTGAAAAGAGGTGCTTAAGAAACATTGTGTGAAGCAACTCCATTGATTTTTCGACCTTTCAGACCCCTGAACTGCAACGTAAGGGCATGGTGGTTTCAGCAAGATGGGGCAACGGCCCACACAGCCCGAAACATCAATGGAGTGGCAAAATGTTTCCGGGGAATCTTGTGTCACGATTTGGAGACATCACCTTGCCACCACTTTCATATGACTTAACAACGCCGGACTTTTTCTTGTAGGGCATTTTAAAGAGTCATATCTACGCGACAAACCCAAGAACAATTCAGGAAATTAAATAATTAACTGTGGTGGAAGTTTTAGCAATTCAATAAGATACAATGTGCAAAGTCATGTCAAGATTAAAGAAGCGCATACAATAAAATTATGTATTGCATATAATGGTGAATGGTGATCATCTTTAGAGCATTAAATTAATAATTTAATGGTAGGTATATAGAAAATTTTCAATCTTTTGTTGTTATTTTAAGTTTAAATTGAAGCATTTAGTAGTTAAAATAGTAAGGTATAGTGTTATTAAACGTGTCAACAGTTTCTGCCTCATCCTGTATATGCAGTAGCTCAACCGTTTAGGACAGAGAGTGAAGAACGAGGCATTTGTCAACCTAGCACAACCTTTATATTTTTCGATGCAGGGAAGGTTAGGTTTTGTTAGGTTGTGATAGTTTGTTTATAAACATTAACTATTGCATATTAAAATACATTCCTCGCCTTAGCGCCAACTCGGGCCTATTACATTCCTATTATTCTGTAACCACATGGCCTAAATTGAAAGGCGTGTTTGTAATATATATAATTTATTCAGAACAAAAATATAATGATGCAAGCAAAAAAAACAAAGTTGGCTAGCGTTTACCCTAGAGGGTGAAAGGTCATCGCTTGTGCTCTTCTTATTGCAACAGTGTTGCCATGTTGACAAGAGTAAAGAAAGAAAAAAGTGTATGTGATGCAGCCGGGCGCCTCTACGGGTGGCAGTCCATTACCATACAATAGTTGTCAATCAGGCCGGCATTCCGCGCGCCGGGTGAGAGACGCGACACTTGAAAGACGTGGGTGCGCCACTTGACAGTCGACGGAACTCTTGGGTACTTGAGAAAGTCAAGAATACGACGGCGCTGGGCTCTAATCGCAATCGTGCCAAATATTAACTATACAAATGTTCAGATATGTGACATGTTTTGACCCGGGTTGTGCAAGTATTTTGTAAACATATTTCTCTGTCATATAAAAAGAATGAAATACAGTTTGTTGAATGTATTACTCGTCGTTTCAAAATGGAAAGTTTTTTTAGCACCACGTATTACTACTACGCGTTAGGGTTATACGTTTATGTACTAATTAAGCTAATGGTTTTAGTGATTAGGAAGGTTATGTTTAAAGGGAGTGTGGAGGAGAGTGGAAAACCATTTAGGGAAAACCTTGATACACCCAACCGAGATTCGAACCTCGTATCTCCCCGTCGCGTCGTTGGCAGTTCAGTCTACTGCGAGAGTAGCGCGTTAGATCACGGGGTCACCGAAGCGGGAGAAATATTCTTCTCCGTAGCCAAAAGGTTAAAAGTAATCGATTAGGAGCAGTCGTGATGGGACTTATTTTTTGTGTGTAGGGAGGCTATCAGCAAAACCAAAAGATTTTTGAAAGGCTTAGGCCCCCCAAGTCAAAGAGGGGTCCGGAAACTCTATTCCAGAAAATGTTTGAAAATTGTATGTTTCTAGAAACAAATTTGAATGGTCCAATTATAGAATTTAAAAAATTACTTTACAAGGTATTTGGAGTGGTCCTCCTATATAAACTTTTTAAAATTTGGATATCACTAGAAGTTATTTATAGAAGACTTTGAGACATAAATTCTACACGACTTTATGTATTAAGTTAAACTGATAATATTATTGCCATGTGGGGTAAGGGAGTTTGGGGAAACTGCGTGTATGTGAGCTATACAAACTACAAAAACACTTCCCTTAAGGTGGAGATCAAGGGGATGTGTGTTAGGGCGGTGTTTTTTTGTTGTTTTTTGTAGTTTTTATAGCAATACTTTCTTAAGCCAAAACAAAATTAAATATTTATCCAAAACAAACAGTTTAATTTTCTTCACATGGTGATACCAACAGTTCTTAAATAGTTGTCAAGGGTAATGCCGTAGTCAGGGGGACTTTGGGGGCTCAACCCGCCTTCCCCCGAAATTTTAGAAACAAAATATATATGGCTTTATTTATGGTTCAAACAATATCAAAATTAAGGTACAAGTACAAATTAGGGGGCTGTGTTACAAAAAAAAA
>CABFWB010000320.1:74292-95488 GCA_902151455.1 Timema bartmani
GTTCCCTACACCCCCACCTAGGGCAAGTCAGTTTCGCTTGTTGCACTTTCCTCGCAAACATACCACTGAACTGATTTCATCTATCTTTTCATTTATTTAAGGTATTCAAAGTGCACTTTCTGAACCGACTGATATCAGCACATGAGAATTTCTATGAGCGAGAGCGAAAGGCCTATTAATTTTACCGAAAAAGATATTTTCACATAACTTCCATGGTTCTTTAACATGCCAAAATCGACATGGGACCGACGGCTTTACTTCCCCTCCGAAGGAAGTTGTGCTAAGGATTTTTATCGCTCAAGAAAAATCCTTCGACCCCGGCTAGGTTTGAACTCACTATCACCGAGTCCTGATGCGAGCACTTTACCCCAAGACCACCGAACTCAAATGTTGGTCTGACCTTCGGGCCAAGAGATTAACTCTTAAATTACAGTGATTGTTTCTGGTAGCGGGCTCAATAGTAGGTGGTTCCGCGTGGTAGCGCAAATACAGAGGAAGATTGTTTGTGTCGGGATGAAGAAAGGTCGGCCTTACAATGTACAGAACGTTCGGTTTCGATCATCTTTAGGCCTCCCTCTTTTTACTTTCTAATATAGAACAAAAAAAAGTGTTGAAATCGTTTAAAAATGTTCTACCTGAGACTATGATGACGTGTTATGTTCCCCCCTTACACAAAAAAAAAGTTGTCATTAGAGAATGCAAGTGTTCTATGTCCAATTTTCCACTTTAGTGTAAAAGAGAATTGAAGTTTGACCTTGTGTATAAAACCAATGTTACTAGATGACAATTCGAGTTTGAATCCTCGTAAGTAATTAAATAATAGACCCAATTTCACCGCAGGTGAATCATGTGCATTCTAAATAAACGTAAACACCAAAAATCCCAAATTTAACAATTTTTTAGATAGAACACTTGCATTCTCGAGTGACGAAGTGGTTCTCACAATTTTTGCCTGTCCCTAGGTCTGGGGGCGAAATTGTTTGATGTATTTAATTTATACTTGATATTTGGATGTTATATCTCGAGGTAATATAGAGATTTTATTTCTAACTCTACCCACCTCGGTGGCGTAGTTAGTTGACGCGCTAGTTTCGTGTTGAGCTAGACTGCCAAGGACGGGAAGATCGAGGTTCGAATCTCGGTCAGGTGAACCGGGGGTAGTTTTTCCTAAATGGTTTTTTCCACTCTCCCGCCACGCAAATGCGGGTTCACTACCTCTAAATTCAACCTTCCCCATTCCTAACCCATTAGCGTAATAAGTGCTTACGCGTATAATCCGAACGGATAGTAAGACGGGGGTGCTAAATAATAATAATAATAAATATTTCCAACTATAATATTGAGGGTAGTTTATTGATAAATTACTTTTGAAAATGATAAATATTTCGAAAATGGTTCTAACGATTTTGCTCTATGTAAGTATCTGGGGAGTGTTTTACGTAATAAACAACTTTTTTTTTTACATCCATTAGTGACCTGGGTCCGTTTTTTATCCAAGCCATATATTTTCCACTACTGGCTTGCTAGGCCTGTCGTAGCTTCATATGCCTTATAATTTAACTTAAGACTAGGACAGACACAACATCCAGCCCCCGGCTATTAATTTATCACTGTGATAGAGTAAACCCACATTTCACCAGTGATACTTTTTTTCGGTCAATGCCGAGAATCAAACCCGGGAACCCACATATGTTGTTCCAAACCCTAATAGGACACAACCGCATACTGCACTTTCTTATATGGACCAACATTTATTCAGTCAGGGCTCTTCTCATATTTAAATTTATGGGATAAGGATGACAAAGGTAGAATTTTATAGGAGGAAATGTACCCGCATTGGCTTGGAGGGAGAGTGAGGAACCATTTAGGAAAGATCTGCCCTGATACATCCGAATGGGATTCAACTCCAGACTTCCTTATCATCCTAAATTCAGTATATTACGAGCGTGATGCCTTGGACTGTGTGACCATAGATGCCGGCGAATTTTAAGTAGCCACGACATTAATATTTTATAGGACAGCTGGCTCAACATCCTCGCAGGTAATAAAGTGCCGGCAACCAAGATTTTTGTTTTCAGCCTAGGCTACTACCTGTTCAGGTTAAATACGCCTACGTGCTAATTACTCTAATGTATTAGAGGTGAGGAATGTTTAGTTTAAGGGAAGTGCACCAGTATTTGGCTGGAGGAAGAATGGAAATACATTTATGAAAAACCATCCGGCTGGGATTCAAACCCCGAACTCCTCATAATTGGCAGTCAAGTACATGGTGAAAGTGGCCCTGTGGCCACCGAAGCGAGTAGCCAAGTTTTTAGTTGCCTCATAATAATAATAATAATAATAATAATAATAATAATAATAATAATATGTCATTGTATACAGCTCATACGAATGTCCTATTTATAAGAGTACTAAATTTCAGCCCCATACATTAATTACTTTACCTTATCAATGGATCGAAAAAAAGCATAAAATAGCAAGTTTGACCCCTCATAACTCGTGGACTGTAATGCTTTGAAATCAGTGAATCAACATTTATAGTTTATAGTAATAAACTTGTTAAATTTGTGCAATGCATTTTTTATTGTCGAATAACCTTAACTAATCCTGTATGTTTCTTTTAATCGACAACTAAAGTTTTCTTGAAAAAAATTACAAACTTACCAAATGAAACACGTAATGAACTAACTGAAATTGACCAAAACCTTTTAATTCTGATCACTCTGTCTTAATCTATTCGGCGTTTAGTGCGTAATAAATAAACACTTTATTTTAAAACTCAATAGTATGTCGTGCAATTTTATTAAAACGCAAAGTTACCTCTGTTCACGCCTAATTTATACATACTGATTTGGAACACTTGCTTCTTGCTTCCCAAAAGGCCATCCTTAAATTACGTAAGGTTTTTTTTAACGAGTTTTTAACTCCTCTACCCCTACGTAAGGTATCGTAATCTCTATCTTATGTATTTTTTTACGATTTGGTAAACTATACTCTGAATCGTTTAGTTATTTTAAGATATAGGCCTAAGGATTGGTAATAAAGCGAATGATACGAAATTTTAGAATACTTCAATGCAGTAAGATTAGTTGTGACACGTCATAAGTAAATTAAATGTAAGTGAAATTTAATAATTAATATATTTATTTTATTCCAAAAATGTTTTTTATTTCAAGATATTGTCTCATCAGAAACATTGATTAAAAAACACTTAGGTAATATGGATTCTGGGTTCTGACCCCCAGTCTGTAAAAAAAAAAAAGGAAGAAAATACCGACTCCCTCCTCTACCTCCCCAAAAACCCTTACATAATTTAAGGATGGCCCCCAAGCGGGACAATCAATCGAACAGAATGGCCAGCTCGTCTGCGTGTCATTGATCACGTAACACTGCGCGGTTTCAGGCTAATACCTCTATCACGATACACTTCGTTGACGTAATGCAACCGGTGGCAAGTTTTTATTGTACTTGGGAATCCTTCACGAAGGTCCTTTTCTTTTGGGGTACTATGTATATGATCACACTCCGTTTACCCTGAACAGTAGCAAGTCTACGCTATGGCCCTTAAGCTCCACCACAGTGAAGCCTTTCAAGGCAAGACTGCTGCTACCTTAAAGAATAAATGAAAGGGTGTGTAAACCATGAATCTAATACTCTAAACACTCCAGAGTTAAAATTTATTTATATATTGAAAAAATAATTATATAGTTAAATTTTAATACGTGATTTCAAATAATATATTCACGATTGATATACGTGTATAGGTCGTGTCTTATTGTATGCTCAGAAAAATTATTTATGCCTACAACAACAACCAAAATAGCTATAATATGACAAAATATACGGGGAAAAAAATCATTGATGGATTCATACGTATGCGCGGTACAAGTAGGTCTTCCTTCCTCCTCCCCCCCCTTCCCTACTATCCCAAATTTAAACAATATAATATAATATAATTTAAAAATTAGTTATTGTTACGAATGAAAAACTTTCTTTTTTTTAGGTACACCTAACTAAATCGGCATGACTTGCTATGCTACGTATCCCAGTTGTGCATCAAACAATCTAAAATTAGTATTTCTAAGGGAAGATGAATAGAAAGTTAAAGAAATAGATTGATTTATTTCTTATATAAGATACACACATATAATATGTGTGTATGTTAAAGAGGAAAAGGCAGTTGCATACTAAAATTTTAAATGTACCAAATTAAACGTGGCCATTGAATGTTAAAATTAATTAGGTCTAAGAGAGTTTTAAATTCTTATTATGATAAGTTTGCCTCCTTTTTAACAAACCTAATAACTAATTTTAACGAAAAAAAAAGCCAACTTTGTTTCTCCAATACCATGTTGGATGCATTAAACCAGCGGTTCCCAAACTTTCTCGACCCGCGAACCCCTTTCACAAATATCTGAGTTACACGAACCCCCTGGTAAATATCCATAGCCACGCACTTAATTTTATACATAATTTTTATGAAATTCAGTTATTAATTGTAATCAAAATGTTTAATACCTTCAAATTAACCTACTATAGCTCCGGTAGGTACTTTGGGATACCCAACCAAATACAATGGAATAATATTGAAACTACTTAAGTACAAGTTCAAATAATTATACATTCATTTAAAAAACTAAATAAGCAAAGTACCGTAGTAACATTTTCTTATCTTTACTGTCACAATATTATCACATTTAGCTTGTTTTTTTAAAGTGGTATTGGAAATTTCTGCGTTGACATAACTGAAGTACTCTCCTTTAATCATAAAATTCCATGCCAATTTAAGTTTCAAAATTGTTTACAAGTTTTAACAGTTACTCACTTCTTCACGTGACGTAGTGAGAAGGATAAGCTTGCTTTGGATGGCACAAAACTTTAAAGTCAGGAACAACAGACGAAAAATAAAGTAACTTTCAGTACTAAGCCAGTTTCTGTATTTATTTGTTGAATCATCCTTTAAACTTAACCAGAAACCGATTGATGACAAAGATGTATAGCTTTTATTTAATTCAAAATCAGTGGAAATTTCAAGGCGCTGCTCTTTTTCACTCGCGCTTAATGTGGAGGATTCCAAAACTGCTATCTCTTCCAGTGGATTGCGAATGCAATTTTTTCTGTTGGACATAGCTGGGAAATATTCTCTGGAGGTTTTTACAAGTCCCTTCAAGAATTGTATAACCCTGTTTTTAACATTCTCGCCCAAATAAAGCTGATTTTCTACCATAGAGTTGTGAAGGGTATCAAAGCACTCCGTTTTATTGCTAATCAAACACGTTTTCCAAAAGTTTTTATTATGAACGACTCCATATGGTCTTACACAGTAAAAAGGTTAGTATTTGACCAGGTTTAAACTGTTCATTTTTGAGAAAATGACTGCCAAATAGGCCAAAGCCTGGAGCCACATTTGATCTTGCATGCACTTTGCTTTTTTGAAAGAGATGGTTGGTAAGAAAAACGAAAACTTCGTGTTTAAGTTCAAACAATCTTGTAAGAGTTCTACCTCGAGCTAACCACCTGACTTCAGTGTAAGACGATAAACAGTAGTAAATGCTTCTCATTTCCTCACAAAGTGCTGAAAACATCCGCCATTACAGAAATATTTTGGCGAACCCCTTAGAAGATTTCGCGAACCCACTGGGGGTTCACGAAACACTGCATTAAACCACATGCTATTTGAAATGTTGACTGAGCTAGTTTTAAATTAGGAAATTTTAAAGAGTCTTAAAATAATGTTTCGCTAAAAAAGAACATAATATGTTTTTATTTGTCATATAAGTCAAGTTGCCAAGTTGTCAAGTTTGAACAAACTCATTAGAGGTATTTTCGAAAAATTTCGAGTATTCAAAGCTAAGCTGTCAGTAATTTGAAGGCTGAAATCTAGAAATAAGGTGTGACCACAAACAAAGTATACACCAGACCCACAGCCTCCAGGTTAAAATGGCTTCGCTCAATGGGAGAGCTTGAGTCCTTCAACATGGGGATCACTGGGTGCTATCAAGGAGTATTTAAGAAAAAAAGCTCATTTTAAACATGGTTTCTCTAGAGAAAAAACACAAATGGCCTTCTCGAGTCAATCTGCCGGCTTTCACAAAGCTAGGTTCAGGTAGCGACCCAACCCATCTTCACATAATCCTGCAGCTCAAAGAGCCTAAGCAGACTGAATATTACGATTACAATGGTCTCTTTATAATGATCAAGTTAAAAGTGAGTCGTTTAGCAACTGTACATTTGGAAATGGTTTTTATCACTGAGCGATTACACCAGCGAACTCCAGTGTTGATGGACTCAACCTGGCTCAAGGAGTGCAGAAAAACTTCCGGAAGGCTAAATATCTGGTGTATGCCTTGTGTGTGCCCTGGTTACATACAAGCAGAATGGTAAAACCCGCCTCTATGGTTTATGGAAACAGATAACACTGTAAGATTAATCATAATCTCGATGTTAAATATTTTTATGATTACACTACTTTTTCTACATGAAAAAATTAAAAAAAAGTTAAACGAGCTAACATTAGAATCCATTAAATGGTAAAATAATTAATGCGAGAATTTAATAATAATTGCTTCGTGGATGTTGTATACGTTCATCCTTGATCACGTGACCAGAAACGAGCTGTATCACTACTAATAGGCATGAGAGTTCGTCACTTCAAGGCCACTTAATCTATTTAAACAGACACAAATTAAGGGTTATTTACCACTCGTATCCCATTAATATTATTTGGTGGCAAAATAACACTTTCTAAACGCAGGGTTGTATCAGAACACGACTTACAAACCAACTTAACCTCGAACATTAAACATTAAATCCTTGTATCAGGAATATACTATTAGAGCAATTAGGCTAAATTCAGACTGTATACGAATATAAATTAGAACCAGTAATTTAGGCATCAGGTTTCGTGCTACGGGCAAGGTCGTTGAGGCACTATACACGAAGGACGCGCTTCAGTGATGGAAAGGTCAGGGTTCGAGTACCAGCCGGGTAGACTAAGTCCCCCCTCCCACTAAATGGTTTTATAATTTCCCCCCACGCAATAGCGAGTACATTTCAACATTGCTTACCTTCCTTATTCCTAACCACTCACGTAATTAAAACATGGGTACATTCTAGACGGGTAGTAAGACATGGTGTGGAAAAAAAAATACGGATTTTAAAGTTTGACAATGCTCATCAGTTCAATATAAAATTTTATAAAGTGGTGTTAAAATGTATCAGCTCTATCTATAATAAATTAAAATATTGTTTAAATTAAACATTTTCTTATGGAAGCATTTTCTGGTATTTTATTCAAATTTAACATTTATGTTTACTTATACTTTACATAATATTTAATTTCCTTTATTTTCACTAAGTCTTCTGATTATACGCATACGTTAACTGCGTTAATAGAATAGAAAGTAGGGTTTTTAGGGGGGGAAAATGAGTCGAGGCATTTAGGAAAAACTACTCTCAATACACCCAACCGCCGGCCCTATGAGGGGGGAGGGATGCAGGGGGTACATCGTAGCCGGGGGTCTAAAAGAGGGCTGGGATTTTCCTGGTGTCTCAGAACATGTTTGCATGTATTGGACACTAGCATCCACATTTCCACTAGTACTACCAGGGTCTACTAAATTATAAATATAGGTATACTATTTGTTGTCATATAATTTATAGCTTTATATCTAAAAAAAAGAAGGGAAAATATAACATTTTTTGTCTTATTTCTTTTCTGTTTTCCATATAGCATTTTTTTTATACAAGATTAATGGATAATGGAAGGAAGGCCCAAAAACTTTGTACCCCCTGATAAATAAGAAACACTCTATCAACCTTACGGGGGTTTCACTGCGCTCCTTTTGCCAGCTTGAGTCCTTCAACACTAGGCTTCACTAGTGTCACTGCTTGGTGATGATAGGATTAACCGCAGCGATTCTAGTGTTGAAGGACTCAAGCTGGCAAAAGGAGCGCAACAATTTTAACTTGGAGGTTGAGTGTCTGGCTATATTATTTGTCTGTGGCCCTGGCCGACCAACATCCAGTCCAACACGAGACTAACGCATTGGTTAGACCACGTGGCTACCGATGAGAGTATTATTTTACTTATTGGTAGTACCTAGTTAAACACTTATGAGTATTCATTGGTGTAGTCCTAAGGGAAAAGGTACCTTGTCAGTCATTCGCACGTTTCAAAGTAACTTTATATCCAAACATTCTAATATTTGTTTTAATGGAATAAGATTCTAGCATTTAAAATTTATAATATTTTTCAGTTTTATTTTATAGATACAAAGCCAATATGTAAATAGGTAATGGTAATGTAGCTCAATTTACTAATTTTATAACTCTTAAAGCAATGCGCAAAATCATTTATAGCATGCTCAGGAACAACTTCTTCACTGGCATGGCGCGATTTTATCTCCCTCCACAGCTGACCGATAATGCAGCAACCATGTCTGAGCGTATGGTAGTAAGTCCCAATGCATCAAAGGTGGTCCATTTAGTTGGATGTATATAATGGTACCACGTGGTTAATAAGCAGCGTAATGGAGTATTTATTAAGTTTATTACATTAAAATTACGTTCAGACTCAGCAGAACTACAAGGAATTGATTTTAAGCTGTCTGCTAGAGGTTTAAGAGATTTTGGAATAAGTCTTCCTTCACAATCAACGTTGTCTAGAGATTAATTTAACACTTATGCGTGTAACCTAAACAGGTAGTAATACGCTGTGCTAAAGAAATACTTATTTTTTGCTCTATTCTGAAGCAGCTGCAAAAGTTGTTTATGGATTCCTTGTCCATGTCTCATTATTTAACCACAGGTCTGAGGTCAGTATTTCAAAATCCTCCAAAATTTTGTAATATTATTTCTGACAAACATCACTCTTTCATTCCACGTCTTGGAATGGTTGTGAAACACTTAACTATTAAATTGTGTATAACGTTGCTCAAGAATTGCAACCCGATCCTATTTATTGATTGGTGTCGCGGATTCTCAGTAATCTCTACGCCATGGAATTTTTTTTCTCTCGGCTGCTTTTATACTTTCTTTTACTCTTCTCTTTAATCTGAACTTCATTGATTCAATAATTCATACTGTGCGATATATAATATTTTAACTATGCTATGCAGTCAGATTGTCTCTAGTAGGTATCAACATTTTCTGATACATTTTTAACGGTGACATTTTCGAGTTAATTTCCGTAGTTTTGGTTTGCGGCCTAAGTAGGTGAAGAAGCTTAATTGAGGAGACAGTACCTCGGTATATTATATTATATTATATTATATTATATTATATTATATTATATAATATTATATTTTATAATATTATATTATATTATATATATATATATAATGGTCAAAGCCAGAAACTGGCCACTTCGCGAAATGTCTGGATTCTTCTCAAATTGGCAATCTTGTTCAGACAAATCGCGAAATATATTGATGGGAGGAAATTAAAATTCGTGATTTGGCCAACCAAAGCGCGAATCGACCACGATAGCTTGGTCAGTGCCCGGAGTTCTGGGTAGTATGACACAACGCACTCCCATCCTAATCCAACCTAACCTGACCACTTGGGTCAGGGAGTCGCCCCTCGGGTGGGGGTGCCCGTGGCGAGAGAAGGCTTCCCCCCCTAACCGCCACCCTCCCCCTTAGACAGAATCATAACTTAAATTAATTTTAAGCTTGGCAATATATAAAAGAGACAATAGAATCCACTAGGCAGGAAATAACTGAAACCATTCCTGATAAAGGAATATACATTTCGACTAATTTCGGTGGCTAAAACTAGAAGTGTCCGGTCATTTCGTGAACTGACTAGACTTCGGGCTTTGACCATAACAGATACATAGACAGAAATATATATACCATCAAAAAATAGTATGCTGGGGTCGAGTGGGGCGAAGGGTGGACACAAAGGTTGTTAGCAAATACTTTAGCCAACCTTTAAATTATTTAAATTATTTCATTGAACGTCAAAAAAATAGAAGAAAGTGTTTCGGTAAAATGTCCAGATTATTGACTCCCAAGGGAAAGGAATGCATTCGTTAAGGCTTTGCTTATAATATAGAAGTATTTACAAATCATGTAGTGACACATTCAACCACCAAGCGCTGTAATCAGTACCTAATTGTGAGAAGAGAATTGGAATGGATGATATTGCTTTATTGATAGTTGTAAACGTCCTTAGAATGGATTAAATCGGAATGTAAACTTTAAAACTCGTGATATATTGATTACATTCTTACCATTTAAATAGTTTGAATATATTTACATAATTCTTTAGAAAATGTTCTCCCTCACGGTCTTTTTTAGTTCCTACCTGTGGTAGCGCGAGACTGCTGGCAAGCAGGCAGGAGCCCAGCGTCCAGATGACGTCCAACATGGTGGATAAGGGCGCTCACTCACCGATGTACCTGCCCCATGGCTGCCTGGGTCCTGTGAAACAAAGACAGTTGACATTTTGTAAACACGAGAGTATTATTAGATTACATCTGAGGTTTTTTACTGTGGACAAACAGACCCGTTCTTCTTACGGGTTCATTCATAAATCATGTAACGCTTTTTTCTTACCTTTTTTTTAACATCACCCCCCTTCCCCACTAACACCAAGTAGTATACATTTAGATTAACCCTGCCTCCTCCTCCTCTCCAACCTTTGTTACGTAGCTTGTCGCATAAAGAGTGAATTACATTATTTCACAGGTAAACTTTTGTGATAATAAAAGAGGGACTTAGATTTAAAACTACTCAAAGTCCATTTTAAATTCTGAGTGCGTATATATATATATAAGATATAAGAAAGGTGGATATAAACATATAAAAGGGACGAACACAATATGGCTTTTACAATTAAAAGAAGAACACAGTTGACATTTTACATTGCTGCCATTGGACAAAGAGGTAATGGTTGCCTCTTAAAGAAAATCGATCGTCATCGCACAATCCCCCGACCTAGGTTTCATTCTATCGTAACTCATCAGGGAGGAGTGTGAAAAGCACAACGCAATTTCCTTAAAGAGGAAACAAAAAAAACACAAAAGGGAGAAAATGCAAGATTATAAAGAATGATAGGACACACACACACACACGTATATATTTATCACCACGTCTTACAACCCTTTCGGACGATACGCTTATGTACTAATTATGCTAATGGTTTTGGTGATTAGGAAGGTTATGTTTAGAGGAAGTTTTCCCTCATTTTCACGGAGGGGGAGTGGAAAATCATTTTGGGAAAAACTCCCTCAGTACACCCGACCAAGATTCGAACCTCAATCTCCCCGTCATCAGCAATCTAGTCTACTGTTAGAATAGTGCGTTAGGTTACACGACCACCAAAGCGGGTCCGATGTAAATGATTTCAAAGAATTTTATAGATAGCTTTATTATTTTTATTCAGGAGCAACCTCTTTAAACGTATTACCTATGTCGAAAAAACTTGTACATACCGTGTTCGACCTAGGTTCAAAGAATGTCCCTGCAAATATCCGGATCGACAAACAGACAGCCAGAGAGCCAGACTAAATTTCAAATGGTCAAGTAAAATCATACATAAATTATAGCCATTCGTGTACACAAAGCTTAATTGAACTCTTGAAATACCTGCTTCGGTGGCCGCATGGTCTCCTACGCCACTTTCGCAATAGACTTGACCACCGATGACAGGGAGATCAGGGTTTGAATCCCGTTCGGATGTACTAAGGGTGGCTTTTCCTAAATGGTTTTACCCTCTCCTTTTGAAGAAATGCGGGTACACTTCATTTAAATTCAACCTTCCTCATCCCTAACCCCATTAGCGTAATTAGTACGTATGCGTATAGCCTGAACAGGTAATAAGACGCGGTACTAAAAAAACTCTTTAAATAATAGATTTTTTAAAATTTATATTCAAATTTGGAAATTTTTATTTTTTTCAAAATGTTATAGCTCGTAGCATTTATATCAATAAAATTAATGCTAACCTCTCTGATATAAGAATGAGTGCAACTAAGTTCAAAAATGGCAACATGAACACAATGATTGTATTCAAACTTCAACCTTTCATTTTTTATACTGTCACGCTTCTTTTATATATGTGTTTGACAATGTGTGTGTGTGTGTGTGTTTTTAAGTGTTGTATGTTGATTTGTGATACCTTTTAAACGCGAAATATTATTAGTGAAACCTCTTACAAAATTATTGTGGACAGCCATGGCCCGGTTTATATGATTCGCAGAAACAAAATAAGATTATGTTAATTCTACCTTTAGAGATTACAGCTGTTATAAGAAGTTCGATTAAATTAATTTTAAGATAATTTTTGTTTGTGCTATGGTCAACTTTAAACAATATAAAAAAAATTTATTTAAAGTTTAAAAAATTAAAACTATTTCTTTGTTTAGTCAACCAGAACCAAAACTTTCATATTTGTGTGAGTAAATAATTTTTTTACTAACTTTTTATCACCAAACATGGCCTAAATGGTTTACTTTTTAAGCTTTAAACACCCTTGGCCCTGAAATCAATATTCTAAAGGATATAAAAAATATAACTCTTAGGGGATTTTTTTTGGTACCAATGTGTACTCCCAAGTTTTGTTGAGATGTTAATTCAAAATTTATGGTAGGAATATTCACATATGATGCACACACACACATACGCACCAATCAACATACACACGTACTTATGCATAAACCAAAAAACACACAACTAAACTGTTATGAAAATTATAAAAAAAATTATAGCACTGCGTCTTACTACCCGTTTGGTTTATACGCTTATATACTAATTACGCTAATGGGTTAGGAATTGGGAAAGTTGAATTTAGAGGAAGTGAACTCACATTTGTGTGTAGGGAGAATGGAAAACCATTTAGGAAAAACCACCCCCAGTTCACCCGATCGAGATTCGAACCTCTATTTCCCCGTCCTCAGCAGTCTTGCTCGAAAAGAAACTAGCGCGTTAGCTAACTACGCCACCGAGGTGGGTTACTGTTATTAAGAAAACTATCACGTTTGCTTGGTGCATTTATCGTGCGTATTCCGAATGACTAACCATATAAGCACACGACTTAAAAACTATCTTTATTCTAGAGCAGACAACAGCGAGTCCCCAGCCATTAATTAGTCACTGTAAAGGAGGAAGCTCGAATTCAACCAATTATATTTTTCCGGCCAGGCCGAGAATCGAGCCCAGAACTTCTTGTTAAAAATAGGTTTTTACATTTTGTCTTAACGAATGAACATAAAATAGAAACAATGTATTTTCTGAGAAGAAGAACCGTGGGAAAGAGCTATAAAGAATATATAATATGAAACAATTTTTTTTTTCATTTCAGCCTATCCATCTTCAAAATCATCACTGATAAAACTACCCAATCCAAAATTGAAGGAGTTTTAATATTTTCGTACTAGGATTAATTCATATAAATACGAATGTTGATTTAATTTATCCATCAGCCCCCATCTCTCATGTGGGGAAGATCTTGGCAAGAATACTCAACATGCGATTAGACCAGAAAATATAAAGTGTGATGGAAGAAGACCGATTTGGATTCAGAAAAGAAAAAGGAACTAGAGATACCATCGGGATGCTGGTAATAATTTCAGAAAGAGTTCTGTAAGTCAAGGAGGAAGTCTAATTGGTTTCATTGACTGGCGCAAATGATCTAGCATT
Source organism: Timema bartmani (assembly GCA_902151455.1). Taxonomy (NCBI): domain Eukaryota; kingdom Metazoa; phylum Arthropoda; class Insecta; order Phasmatodea; family Timematidae; genus Timema; species Timema bartmani. Next base: position 87,939 of record CABFWB010000320.1, read on the forward strand.
GCTGACCAATAATAAATAAGATTTGCAGAAAATAATGCACCAGCTGGTGGAGATAAGAAGAATATATGGCGTGGAGATCAACGTACAGGAGTAAAGAGTGATGGTGATTTCAAAAAATGAAGAGCCGATGAAAATCAAAATTGCAAAACCAGGAGTTGTAAAACACAGAGCAGTTTAAGTATCTGGGAAATATGCTGACAAAGGATGCCTACTGCACCAAGGAAATTAGGTGAGAGATCGCCATGTCAAAGAAAGCTTTCAACAAGAATAGGTTACTTACTGCTGACTGGCAAGTTGAGTTTGGAACTAAGGAAGAAACTGATGAACTGCTACATTTGGAGCAGAAACTTGGAATCTTAGGAAGTTGGAAAATACATATTTGGAGAGCTTTGAAATATGATGCTTGTAAATCATTGAGAATATCAGGTAGACATACAGATGACAAATGTAGAAGTCCTAAGAAGAATGGGTGAGAATATAACCATTTTGGATATGATTCTTCTGTACAAATCAAACTGGATCAGACACATCCTTAGGGAGGAACTGTCTTCTACACGACGTCATAAAAAGAAAGGTCGAGGAAAAGAGGATCTTGGGAAGGAGGAGGATTCAACTATTGGATAACTTGAAGTAAAGAAGAAAATTCTGGGAGTTCAAGGAGAAGTCAGAGGACAGGGCGCATTGTCGGTCTAATTTCACTGACAAAAGGAATGAACCTGTCGTAAGACAGAACAAATAATAATAATGATAGTAATAATAATAATAAATGTACTGACGCTATTTCTCAAACGTGGCATAGCTGGTGAATGGGCCAATATTCAAATAAATTTAGAAAGTTTTTAAACTTTTAAATGTCTTTCTTTCTCTATAGCTATTCAACTATAAAGCTTGCGTGTGAATAGTTCAAGATATTATCCTGTCAAATTCCTGTAAATGGTACAAACAAACCAAAGGTCAAATTAATATAATCAAGAGATCGGCCGATGGGTGGCATTTATTCACAAAATAACACCACATGAACAATAAATACATTCACGCTTGGCTGACTTTAATCATGTTCACTGAGAATGGGACGATTAGTTATACCCTCCCACACGAGCAATATTTTCCTTACTAGAGGAACTACATATCAAATAAGTTAAGAGTCAAGATAAAATAATAGTAAAAAAATACCTCGCAGAATTTATTTATAAATGTTAGTGCCAAGCGATTTAAACGATCTCATCTTATCTATCAACCGGCCCAGTGGTGTAGTGGTCAATGCACTTGGCTACGAGCCTGAGGGTTCCAGGTTCAATTTCCAGTTGGTACCATGGGTAATTTTCTCGAAAGGCGAACTACCCCAACGGTCACCAGGGTTTGTTTAGCTAGAATTAAGTAAGGTGTAAGAGTTTACACTGGTTCCACACTCTCACGTTCACTAGCTTGATCCTCTCATCTCATCGGGACATGGAAGGAGCCTCCACGGAAAGGATGTACGATTAGTACATTCGGGCGTCCCCTGGGCAGCGGTATATTAGTACCGGCTAATTTTTCCAAAAACTGACTTGCGAGTGATGTAGACCAGGCAGCAATGATATTATTATCTTATCTCTTTATTCGGCATGTTACGCACTTAATAAACTCATGGTGTAGGGATTATGAAGGTAGAGCTAAGATCAAAAGTCTCCGCATTTGCGTAGAGAAAAGCGTGGGAAACTATTTAAGGAAAATCACCTTCAGTACACCCGACCGTGATTCAGGCTCCAACCTCTTCATTACTGACAAACCAGACAAAATGAGCCTGACATTTAGTCCGCGGGACTACCGATGCAAGTTTTTACGCATTTAATTCATCATATAAATTATTCTCAGCAAATCCTAACCTAACTTTAGAGCAAAAAAAAAAATTCAACCCGATCCCAAATCGCAAGATGATTTTTAATTCTAAAGTGATACATTTTCCGTCTCTACCGGGCACCGAACTGAGGACTCTTAGACCAAGAGACAGATAAGTGCGTTACTGACTTAGCTAAAAGCTGTCAAATCAAATCTTTGCAATCACACAGGTTAAAAAAGGGGAAGATTTAATAAAAAGCAGCACCATTCACCATTATAAGGATTATAAACTTCAACTATAATGTCATGCTCCATTGCGTAATCCCGCAATCAAGACATATCAAATGAGCGACCACCGTCCGTTGGCCAACGGTAGCGGATGTCAATCTCAGTTTTCTAGAACGGAGCTGATACTTAATTCGAATAGTCCTATTTTTAAAGTCACGCGTTTAAGTAGAAACCTTTTATCTTTATGTTTAAGTTTTTAAATTGTGTAGCCAGCTTTATGCCTACTGAGCTAAAAGACCCGGCTTCATTCCTTAGTATGGTTGAAAGATTTATCGGTAAAATTTGCGATTTCCCTTTTCATAAGGACGAATTGAGGGTCAGAGGACTGAGTGCTGTGTTTATTAGGATACATTTATTTTGTTAGTCGTGTTCTGATAAATTAGTCGGTTAAGAAAGTGACCGTTAAATACCACTAAAAAAAATCGAAATAATAGTAATAAAAGATAGTTTGGTGACGAGGGTGGAGGAAAATCTTTATAAAGGGTGTGAAAAGGCGGAGGGAAAGGGGGGGAGAGAGAGAGAGAGAAATCGTTGTGAATAGACCATTACGTATACAACGTGCAAAGACTAGGCTTTTTCAGTACAATTTTAATAAGCAGAGCCTTTTAGAAAATACAAACATGTTTTTGCGGCCAAAATTGGAGCATTTTACTATCATATAGGTATTGATAATATTGATATTATTAGCACCGCGTCTTACAACCCTTTCGAGTTATATGCACTTACGCTAATGTGCAATGGTAGGGTGATTGTGAGATGAAATGTAGGACCTACAGTTTAACGTGGGATCCGAACCACATAAAAGGCCTGGAATTCCACACATTTACAAGTTGTGATTAATACACGTCTTGTCAGAGGTGAAGAAAGTGTTTGGCAATCAGATAAATCTGTGCCAGCATCGAGGATTGAACCCTGGACCCTCAGAACAGAAGTTCGACACCTCACCCCTAGACCACCAGGTCACCCTTGATAATATTTATCAAAAGTGATAGCTGCAGATCATATGACTTTAAGTATGATGCGTGAAAGTAGATCTAGTAGCTTTTCTGTCATACAAGGAAGGACCTTAATATAAAATCGGACTCTATTAGTCTATACCATCTGATTTCAATAAAATGGAATTTTTTGTACAGTTATAAAAGTTACTAAAATAATTCTAATATAACTATGCATACATGGTGACCTGGTGGTCTAGGGGTAAGGTGTCAGACTTCTGTGCTGAGGGTCCGGGGTTCAAACCTCGGTCCCGGCACAGATTTATCTGATTGCCGAACCCTTCCTTCACCTCTGACAAGCGTGTATTAATCACAACTTGTGAATGTGAGGAAGGCCAGGCCTCTACCGTGGTTCGGATTCCACGTTAAACTGTAGGTCCTCCATTTCATCTCGCAATCACCCTACCATTACACATTAGCGTAAGTGCGTATAACCCGAACGGGCAGTAAGACGCGGTGCTAATAATAATAATAATATGCATACATTCATATAATCTGTAACTGTCACTTTTCAGTGACCGAACGAAACGAATTTTTTTTAAATTGAGTAATTTGGCACTTCGTATTTTTGTCTGGATGACCGGATATTTTGCCACGCGATAACGATAGCCATGTTTGGAGCGATTTTAAGGAAACATTTCAGGGACATTCTTTTAACCTAGGTCTAACAAAATATGAAACATTGTTTTTCGATCCTTGTATCAGTCTCAAGATGGCGGCCACTCACAAGATTTGCGTCTGTTCAGCGATAACTGCCAAATGCGTTGACCAATTTTAACTAAATTTGGCAGAGATATTTTTGGAACACAAGCCGAACGATGTATTTGCGTAGTTTCTCAATCTGGTTATCCGTTTCTATATGGCGGTTGCTAAAAATATTTTTAGTTTAATAGTTTATCTATAGTGATTTGAATTTATAATTCTAATCAATTGTTTGAGAATCTAGGGCATATTTTTTAAAATTTTGATGTATATAGTTGTAAGATTGACTTCTTAAACCACGTAAACAACAATTATTCTTCTATATTAATATAATGAAGAGTGTGTTTGTCTGTGTGTGTGTGTGTGTGTGTGTGATGTGAATTGCGCGATATCTATCGCACGCCGTAGGTTGACATTTAAAAATTAGTAGCCCCTGTGACCGAACATGTACTACACCTTGAAACTGGAATTTTGAAATTTTGATTAGATATTAAAAAAAAGAAAAGTTTTTGTCACTCTATTTAAAGAAAAGAAAAGTGTTGCCCCGGGAAACCACGCAATTCATTGCACGGCTATCACGAGCAACACCGGGTACTTCTTTTAGTTATGAATATAATGTACCCGCTTCGGTGGCCGCATGGTCTAACACGCCAATCTCGTGTTGGAATAGACGGGAAGATCGGGGTTCAATCCTGGTCGGATGCACTGAGGGTAGTTTTTCCTAAATGGTATTCTCACTCTTTCTCCACGCAAATGCGGGCGCATTTCCTCTAAAATTAAGAATATATAATCCATTAGTGTAATTAGTACATAGGTGTATAGCCTGAACGGGTAGTAAGACGCGGTGCTAAAAAAATATATCAAGAAAATGTACCTTTGAAAATAGTGTTAATTTGTTTTCTGTCTAACTTGATCTCCAGGTAAAATATCTACTTCAAATCCAAGAGAAAATACTAACTTAAATTTCAAGGGAAAATTATAGGGGCGATTTTAACTTGAAATCCAAAGACAATTCTTAAGATTGTAGTAACGATAAGAATATGGAGGGAGCGAGGTCCACTGTTCACAGAACTACTTGAAGATGAAATCAAAACAATACTTATTATAACTTACTTTCTTACTTACTTACTCTGAAACATTAGAAAATCGAAAGTTCATTGCCACACTTAAAAAAGTATACCCCCTTTCCCTATCTTGAGCTAGTTTTATCCAGTCCACCTCATTACAACTTATCCACATCTTTAGCTATTTATATCCAGTCCACCTCATTACACTCTATCCCTATCTTGAGCTAGTTATATCCAGTCCACCTCATTACACTTCATCCCTATCTCGAGCTAGTTATATCCAGTCCACCTCATTACACTTCATCCCTATCTCGAGCTAGTTATATCCAGTCCATCTCATTACACTTTATCCCTATCTCGAGCTAATTATATCCAGTCCATCTCATTACACTTTATCCCTATCTCGAGCTAATTATATCCAGTCCACCTCATTACACTTCATCCCTATCTCGAGCTAATTATATCCAGTCCATCTCATTACACTTTATCCCTATCTTGAGCTAGTTATATCCAGTCAACCTCAATACACTCTATCCCTACCTTGAGCTAGTGCTATACAAACCACCTCGTTACACTATTCCAATCTTGAGCTAGTTATATCCAGTCCACCTCATTAAACCCTATCTATATCTTGAGCTAGTTATATCTAGTCCTGTGTTGAGAATCCGGGGTTCAATCCTCGGTCCCGGCACAGACTTATCTGATTGCCAAACCCTTCCTTCACCTCTGACAAGATGTGTATTAATCACAACTTGTGGATGTGAGGAATGCCAGGCCTCCACCGTGGTTCGGATCCCACGTTAAACTGTAGGTCCTCCATTTCATCTCACAATCACCCTACTATTACACATTAGCGTAAGTGCGTTTAACCCGAACGGGTAGTAAGACGCGGTGCTAATAATAATAATAATAAATCTAGACCACCTCATTACACCCTTCCCAACTATTATAACACTAATGATAAATTAAAATTTTACGAATGTTAACCACAAGAAAGACAAGTTTGTATTTTGTAAAAGTTCGTTTTCTGCCATAACCCTGTTATAGATCCTCAACCTATCTTGTATGAACTATGGCACAACACTGTGGAAGGTGAATGTTGCGTAGCTCTGGGTCACGTTTGATCTTTATTCAGAGTGGAATTCGCACACCCTTGGGAAAGGACGTTAGAGTGGAGATGGCCGAGTTCCACGTAGGAATGTTAACGCCTATGGGCAGGTAAATTGTTACACGAGTCATAATTTATTGTATATGTACTTCTGAAAGTTGGAGGATCTAACGGAGGTGACTCCCTTAAATCCACCTCCACAAATTAGTAGTTACCGAGGTCAAATATAGGTTTACTACCATTTTGATTTATTCCCGAGGAGTGGATATGTATATAATTTAAGGTAGGATGGAAGGTAGCGCGAGAAAAGGTTGGGTTTTTTTCTCAAGTTTTCAAAGCAAACTTTTTAATAGCAAAAATTATAAGAGTATTCCTCCAGTAGAAACACAAAGGTTAACTTTCTACAAATAGTTATCTCAACAGCTCTTGATTATGTCTTGTCTCTATTATTGTGATTTTTCTTTTAGCGCCACGTCTGACGTCTTACTACCCGCTCGGGTTATACGCTTTATTGCGATATTTAGATATCCGATTAATTCGGGAGAGAGGATAAGGGAGGCATTGACAAGTTTTTAGTTCCAAGGGTTGTTCTCTGGAATGGGGAGGGGCGCGGAGATCTGAGGATGTACCGGAAGGTTCGGGGTTGGGTGGTTTGAAGTGGGGCCTTTGAGATCCGGTAGTTGGAGATTGGACAGTAAGAACTGATTCGGGGTGGGGGAAATAGTAAGTTTGATCCTGAAGTGTAGTTGGTATTAGCACGAGATCACAAAAAACAAAACAAGGTATGCAACAGATCCTCAGCCTTAACGGAAGTTTCACTGCGTTCCTTTAGCCAGGTTGAGTCCTTCAACACTGGGGTTCGCTAGTGTCAATGTACTGTTGTCACTGAGGACTGTATCTAGCAATCCCCGTGCTGAAGGACTTAAACTCTCTGAATGAGCGTAGCCAATTTAACCTGAAACCTGTGGGTCTTGTCTCTACCTTGTCTCTGTATGGGGACGATGGCCGTTTGGTCCCTCCTAGAGTTCTTCGTTTCCTAGAGTTGGAAATCCCTAGTTTATATGGAAATTAATGTAGAATGTTCAGATTAAAATAAAAGGCAGAAGTCTGACTGTGGAGGAACTATATGATTGATGAGTGTGGATGTGATCGAAGAGTCGCTGGAGTGAATGGTCAATGCCAGGCTAAGATAGATGCTATTGTGAGACCACTGTTGTCTGGCGCGTACCTAGGGATGAGGGAGGTGGATGACGCCTTGAGAACCTCCATTGTCTGGTACGTACCTAGGGATGGGAGGTGGAGGAAGCCTGGGGATCCGCCATTGTTTGGTACGTACCTAGGGATGGGAGGTGGAGGAAGCCTGGGGATCCACCATTGTCTGGTACGTACCTAGGGATGGGAGGTGGAGGAAGCCTGGGTAACCGCCATTGTCTGGCACGTACCCAGGGAGGTGGAGGATGCCTTGGGAACCACCATTGTCTGGTACGTACCTAGGGATGGGAGGTGGAGGAAGCCTGGGGATCCACCATTGTCTGGTACGTACCTAGGGATGGGAGGTGGAGGAAGCCTGGG
>CABFWB010000320.1:102850-128478 GCA_902151455.1 Timema bartmani
ACCCATGGCTTCTTTGGTGCTGACTGACAGTTCACAGCTGACAGTTGACAGTCAACATTTAGGTATATACCTAAATTTTGACTGTCAGAAGTGACAGCTGATAAACACATGTTTTTTTGCAGATCATATGGTTCGGCGTAGAGATACATAATTTGGTCTGGTAGCTTTTCAAAGCCGTTAGCTGTCAGCTGTGAACTGTCAGTCAGCACCAAAGAAGCCATGGGGCTACTGTACCTAGTGGGGCAAAGATGAGGAAGGTACCACCGATATTTGTGTGTAGGGAGAGTTGAAAAATATTTAGGGGAAAAAACTTGGAACGAGTGGCCGAGATTCGAAGTTCGGCCCTCCCCGTTATTGGTGAAACAGAATAAATTAGCTTCACATTTAGACCGCGTGTCACTCGGAGCGGGTTGAGTTTAGGAGTTAACCGTGGTTCCAAGACCCTAGAAATCCTGAAAATAAAATATAATTAAAAAAACTTCATGGAGGGTGGTGTCATGTGGTCAGGACCGGTCGTTTTTATCAGTTTTATAGACCGGAAACGCTGCTTTTTTTTATTCTAGTAGCTCCTCATTAATTGTCATCACGAGGCTGAGTTGACCCCTCTCTAGAGCCACTACTTCATAGAAAATCTTAAAGTGGTGAGGATCGAACCCGGGACCTCTGGATCTGTATCCAGGAGCTCTGACCACTAAACTACCGGAGAGTGAATAATATAATATATAATATAATGTAAAGTGTGACTTAACTAAACATCTAAACCTAGCATACATATTTTTATCACAACTTTTCTTTTATATACAGCATTACGTCTTACTGCCCGTTCGGTTTATACGTTTATGTACCAATTACGCTAATGGTTTTAGGGATTAGGAGGGCTATATTTAGAGGAAGTGTACCTGCATTTGCGTGGAGGAAGTGTGAAAATCCAATTTGAAAAAACTCTGTACACCTTAACGAGATTCGAACCTCGATCTCCCCGTCATCGGAAGTCTAGTCTAGTGCGGGAGTAGCACCTTAGACCGCGTGGCCACCGGAGCGTGGTACTATCACAACTATCTACCACATCATTTTACCGAGAACGTACCAAAGAATCCTAAGACCTGACCACTCAGCCACGAGGACGAACTTGCTAGGAAATTAATGGCGTGCTAGTCTACGTAATAGTGGTACAATAATTGTAAGTTAGGGCTGTCATCCGTCCAATTGAAAACAGGTATGTGTATTCACCCGTCCAGTGGGCCTATAATTGAATGATGTAACACAAGTGTTACGTGTAAATATACTATACAGGGTGTTCAGCCAGCACTAGAGGGGTTCACTAGAAAGGTAACTAGGAACATCTTCATTGTAGTGATATGGTATAGTGTATACCTTTATTTTCTTACTAACTTACATTTAGAGCACCTATAATAAAACACAAACCTATTTTTTTCTGTCAACTTTGATAACATCTTACCATATTAATAATGTTGTTTTTATAGATACTGATGATACATATAAATTGACAGCTGCAAACACATGACTTGATGTATAAATACGTCAAAGTAGATCTAGTGACTTTTATAGCTATTATATTCGTTTGTTCTTAAGAAAATTGGGGTATATTTAGTGTCAAGAATTATGGAAAAATAACAGTTTCAGATTAAATTAGTAGAATATTGCTCACCCTTCTTCGGTGGTAGAATGATAGCCCGAACGGATAGTAAGACACGATGCACAAAAAATAATAATTTAAAAATAGCTTTTCAATTATAATTAAAAAAAGTCACTTTGTAGCGACAGTTTGATGATGACAAAATTAAATAATTTAAATATTGTCAACTTAAAAAATGTGTGGGGTGGGACAATTTTTTGCTCGTGTAGGAATTGTTTTATATTATGGGATTATGGTTTTTATGAGGTAAAATTGTTTTGTATTTTGTCAATTTTGGTTTATGGTCTTAAATATAAATTTATTCAAAACTTTTGTGTTTATGTTTGGATACAAGTTTTGTAGATTCATCGAGGAAACGATTACATTCCACGCATATATATCCTCCCCCTTCCCCCATTCGCCTGTTAAGAGTATTTTCAACTAAAAGACCTTCGATGGCCGCGTGCTCTAACGCGCTATTCTTGCAATAGACTAAACCACCACTTTTACCGATATTGCGATATTTCCGTCCCTCTAATAATCTGCCATCTTATTTGAGACTCAAACGTAAACAATCATTCCTGATCCACCTCCACTAAGCCTGGCCACCACCAATGTTATGGAGGTCGGAGTTTAAATCCCAGTAGAGTGTATTGAGGGTGAGTTTTTCCTGAATTGTTTCTCACTCCCTTCTCATGCAATTACGGATACATTTCTTCTAAAATCTCCATTCTTCCTACCCGCTTCAGTAGCAGAATGGTCTGAGGTGGCACTCTCGTGTCATGCTGGTCTGCTGAAGATGGGGAGATCCGGGTTCAAATCTCGTTCGGGTCTAATGAGGGTGGCTCTTCCTGAATGGTTTCCTACTCTATTTCCACGCAAATTTGGTTATATTAATTCTAAAATGCTCCCTTCCTCGTTCCTACCCCATTAGAATGATTATGCGTATAAACTGAACAGGCAGTAAGACGCAGCGATAAAAAAAACTTTTAAAATGATCCGATTTTGATCTACGTTTATTTATTCAAAATATTCAGTTAAATCCGAAATTATTTTGGCGATGATTCATTAAGATATGGTATGTCAAACTCATCTAATATAGTTTGTCAGTGAAAGGGAGGTAAGGAGTTCGTATCCCACCTGGGTGTACTGAGCGTGGGTTTTTAATTAATGGATTACAACACTCCATCCATGTGAAAATGGGTACATTTCTTCTCAACTAGACCTTCTTACTCCCTACCCCAATAGTGTAGTTTGAACGGATAATAAAACACGATGGAAAACACAAACACATTTAATTTGGCTATCTGCAGTATAAGCTCATCGTTTGGGTGCCAAACACTTGTCTTGAAAAGTCGGAAATTTAATGAATTTGTTACATCGATGTTTTTTCATCCTCTCTCCAAGGAAATGCTGGTGTATTTCTTACTAGTTAAGCTCTTCATTTTGACTTCATTTTAACTAACCCCTATGTCAAACTAATCGATACAATATTATTTGGTCAAGGTTAAATTTGACTTCTTCTGGCAGTTAAAAATTAAAACTTAAAAATAGTTCCGTACCAAACGCCTCGAAAATATGTGTGACCCCTTTCACAAGAAATGCCAATCGGCGTTAAATGTTATGGAGACAAAGCATATTGGCAGGATGGATGAAAACAAAGAGGTTTTAGTGACATTAATGCATGGCAGGATGGATGAAAACAAAGAGGTTTTAGTGAACATTAATGCTTTGGCCACACAGACAGCTGCGAACGTCACACTGGGTGGTCACATAGAAAGCTACACTATGGTCGTTTTCCACCAGTCTTCCATCAAAGATGGCGGGAGATTATAGTGTAACGTGGCACAGTGATTCTTAAGTTGATGATATATTACTTTTACCTTTGCTCAAAGAGAAAAGGAAGTGGGTTAACAAATTGAATGAAAATAAGGTCTAAATATGTTGAATTTCATCATTTTATGGACAATCTCGTAAATATGAGGCTACATTCAAGGAATATTATCGTTTGAATGTGTCCCAGTTTGATCATCTGCTTCTAAAAACAAAACAACAACATAATGTCCAGAACCTGGCCCACAAACAAATGAAAGTGCCTGTCTTTCGGATGAGCGTAGTCAGCTACGTCCCGCAAAAATCCGTTTTCCTCGGACGGTTGGCTACGGGTCCAACGTAGTAAGTGAGGCGTACGTAATATCCACAGCGCATAGCGCCCGTATTGGTCTGTATGGCCAAAGCATTAAGGCCCTATTAATAGTCTAGTCTTGGGAGTAACCACCGTGAGGTGAGACGGATTCTTTCAAGGGATCTATTATAGAACACTGATATGCGCTACAGACGTTTAGAACAGGAACTTAAGAAGTCTCTATAATAGAACACTGATAAGAGCTGCAGACGTTTAGAACAGGAACTTAAGAAGTCTCTATTATAGAGCACTGATATGCGCTGCAGACGTTTAGAACAGGAACTTAAGAAGTCTCTATAATAGAGCACTGATAAGAGCTGCAGACTTTTAGAACAGGAACTTAAGAAGTCTCTATAATAAAGCACTGATAAGCGCTGCAGACGTTTAGAAGTCCAAGATTATTAATTTATTAAGTGATTTGATATTTTTTCATGTTTTCATCAAACTGTAGGCGAAAGTTCTAACGAGTTAAAAAAGGTTAAATTTCCAGTTTAAATAGTTTTTAAAACATGTGTAATAATTTACATAAAATTTTATATTGTGTCCTTATCTAAACACGATTTTATTTTATATAGGAGGGCTAGATCTAAGTTTATAGCCTTTTGCTTTAATCTCAGAAGTACACATTTTTCGCGTAAATCATCGTTAAGTTGGGTTTTTTTAAATTTAAACTCAAGAATTTTAAATTTTTCAAATCGTCAGTAACCTGCTGCTAATTTTCGCCTAAATTTTGTTGAAAACAATATTTAAAAAATATCAAACAACTTGTTAAATAATGCGAGATGGCTGATACGCGTCTCATTGCTCTACTATAGAGCCCTCTTAATATTCAACAAGTTCCATTCAGAGTGAAAATAGTATAATAATGTCAACTCGTGAAGTGGTCGCTGTATTTTATTGTTTGTGTGTGTTTGTAAATGAGTCGTTCCCCAAGAATCCGACTCGGGAGTTCCAGTTCCTAGGGGGCGTTAATGGACCTCCCCCCCGCCATAGTTGATCTCTTGCAGGAGGATGTTTCCTGATGAACCACTTTCACTCTCCTCTGACGTCACTGTATGAACCTCTTTCCCCTCCTCCCTCTCCATTATTCTGTCCTGAATGTATTTACCTTCGATCGTCTCCACATATAACAAAGGATAGCTGGTGACAAATGTCATAAGTCACTACTTTAGTTCCAATCATTAATATACATTTGTATAGTCAAATTTTCATAAAAAAATACCTTTAGATGAAAAATAAACATCGATTTTGCAACTAAAATTGATTACTTTTTACTATTTTTCTCCCCTAGCACCGCATCTTGGTACGTGTTGAAGTTATACGCACATAAACTAATTACGCTCATGAGCTAGGGATGAGGAAGGTTGAATTTAGAGTAAGTGTACACGCATTTGCGTGGGGGGATAGTGCAAAACCGTTTAGGAACAAAACTCTCAGTACACCCAACCGGGATTCAAACCTCGATCTCACCATCATCTGTGGTCTAGTATACTGCGAGAGTAATTCCTTAAACCATGCAGCCACCGAAGTGGGTTATACACATTTGACTATACTAATGGGGTAGGAATGAATAAGGTATAATTCAGAGTAAATGATCCCTCAATCCTCTGGAGGGAGAGTAAGAAGCCATTATGAAAATAAACACCCTCAGAACAATAAACCGAGGTGACCTGGCGGTCCAGGCATAAGGTGTCAGACTTTTGTATTGGGGGTCCAGGGTTCAATCCTCTGTCCCGGCACAGATTTATCTGATTGCCAAACCCTTCCTTTACCTCTGACAAGACGTGTATTAATCACAACTTGTGAATGTGTGGAATGCCAGGCCTCCACCGTGGTTCGGATTCCACGTTAAACTGTAGATCCTCCATTTCATCTCACAATCCCCCTACATTAGTGTAAGTGCGTATAACCCGAACGGGTAGTATGACGTGGTGCTAATAATAATAACAAACCGGTATTCGAGCCCCTACTTCGCCCCTACCTTCAAATCAGATTATATAAGCTTGATAATTAGTCTACATGCACACCGGTGTGTGGTAATTATTTGGATGTGTGTGAATTGTACAGTTTTTTAATTATTATTGTTACCTGCTTGACGTTTATAGATTTTATTTAAACTTTTATTAGTAATTTTTTAATTTTTATATTAATATTTATTTATGTTTGGGTGACAGGAATATTTAATTAACTCCATTTAATTATAAACATTAATTAATTATTATTTAATTGATCCATTGCTACTGATAAGATTAAATTGTCTTAGGTATAATAGCATAATATTTTTTTGAGAGTTCTTATCGACAAAAAAAATTGCTACCTCGATTTTGGATTGAGAAAAAGTTTAGGTGTAAAAGCTTAAATTTTTGGCCTGTTCGATCTTTAAATTCTTATATTCTCCGAGTTCAAATCGGTGTAAACGTGAAGATTTTTAGTCCGGTTTGCCGGTAACCGGGAGATATATGTTCGAATCCCGGCACGGTGTACGTAAGATTTTTTAAATCTAAATTATTTCCCATATTTTTATCCACGCAAATGCGATATTTAAACTAAACTATACCTTACTGACCTCTTTCTCACTATTATAATTAAATGCGAGTATCCTGGACGGGCAGTGAAACATGGCACACTAAAAAAATATCTGCTATTCAAGTTTTACCAGAATTAAAACAATTTAATTTTTTGCTTTCTTCAATTTCAATTTTTCTAACTATTCAATCGATGAAAATAATAATAGTTTTATTTTATTAGTTTCCTTTGAGTTTTTTTAAATTTTAATTGATGTTTAGGGATGAATTAAATTTTTTGCACCACCCAGAATTGAACTAAGGTTATCTAGAGTTCTAAACTCACTTAGCAACATGGACGGGCTTCAATATAAAGATACAGGGAATTAACAAGATTTTATTTGTGTTTCTTTCTGCGATGACTTGTGGTGTGAAGAAATCCCTCCGCAGAATCTGCATCAAATCCCTGTTTCAGCAATTTAATAATTATATTTTAACAAAATTGGGTTTTTATATAATTGCCTATCCATTGAGAAGGATTATAAAAATACAGTATTAACAATAAATTCAGGAAGGTTTTGAACCCCTCAAAAACTTTCTTCTCACAACCTTCTTTGGTAAGGCTTTAATTTGAAGAACCTTTTTTAAGAACCGCGTCTTACTAACCGTTCGGGTTGTGCGCCTCTATACTAATTACGCTAATGTGTTAAGGATGAGGAAGATTGAATTTAGAGTAAGCATATCAACATTTATGGGGAGGGAGATTGTAAACCCATTTAATAAAATCCCCCCTCAGTACACCCGACCAGGATTAGAACCCTGATCTCCCCATCATCCACAGTCTAGTCTCTTGCGAGATTTATGCCTTAGACTTAGACCAATGGTATTCAACCTGAGGTACGTGAAGACAACTCAGGGGGTACGTGCAATTTAAATAGGCCTATACATATTATTTAATGATAGCAATGAATAATAAAGGCCAAATTTATGGTTAGTCACAAGAGACCCGGACTTTAGGACATGCAATCTGTGAGTCTCTTTTTCTCTTTTTCTCTCTCCCTCTCATAAAGTGAAGAGAAATTATATCTGGGACTATGCGAACAAAAAAGTTTTAATAACAACACTGCCTTTGACCATTCAATTAACCGAAGAGGTTATAACCTATATTATATTCTTTAAATTGAAAAATTGCATCTGAACACGGGAATCAAACCCGAGACCTTTGACTTAGTATGCCAATGCTTTAAGCACTGAGTTATCCAGGAATCGTCCCGTGATCAGGGTTAATCTTCACTCATATTTTAAGGCAGTGTTATGGACGTGCGGAAATTGTCAGCTACAAACGTGTGTGATCAATTAAGATCACGTGCTATCGGGTAACGCAGCCACCATCGACTCGGTAGTTGGCTTTTTGCTGCTAATGGTACAATGACAACTGTACGAATGCTCATATCATGGTGGATTAAATAGCCAAGCTATTATATTTAATAGTTAGGGCTATAGCCGCATCTAAATATCGTACTAATTCAAAAGTACAAGGTTCGATTCCCGTGTCCAGGTGTAATTTTTCGATTTAAAGAATATGATATTTAGATGCGGCTAATACCTTAATTATCAAATATAATATTTTTGCTGTTCAATACATCATTATATATATAATTTGGCACAGCATCTTACTACCGTTACTTACTGTTCAAGTTATACGCCTATATTCCATTCACGGTAGGAATTACTCTCTGAAAGGTCTTTTTTCCTACCAATATCCAACTATACAATAGCTTTCTGGTAGGGAAAAAGGCCTTTCAGAAGACAATTCCTACGGTGAACAGACTTTATGTACCAATTACACTAATAGGTTAGAGATTAGGAAGGCCTAATTTAGAGGAAGGNTATGTACCAATTACACTAATAGGTTAGAGATTAGGAAGGCCTAATTTAGAGGAAGGGAATCCGCCTTTGCTTGGAGGGATAGTGGAAAACAATTTAGGGAAAAAACCTACCCTCGGTGCATTCAACCGGGATCGAACCTCGATCTCCCCGTCTTTGGCAGTCTAGTCAAACACAAGATTAGTGCGTTAGACCTCGCGGCCACCTAAGCGGGTTATTATATATTAATGACTAAAACTATAATTATTAAAATACCTAATCTAATTTTATCAATCTTGGTCCCCAAAAAACATGTTTGTTTTTTCCTTTCTAAAATCCCTTTCCTATAAAAAATTGGACTGTTCTCCGTCATAGCCCCAATGAAACAAAGCACGTAAGGTCAGGCAGTCGCTTGTGTAACTAGAGTTAAAAAGGCCCCGCGAGGCATACGACGCGTGCCTCCTCTGTTATGTAATAACTGGCGTGAACGCACGAAGAAGAAACGCGCGTTAAGCCGTGATTGTTCTGTCTCACGACATCTCCATAATACTACCGCCTTTTGTCACCTCTTCCGAGCGATGAGGAAACATGTCACTTAAAGAGTTTTCTTAGTTGTGTGCATTCAGTCAGTCACACACATCACTTGCTAACGAGACGTTTCACCGCAAACGTGTCACTGTCAATATTTCTTGAGCTCGTTCCTTAGGCTAGGCTTACAATCATTCCTAACAAACCCCGTGGTGTAGTGGTCGGTGCACCTTGATATGAACCTAGAAGTCCCGGATTCGAGCCTCAGTTCAAGCTTCAGATAACATGGCCTGTCGTGTGAATACGTGATAGTACTATCTAGTAACTTTTCCAGCTGTCAGATCTTTCTATAAAAATAGGACTATATTAATGATGACTTAGAAATGTGGTTCTTAAACTTTTTTGAGTCACCACCTCCTTGGTTCCAAAAACTCATGCCCAGTGCCCCCTATCCTTTATTCTAAAAAATCAATATTCATAATAGTGGTTTTCAACGACCCACTATGAATAAAATAGCAATAAAATTCAAGGATGGAACAAGTATTAATTGAATATTTATTCAAAATTAAAATATATTGTTTAAATTTATTTAATTAAACATGATTGATGAGCTTGATCCAGTGATAATCTTTTCAAAGTTATTAAATACTACATATTATTAGATACCATATTTAGTAACTAGGTAGAGTACATCACTATTCTGTAGATTCTTAATGTGATGGATGAGCTTGATGAAATGATACTAGTTTCCCGATGTCTGGCTTAATGTCACTTAACATGAGTCTTAAATAACCATGCTTAGTAATCTGGAGTCGATTTCTTTACTTGGAGAGAAGTAGGCTGATCACAATAAAACCGCGTTCCACCAAATACGATGTTGGAAATGCAATCAGGAGCCTCTTAACCACTCTTCATAATGCGGGATAGCGATCAGGAATTTCCTTCTGTAACCAAAACTCCTGGTACGATTTCTTAAACTTTGGCTTCAGCTCAATGTCATTTTGTAGCTCAATTAGTTATTCCCCCAATACTCCAACTTCTTCAATATTTGAAAATGGACTTAATACCCAGTCTGAAATTTCCATCATAACAAGATCTTTGAATCGATCAGACATATATTCATGCAGCATATTCAAATGGTCACAAAAAACTTGCAGATCATCATCTTGTATCCCGACTTTCTTCTATAGCTTAGACAAGCTCAGAAATTGGTATAGCTCGCGACGGTCTATATTGCGTTTCAGTATAGTTAATTTTGCAATACATGTAGATACGACAGAATTGGCTTTAATAAGATTGGTGTCATTGCCTGGCAATTGTAAATTCATTTCATTAAACTTTGCAAATAGCTCAGACAAATAAGCAATGTCATGTTTGATTTATTTGAGCTCATTACAGAGCAAAGCATTCGTGTCTTCAAAATATTCCACAACAATGTTAATAAGGTTGTAAAAGCGTCTCAAATAGTTTTCTTTAGATAGCCAACGGACTTCAGTGTGAAGCAACAAACGTTCAAAGTCTTCATCATTCTCAGCACAGAGCTCCCGGATTAGCCAATCATTGAGAGAATGTGCTTTAATTTTATTCCCTGCAGTAATAACAGTGTGTAATGAATTGTGTAGGCGTCCACTGAGATTTTTTGCAACCAGATGTTGGCGATGAATGACACAGTGAATGGTAAAGATATATGGAACTGATTTTTTCCAAGTAAGCGACACACCCACGGTAGCGGCCAGTCATTCATGGTGCTCCATCAGTTGCACAAGCAAGTATGTTAGTAAGTGGAATTTCCTTTTCTTTGAAAAACTCCTCAACAACATGAAAATATTGAATCTCCTTTAATATCGGTTTTTAATTGCCTTGCAAATAATTCTTGAGTCAAACTCTAGTCTTTTATAAAACGCACATAAGCGAGAAGTAAAGATTCATTGCCTGGCAAAGGTGACTCGTCCAGCTGTAATGCAACTTATGTAGTCCTTAGTGTGTTGCACAGTAGATCTTCCACATTCTCAGCCATTTCATCTATACGTTTTTGTACTGAATTGTTGCTGAGAGGAATCATCTTAATTATATCATGTGGTGACTTGTGCAAAACAAGTATTCAGAACCTCACTAACCGCTGGAAGGATGAGTTCTTCACCAATTGTATGGGGCTTTCCAGACTTAGCAATCAACAAATGAAATGTATTATGCACGCAAACCATCCATTAGGTGTTGTGAACTATTGCGAATCATGTTTAACAATATTGGCCACTTTTGACACTTTTCACGAAGTGACTGAAAAAAGGTTAAGTTATTATCTGCCTTGTCAGGATGTGGCTTCTTTAAGTGTTCAATGAGTCTGGAAGGCTTCATGGCCTCATTAGAAAATAACTTTTCACATAGCAGGCACATTGGCAGCTGCTGGTTTGTTGATGCAGGTCTAAATCCATGCTTAAGATATTCCAAACTATATTGTCTACATTTCTTTTTTAATTTTTCTGCTTCTGCCATTTCTATTAAAAAAATTGATTGTAGGCCTATATTTAAAAAACTGTTTTTCTGTTGCTTCTTTCAGAAATTTACAGCCATAACATTAAATTTTGTTTCACTAATATATGTATGAATAATTACTAACGTGAAAAAAATTTAATTCAGAGTTACATTTATTTTTCTTTATTATATACCTTTTAAAAATGATTTTGCTACACAGTTATTTATGTACACATTTTATAATTTAATAATAAATAAAAATTTGAGCTCTAGATTAGACATTGGCACTGAATTTAATCTTAAATCTTTTATATCCCCATATAACCTCCGTTAAAACTTTTAATACCGAGTAGGATGCAACAAAAACAACACGTTTGTAGCTTCTAATCTCGATTCATAATCAACATGTTGAATAATTGAAAATACAGGAAAATAGGTATCACACTCAATCAATACTATTTTGTTCAGTACTTACCAGTAAAATCTTGAGGAGACAACAAAGAAACAAGAACACAGCACGACACTTTCTCAAAATGCGATATAATCATACTGGTCTGAATAGCTCTGGTGACGTGGCCTCAAGAAGGGAGGGAGAACTTGTGACCTCGCATGACGTGACCTAGAGAATGGAGGATACACGCGCAACATGATCTTGGAAAGGGAGGAAGAAACTTGAAGCAAGGAAGGTATTTTGCTGGTCAGTTAAATATAAATAAATAACACACTCGGAAAATATCAGCTTGAGTGTCCCTCCACCTCCCTTTTGCCTCTTAGCGCACCCTTTTCGCCCCCTTGCAACTTAGCGCCCCCTCCCCCTTGTGCATTCCCACCGCCCACTTTGGAAACCACTGACTTAGAGGAAATGGTGTCCAAAACTTGACATTCCTAGTAATATAACTTCCTAAATGTGAATATTCCGTTAAAACGATAACTCAATAACGGAATAAGTCTACTTTTAAACACCGAATTTCCCCTCTCCCCTGATATTTTCCTATCTAGTATGAGTTTTCGAAGGTTTGAGTTGGAATCTTATCCAGTACAATTATAACTAACGAGAGTAAAGTCAGAAATGAAATTAAAATTGTATTAACATCGGGTTTTGACCGGGTAAGGCGCGAACTACCCACACACTTCTGGTTCCTTTGTTTTGTAAGAGTTTTGCGCATGCGCCGCAGCTGATCAGTTAACAATGGCTGCCGAGGGTGAGACACGTATAGCGTTTTAGAGAGCGTTTTAAGGAATTAATTTCTTCAAAGGACTCGAGTAGTTTTTATACACTTGATGAGAAATACCGCGAGTTTCTACAGTACATAAAACATGCAAAAACTTCAGTTTTTATGGATTATCGTCGTTTTAAACTGTTCGATATGTTTACAGTTGGCAGAGTTGATAAGCTTATTACTCCTGTTCCTCAAGGTTATATATTTTGTTACAAACGAGATGTTTGATGTGTTATACGTCACATGATAGTAAGCACAGGATGGTCAGCGAAGTTAATAAAAAGTACAAAAAACATAAAGCAAGAATTTATTTAGCAGTATTCAAAACTTTGCATACCGTATGAGAAGAAACGTTAAGTCACATAAATGTATCTAATTGATTCGCAAACAAAGTGTGATAGAGGATTTGAATTTATAATGGTCTACCAATATCATTTAACCAAGTTTGTGCAGTTACATCCGTTAAAATCAAAAATCTTGGAAGAGGTAGCTAAATATCTCAATATATTTTTTTTTTTTTTCCATTTTTGGAACCCCTTCAATTCTGCAATCGGACATTGGCCGAGAGTTTGCTAATTATGTTGTAAACGAATTACGTTCTATGTGGGATGGTCTTAAAATTGTCCACCACAAACCACGTCACGACCAGTCTCAGGAAGAGCGTCGAAAGAGCTAATCAAGATGTGCAAAACATGCTCGTGACGTGCGTGGATGGTTGATAGAAACTTTCTCGGATGTTCTAAAGGACTAAGGTTTGTTCATCTTATAAAAAATAAGAGCTTATCACGATGGAATAAAGCGTCCACCTTACCGAGCCATATTTGGTTATGATACCAATCAAAGTCGGTTTAACTTCGTCGCTCTTACCCAAAGATGTTGTCGATAGTCTTGAAACCGAAAAAAGACTTAACCAAAGTTATAACTTATTCGTGAAACGCGTAAAGGAAGTATCGAGATAAGTGAAGACTATGATAGTTACCACTTGGAGGCAGAAGGTGGCGGAAAACTGGAGGAAGACCAGGAAGAACCAAACACCGAGAAGAACCAAGAAGAAGGAACTAAAAGAAACCAGGAAGAGCCGAAAGGAGCTAAGAGGAGCCAAACACTGAGGGTCTGTACAAGGTCTTTAGTGAGACATGCAAGGAAAAAAGATTTTGTGAACTTCGCGGCAAAAAAAGAAGACATAAACGTAAATCCAAAGATAACTTAGAAAATCAAGTAAAGAAAATGAAATGCTTGTCTAACACCAGAGTTCCCTCCGGCTCAAATTGGAAGCACTGTTGGACTCAACATTAGACGCGAGCTGGGATGATAACACAACTAAATCGCTCTCTCTGCTTCATTCCAGTGACCATGGTGTTATTTATTTATAGGTATTTTTATTTTTTACAAAATTATGTTGGTAATAGTGAATATAATATATTAACATTTACTCCCCCCTTTTGATCTATGTTTACGTTATGGTAGTTAAATTACTAGTCGGTGCTAAAATTATGTTTAGTAATGGTTTTAAAGTTATCAAATATTGAAATATGTAATATTTAGTAAGATAACATTAAATATTTTGATAATTTATCGAAGATTTATCCTTGCTTCGAAATTTTTCGAATATGCGCAGGTTATTATAGATGTCGAAGTCTAGGCCGAAGGAGATTTGACCTTCGACCTCAACTTTTCGAAACTTCGCACACCATTACGCACTATATTACACATAATAGATAACATTCCAAAACAGAGAATAAGTACTTTTAATTATGTATAAAATATTGTTTTGGTATGGGTAGAAAGAAATTATTAAAGGTTATGAAATCGTGTAAGAAAACTTAAGTTTACGTTATTTTAAATGTAAAATATAACATGTAATTAAAAAACTTAGCATTAAATAACAAAACAAGTGTTTGGCAACCCAAAAACTTAACCTATGATTTTTGAACTGTCATCCAGGTAAAAACCTATCATGAACAGACTCTAAAGTAGACGATAATATGAAACGAAAATGAAACAATCTTCGAACGCTTTTCAAGGAACCAGTTTATGGTTTGCGACAAAACTCTATAGTCAACAAGCTTGTCCTGTTCAAACAAGTAGCATGACAATCATATTTGAAAAGAGAATTAGTAAATAAAATAAAGTTTTCCTCTTTTTTATTAATTATTCCTCTTTTTCATTAATTATATTTTCTTTTCATGATAAAATTCACTTTTACGGGTATGGATAGACAGTAGACTGCATATTACCCGAGTAAAGGTAGAAGCTTATTTTATTTCAGCTTTACCCAGATATTTCATACACTGTGGAATCTACCCAGGTAAAGATAGCTGGACTTACCCTATTTCCGGCTCTACCCGTAACATTTATATTGAGTAACGTAATGGGTAAGAAATGATAAATTTAGATTTTCATAGGAAATATACCCGAAGTGTGAAATAATTCAAGGAAAAAACTCAATACACCTAACTGAGACTCAAACCTCGACCTCCCCGGCACCAACAAGCCAGACTAAATGAGTCTGACATTTAGACCAGGTGTGACCACTTACTATTCTCCAGGAGAAGAACAGAAATTGAAAGTGTTTGGAAACACGCTCTCTAGGAATATATTAACAACAAGCCAGCCCGCAGAGATCAGGGAGGCAGGAATGGAGGAGGTTACATAACCAGAATCTTCCTGTTCTCTAATCCTCGCCCAGTGTTATTAGGGTTATAAAATCGAGGAGGCTGTAATGGGCCGGATTATGCTGCACGTAAGGGCGTTACGTAAACAAAATGTCCGTACATAAAGTGGTTGTAACTATTCTCACCAGAGGCTGTGACTAGTACAGTTGACTTTTTCATCTTCGGTGGTCTAATAGTCTACTAAGGCTTCACTTCCTCAATAGCATGGATTGCAGATGACGTGGGAGATCGGGGGTCAAATCCTGGTCGGGTGTATTGAGGGTGGCTTTTACTATATGATTTTCCATTCTCCCTCCACACAAATGCAGGTACACTTACTATAAAATTCAACATTACCTATCCCTAACATATCAGGGTAGTTAGTACATAACCCGAAAGGATAGTAAGATGCGGTGCCAACACAAAAAGTTAAGTAAAAAAAATGTATGTCCTTTCCTGCTTAACCTAACCTACAGATAGTAAAATAATACAAAGATTTACGACAATCGTACATACTTTATCATATAATGTTTTATGAGACTATGTCTTATCCCATCCGGGCTATACGTCTATATATATATAAGTGTGAAATAATTCAAGGAAAAAACTCAATACACCTAACTGAGACTCAAACCTCGACCTCCCCGGCACCAACAAGCCAGACTAAATGAGTCTGACATTTAGACCAGGTGTGACCACTTACTATTCTCCAGGAGAAGAACAGAAATTGAAAGTGTTTGGAAACACGCTCTCTAGGAATATATTAACAACAAGCCAGCCCGCAGAGATCAGGGAGGCAGGAATGGAGGAGGTTACATAACCAGAATCTTCCTGTTCTCTAATCCTCGCCCAGTGTTATTAGGGTTATAAAATCGAGGAGGCTGTAATGGGCCGGATTATGCTGCACGTAAGGGCGTTACGTAAACAAAATGTCCGTACATAAAGTGGTTGTAACTATTCTCACCAGAGGCTGTGACTAGTACAGTTGACTTTTTCATCTTCGGTGGTCTAATAGTCTACTAAGGCTTCACTTCCTCAATAGCATGGATTGCAGATGACGTGGGAGATCGGGGGTCAAATCCTGGTCGGGTGTATTGAGGGTGGCTTTTACTATATGATTTTCCATTCTCCCTCCACACAAATGCAGGTACACTTACTATAAAATTCAACATTACCTATCCCTAACATATCAGGGTAGTTAGTACATAACCCGAAAGGATAGTAAGATGCGGTGCCAACACAAAAAGTTAAGTAAAAAAAATGTATGTCCTTTCCTGCTTAACCTAACCTACAGATAGTAAAATAATACAAAGATTTACGACAATCGTACATACTTTATCATATAATGTTTTATGAGACTATGTCTTATCCCATCCGGGCTATACGTCTATATATATATATTTATTTATTAGCATACGTACCACAAGTACAGCTTTTCTTTGCTTCGAACAGAAAAGAAAAACCTCTTAATTTTATTTCTTCCGACCCAGTTTTTGATAAATTAAAATATATCTTATCAAAAATTTAAAATTTCAGCCTCAAGGTGCACATTTTTATACACAAGGGCTATTCATTTTAAAATTTTTTAGCCCTTTGCTTGCGGTAGATATCGCTCAATGTTCATGACAGACAGACAAAAGACTTCATTTTATTAATATAAATTATAGTTGAAACAAAATGTTAAGAAATCAGCTATCAGTTAAATTATTCCTTAATAGGTTTTTCCTCAGAAATATAAACCGTATTTTGATATTCATATAAAACCCTCTTTAGGCATAAATTTCGAATAAAACGATTAGTGCCATTTTTGTAAAATTTCAAATTTTAACAAATCAGTCATCAATAAACTACATTGTAAACTTTATCCAAGGAAAATTTACGGTACTTAATGTTATTTATAATGTAAAACAATCAAAAAAATCAATAGTAATTTTAAGGACAAAATAATACAATCTTCGTCAGTAGACTACTGCTCATACACCATATACAACTTGTGCAAATAGTACAAGCTACTTGTATTATAAAGTCATAAATACATTAAAAGAATTGCTAAAATGAATCTTAATTCCAAAAATCGTTTCTTTAGATAGTAAAACCAAAAGTGATAGGCCTACTAATACTCCCGTTCCCCTTTGTCCTAATCTTGGGTGATGAAAGCAGAACAATAGATACACTATTCTTAATCGGCCAATCTTACCTGGTATTCAATGCTAATATGCTAAGAAATAATGATGAGTCTCAAGCATTATTCCCGCCATCTTGGTAAAAAAAACTTTTTATACAATTCTACTAAAGTGGTGTGAAAGTGGACTCGAGTTAAGGTATGAATACAAGAGACGTGATAAAAGTTTTTTTTTTGCAGTTTTTATGTCAAAACGTTTATTTGTTCAAAATAAATCAAATATTTTTCCAGTATGAATATATAGTTTAATTTTATTCACCTGGTGATATCAACAGTTGTTGAATATCTGTTAAGAATGTCCTGGAATTTGATGACAGCTTTTCTTCTTGATTTAAAAAGTTTGTCAACTAATGCCGCTATGCTCATGACAGATATTCAAGAACTTTTGAGGTCACCATGTGAAGAAAATTAAACTATTTGTTTATATTGGAGCAATATTTGATTTATTTTGGCCAAAAACATTTTGTTGTAAAAAGTGCAAAAACACTTACCTTTTCTCGCGTCCTTAACAATCCCAGCCTTAAGGTGAATATTTTTAAAGTTCTTGTATCAAAATAAATATAATGTTGCTTTATTTGATCCGTTAGGTTTTTTGTTTTTTGTTTTACATATAGTAATATAAACCAGTTCTTGAATAGTTGTCATGGGCTTAGTGGCATTTGATGATAAACTTTTTAAAGCGTAAGGTAAAAGTCTTGTTCAAATCTCGCGATGCCCATGGTAAATAATCAAAAACTTTTTATATTACTATGTGTAAAAAGAACGCATCTACTGAAGCAATACTTTATTTATTTTAGCCAAGAAGCTTTTTTTTGTCGTAAACACTGTAAACTATTTATTTTAACTAGAGTTCCCTTCCACCCCAATCCGAGATAGAGTACATCGGTGGTTTATCAATTTTATTCATTACCTACATCATCCGTAGTCTAAACTGGAAATTTAAATTTCTGAAATAACATTTTTTGTTTGTTTTACAATTTTTTCAAAATTATTTTATCAGTGGATAGCATCAGGATTTGTTTGTTAGACATTCCTTGTATTCTACTGGAAGTGGCGAATATGTAACCGTTTTCTGAGGTTGGGACATCCTGTAGGTGCGGCTACTTCGGCCCTATGAGATGGTGATGATGATTATTATTATTGTATTAATCACAGCTTGTGAATGTGAGGAATGCCAGGCCTCCACCGTGGTTCGGATTCCACGTTAAACTGTAGGTCCTACCATTTCATCTCACAATCACCCTACCATTACACATTAGCGTAAGTGCGTATAACCCGACCAGGTAGTAAGACGCGGTGCTAATAATAATAATAATAATATTATTATGTGGTACCAGTAGTAATCTTAAACCTAAATTACGCCTGATTAACCAGGCCATTGTGACCATAGGAACAATTCCCCTTCGGGAAAAATACTTATGGTACCAACGGGAATCAAACCCAGGACCTCTAGTTAAGTAACGAATAATGCTGACCGCTAGACAAAGAGGCCGGCCTGTTTTAAAAATAAGTAGAATAATATTACATTTTTCATATTTATGTAAATTATATATTATTTTGTTGTTAAATATCGAGTCTCTTTCCAGATTATAAAAAGAATACAGTCGGGGAAATACGTGTTATTACTCGGTCAATGCGTTGTTGACCTCTCGCCTGCTGTCAAGGAATGTAAAACACAGAATATACAAAACAATAGCTCACCCGGTTGATCTCAATGGTTGCGAAACATGGTCTCTTACCTTACATGAGGAAAACTAATTTAGGGTGTTCGAAAACTTGATGCCTAGGAATATATTTGAACCAAAAAGGAAGGAAGATACTGGGGAGTGGAGGAGGTTACATAATGATAGGTTAAATCCACTGAACTCATCACAAGGCTAGGATAGTCAATTCTTGTAGATTACGGTGGTCAGACTTGCAGCGCGAATGGCAGAATCTGTTACCGTGTTCAGGGTAATATTGATGGGTAAACCCATTGGGTAGACCTAGATGCAGATGGGAGGATCACATTATAATGGACCTGAAAGAGATAATGTAATGAGATGGACTATCTCAAGATAGGGATAGGTGGCGTACTTTTGTAGATGCGGGAGTGAACTTTTGAGCCCCTAGTGCCATAGAACAAGCATATCGAGCAAACAGCCCGATCTATGATTGTATGCGGCCCGCGGAGCATATAACGAACTAACATTCAATGCGACCCGACTCTTCTTTTCATAAATTTGACGATACGGTGTCTGTGAGCAAGAAAATACACTAAAACGATTTTTATCAAATTTTGTATCTAGACATTGTTTAACATTACAAAAATGACAATTTTCATTTTTCCGTGACTTTGAGGGCATTTTAGAGAAGCAGAAATTTCCAATTTTTAGTAGATGTATATTTTAATATTAAAAAGAGGGTGAAAGTCTATGCAGTGCACCTAATCATTTATTTTTACTACAGCCCTTCCAGTATTTTTTGTGGTCCTTATGATTGAGCACACTAGTGCGACATCCTTGTCATAAATTAAGTAGGTACAGCCTAAACTGGTATTAAGACGAGGTGGAAAAAAAATTTAAAGAATAATACGAATCTCTTATCAGGTTGGGCGCGATAAATTGACTATAGCGCTCCTGGTTTCATGGCTTGATCGAACGAAATTTTGTGTATGAAAGACCGGTTATTTAATAAATAAATACCCTGGTTTGCTGTAAATAAAATGTATTTTTTTAGGAAAATTCAATATTTTTTTCCCTTTTAAACTCAGGTTCACTTAATTGTAGAAAGATTATGGCTAGTATTATTCTTATTTATATTTAACTTCATAGTACTTTTGTTCACAATAACTTGTAGAAACCAGTTCAAACAGTTTCTTTTACAAATGATCTTTGGTTGATGGAGATAAGTTTCCTGGTGTGAGATAACTTTGATTTGTAATGTGAAGAAGAGAATTGTAGCAGTGCATTGTGGGTGCTGATACTTTTTATTCTGCAATCTCAATAAACGAAGGCAAAGTACAATGACAACTGATACAAAATAAGTTTAATTTTGATATGGCTAACTAACATTTAGATAAGCACAATATACCGTAATTTTAATTTGAAGGGCTAATTAATCAAGATAATAATAATAATAATAATAATAATAATAATAACTATTATTATTATTAGCACCGCGTCTTACTACCCATTCAGGTTGTACGCACTTACGCTAATGTGTAATGGTAGGGTGATTGTGAGATGAAATGGAGAACCTACAGTTTAACGTGGAATCCGAACCACGGTGGAGGCCTGGCATTCCTCACATTCACAAGTTGTGATTAATACACATCTTGTCAGAGGTGAAGAAAGGGTTTGGAAATCAGATACATCTGTGACGGTACCGAGGATTGAACCCCAGACCCTCAGCACAGAAGTCTGACAACTTACCCCTAGACCACCAGGTCACCTATCAAGATAGTTAGAATTTTAAATGTATGTATAGTAAATTTTAAGTTTCTTCAATTAACTTTAAATATATTTTTATTGTAGTTTTAATGTGCTATGTAAATGTTTGAAAAAAACACGTCTCGCAAAATTTGTGTGTCCAATAATACATCTTGTGTGTTACTCTGATAGGACTAGTTAATGATAAACCACGTGACAATAAAATATTGACCATTTGTGGGAGTATTTGGATCCAAGAATGTTGAAATAAAGATTATCTCTCCATCTTTATTTCGCTTTGACCCGATTCGGTGGTCGTATGATCTAAGGCGTTCCTGTCACAATAGGCTGAACTACCGATGCCGCGGAGATCGGGGTTCGAATCCCGGTCGGGTATATTAAGGGTGTTTTTTTAACGGTTTCCCACTCTCCTTCCACGCAAGTGCGGGTAGATTACCTCTTAGTTGCTTCCTTCCTCATACCTACCCCATTAGAATAAATTATCATTATGCATATAACCTTAACAGGTAGTAAGACTCGGTGATAAAAACTAGATCGCACAGGACTGTTCCTGTTCAAGGCGGGGACTGGATGATCTAGGATGATTACATCCTCTTCAGCCGAACGGTCAAATGGATATCAAGAGATATTAAAAAGTGTTGTGGGATCTCAAGAGTGTTATTACTAGAGATTTCGAAAATGGGACTTTTGTGTTTGATGGCCAATTGGCGTTAGTTTTTCGTGAAAGGTAAGGAAAACACGATTCTCCCCCCATACCCCCTTTCTAGCTTGTTTGGGGTAGTTGGAGGGTGACGATTTCTGACTTGTTAGCGATCTTCACTCTCCAGGACTAATAAAGATACGTGGTTTTGAGAGACAGATTTTGGGATTATATTATATGGTTACTTGGCCTTGTTTATTGGTGATACTTGGTGCATTGTTTACAATCTTGGATGAGAAATTAGATGGATGATCTATTCAACATGTAGAACAAGCCACTCTAGCTGGTTTAATCGAGTTCGGGTGGTAATTGGTGATAAACAGCCCCGTGGTGTAGTGGTCAGTGCACCTGGCTAAGAGCCTAGGGGCTCTGGGTTCGATTTCCAGCTGGTCCCTTGGGTATCTTTCTCGAAAGGGGAATCTCCCCAACGGTCACCAGGGTTTGGTTAGTTAGGCTTAAGTTAGGTTGTAAGAGTTTCCACTGGTTCCACACTCTCATACTCACTATCACCATTACCTCATCTCATCGGGACATGGAGAGAGCCTCCACAGAAATTATGCATGATTTAGTAAATTCGGGCCTTGGGCAACGGTACATTAGTACTGGATAATCTTTCCACTACTGGGTTACGATTGATGTAGCCCAGACACGGAATATTATCATCATCACAAACAACTATGGTTGTTTTTTTCTAAAAAAGCTCTTCCTATAAATATTTGATTGTGGTTTACAAAAGTAATTTATGATAAGTATAATAACGCTATTACTTTAAGTGCTAAACCTCTCGGATGACCTCCGTCATAGAGTGTTGTCCTAGTTGCGAGTTTTATCACCTTCACCTGTACCCCACTATTTTATAATACGCTAACAAGGCGCTAGATCTCGCGTCGGAGGAGAGGCGGGCGTCACATCGGTCGTCGCTGATTGGCAGTCCGAGGTCTTTCGTACATGCGCCCAATGTTTTTAAAACTAGGCTGCGACAATGGCTGGCTTAACCTAATGTTCGTATCACCTCAAGGTTCGAACATACTCCGGTCCCTGACATTGTTGTGGTGGAAATACTATTGTTTCATTGCGGTTTAAGTGATTACTTGTTCAAAATTATATAGAGAGAGCGTACAATTTTTTTTTAACAGCGCGTTTTACTATCCAATTGGGTTGTACACCTATGCACTAATTACACTAATGTACTAGGAATTAGGAAGGTTTAATTTAGAGGAATTTTACCCTGATCTGCGTGGAGAGAGAGTATACAAACATTTAAGGGAAACCACTCTCAGTAAACCTGACTGGGATCGAACCCCGATCTCCGCGTCTTCGGCAGTCTATTCCATTGTGAGAGTAGCACCATAGAGATAATAAATTGATTTTTCTCTTTTGAGAAATGAGGGGTGGAGGGGAAAATAAAGGGAATCTTAGTATGTAATTTTTTTGGATGAAAAATATAAAATCACAAGAATACAAATAACAAAATAAACAAAGAGCCTTTTAGAAAAAAAGAAGTTTTTAGCCACAATTGAAAATATTTTACTGAACTATTTGTATTATTTTAAAGGTATTGATAAAATCTATCAAACATGACGCATGAATATATTACAAAATAATTGTTTAATATCTTTATAATCATGAGATCCTTTCTATCATAATCTTACTAATCTACTACACGCAGCCCTAGCGACTAAGTACATACAGTCAGATTCAGTTAAGAAGGTACATTTTTTGATAGTTACAAAAATTACTTAAACTACTTACAAACACCAAAATGTGTGATATGTAGCTATCAATTTTATACTCGCAACGCTATACAATTAAGTATATATTAAAGGCGAAGTTTGTGGGATGAATAAAAAATAATTAAGGAAATCAGCCGTAACCGAATAGTATCCAAATAAATTAGAAAATGACACCTTCACACGTGAATCGAACCCTGGACCTTTGGCTTGGCGCAACAATGCTCTATCATGGAGCTATCCATGGATCATACCGTGCTCAGGGTCATTCTTAACTCAGAGTTTAAGGCAGTCTGTGATGGACGTGTGAATATCATACGGTTACTAAGATATTGATATCACAGCCACCGGCGACTTCGTTGTGGGTTTATGCTGCCAATAGTACAAATACATTGTACATTCCTACTGTATCATCCTCATTACATGCACCCTTATTACATGCACTCACCCTTGCTTCCTCTACTATCTCATGTACTTCCTGTACCATACCATCTCACCCTTGCTTCCTCTACTATCTCATGTACTTCCTGTACCATACCATCTCACCCTTGCTTCCTCTACTATCTCATGTACTCCCTGTATCATACCATCTCACCCTTGCTTCCTCTACTATCTCATGTACTCCCTGTATCATACCATCTCACCCTTGCTTCCTCTACTATCTCATGTACTCCATGTACCATACCATCTCATCTTTGCTTCCTCTACTAGCCCATGTAATCCCTGTACCATATGCTCATCGAAACTCCCCAGCGAGATCAAATACTCGCACATCAATAAACGTATCCAGCTTCAACTGCCACATGATTTAAGTATTGCACAAAGACCGCGGAGGTCGATTGCGCCAATACCCAAATAAAGAGATGGAACAGCTCCATGATCTACTGAAAGGTGATACCCACTCCACCCGACATGGAGGCGACCTTAACAGGACTTGTGGAGGTCCCTCCCACTCCCGGAGGAATGCTGTGACTTTGCCAAGGACACGTGAATACCAGGGATGGGCGTGGGTTCGGTACCGACCATCCTCTGACGTCTAGAAGATTCATAGAGCGGGCGGGACCTCTTAATATGGCACAGAACACATCCTTGAGTACCGTACGTTTTAAAATAATAATACCGAGGACAAAGATTTAACCACTACTGATTCGTGGAAATAGTTCTATGTTTGAGATTAAAAGTACAGGTTAGCTCGGTGTTACAACACCATAAATAGCAGGTTAGCTCAGTCCTAAACCGCCATAAAGTGCCGGTTAGCTCGGTGTTAAACCACCATAAAGTGCAGGTTAGCCCGGTGATAAACCACCATAAAGTGCAGGTTAGCTCGGTGTTAAACCACCATAAAGTGCAGGTTAGCTCGGTGCTAAACCACCATAAAGTGGAGGTTAGCTCGGTGATAAACCACCATAAAGTGCAGGTTAGCTCGGTGTTAAACCGCCATAAAGTGCAGGTTAGCTCGGTGCTAAACCGCCATAAAGTGCAGGTTAGCCCGGTGATAAACTGCCATAAAGTGCAGGTTAGCTCGGTGCTAAACCACCATAAAGTGCAGGTTAGCTCGGTGCTAAACCGCCATAAAGTGCAGGTTAGCTCGGTGCTAAACCGCCATAAAGTGCAGGTTAGCTCAGTATTAAAACACCAAAAGGTGCGAATCAATCAGTGTTGAGTTAGCCCTTTCTTCAAGGTCTTAAAATGTTAATTTTTCTAGGGGGGAGGGAGGAACACTAGAAGAAAATGTGACAGCCCCGAAGTCAACAAATAAAAGTCTTATTTAGCCCGCTCTGGCCCCTTTCCTCTTCAATTAGAACAAACATTGTTATGAGTAGTCAGCATTCCCCTTTAATGTTTCTAGTTCGTTATATCATATTCGCTAAGCCAGCGCTTTTAAGCACGTGCGTCCAAGAAAGTTTTGTAAACCAAAACAAATATCCCAACATTGCTCAGGGCTATAACATAGATAATATGGTATGGGTCATACATTACCTCGAGATTAAAGGGTTATTTAAATTCTCAATATATAGTTAAGGGTTGTTTAATAGTGATTAATTTTTGAAGATAGAAAATTTTTCAAAAATGACTGCTTTTTCTCAAAATGTATATTTTGGTGACTGTTTCACACGATAAATAGCACCGTATTCTTCTTTTATTAAAAAAGAAAAATTCATTTAAGGATGATTTACTGATGACATTTTGGACTGGTCCGAAAATATCTCTAAAGGTTTTGTTCAAATTAGATAATATATGGAGTGTTATACGTGATAAATAAGAACGTATGCTTGTTTTGTCTAGAACTTTGTACATGTTTATAAATCTTAATATATATAATTCTTCTGTACGTGTGTGTGTCACTGAACTACTCCTAAACGGCTGTACCGATTTTGATTAAATTTTTTGTGTGTGTATGAGTGGGTCCGTGGATGGTTTAGATTCACAATTGGACCCAGTAGGTGGCGCTGCTATCGGGTTTAAGGATTTTTTTTATTTTTTGAGGGGGATTTTTTTTTTAGATTTTTTGCATATCAG
>CABFWB010000320.1:128555-155190 GCA_902151455.1 Timema bartmani
GTTAAAACCTTCTGAAAAGTTCATGAATAATTGAACTTCTGAGAATAATTCATAGTTATGTTTGTTTTTCGATACAGCTGATATTTGTGGAGTTGTGGGCGAAATGCCAAAAATGAAAAGATGTTTTATTTTGTATGTTGTCTTGACAAACACTGAATTTGTAATATTTGTGTTACTCACTAATTGGAGTTCATTGTGAATTTGTAATTGTGATGATCTCATAGTATTTGTTTTATCATCAAAATCAACTATGCCACCCAAACTAAAAGCCAACTTTCGGGCAGGACAACGTCTGTCGGGTCCGCTAGTAAATTAATAAAAATTTATATTCTATTTTAGATTTATCTCTAGTGACTGTTTTGTTATTTCGTACACATTTTCGTTGTTTGCTTATTTTGACATATTAAAAATGTAATGGTTTTTCATGGTTATTTCTAGTTAGTTTTTAGACAGTGATAAAAAGGTAAAAAATCTTTCCTAAAAAGCTAAATGTGATAAGGCGTGTCCTAGTACCCCTGGACCTACTATAAAATAGGACTCCGGAGATGCATATCGTGTGTTGACTGATGACGCTTATAACTGGTGCTAGACGCATCCATCTTTCTAATCTATCATCAAACGTACAGAAACGGAAAGGGACAGATGTTTTTATCCATCCCAATTTAGGGACAGGTTATTAATAAGAGTCTTTGACAGACAAAAAAAAACTTAGTGTTCTTTGTTTATTGTTGTTTTGGTTTTATAAACAACACAGAGAGAATAATACTTCAGCTATACGGATGTCTTTATTTTAAAATCCTTAGAAAAACATTGTAGAATCAAATAGCCAAAGCTATTATATTTGTTTAAGTGAGGGTTTACTCGCATCTAGACATCATATTCTGAAAATTGAAAAATGACACCTGGATACGGGAATCGAATCCGGGAACTTTGACTTAGTACACCAATGCTCTAAACACTGAGCTATCCAGGAATCTTCCCGTGCCTAATGTCATTCTTCACTCATATTTTAAGGCAGAGTTTATGATGGACGTGCAGAAATCGTCAGCTACAAATGTGTGATTTATTAAACTTACGAGCTATCAGATAACGCAGCCACCTTCGACTCGGTAGTTGGCTTAATGCTGCCACTTGTACAGTTATTAAATTGTACGGGATCGCATATTTTTAATAAAGCATTGGCGTACTAAGCCAAAGGTCCCGGGTTAAATTCCGGTATCCAGGTGTCATTTTTCAATTTTCAGAATAAAACATTGTAGGTTTACTTAGTATTTTAGATAATTTATCTTACTAAAACCTTTGGCTATTGATGGAATACACATTCAATGGAACACCCTGAAGTTTACTTTGTGGTAAAACGGTGGTGAAGACCTAAAAGTGTGTGGCGTACGGTGAGGGAAGCATACAATGTATCGAGGTTACTATTTCTGGGCTTTTTTTTCAATTGGAAATTTTAAGGGCACTTTTAATGTGTTTTTACGTTGAATCTTTTGAATATCAAGTCATAAGCCTGTTTTTATAGCACCGCGTCTTACTACCTGTTTGAGTTATACGCTAATGGTTTTAAAGATTAGGGAGGTTATATTTATAGAAACGGCCACCAAAGCGGGTCACAGGGCTGTGTAAAATGTATTCCATGCATTCTACTTATATTCAGTGTTCTATATTATAGTTTCACTTCACATAATTTATTTTATTTTATAAGGAAACATTATTTGAAATTCTGTAGCTGCAAATGCTCCTTGCCCCCCCTGTAACCCCCTCATTATTTTGGGTAGTTTCATATATAAACTTTTACTTTTACTCGATCAGGTCCTTGCTAATCCTACGAGTAAAATAACAATTATTTGCGCCGATGGACGCGCGGGCTCAATGTCAAGATCATTTAGTCTGGTTTTACGGTGACTAGAAGGTCGGAGTTCAAATCTCACTGAAGGTGTTTACCCCCTTTCCCCCCTTCCAAAATTGTTTCTCTCTATTCCTTCACACAAATGCACGTATATTTCTTATAAATTCTACATTGATCATTTATACTAATTTAGCGTAATTAATATGTGCGCGTAATGCATATAGCCCAAATGGGTAGTAAGACACGGTAGGAGGAAAAAATTATCAATTTTATAATTTATTACTCCTTACCAAATAAATATGAACATTATTGTAAATATTATTATCATCAAGAAGAAAGTGGTCTGGATTCCTCTTCTATAGTCAGTTCCTCATTAGATCAGTTAATTTATCATAAATTCAAATTAATTATAATTTTTATGACCATATTTTTCATGACCATAACCCATTTAATAGGCAGACTTTATATTAAAAATAAAATAGTGGTTTCAAAATAAGTAACGTAAGAAAATAAATAGTTAAACTAAAATATTTTAGAGAACATTCTAAGAAAGATTATAAATAGGAAAGGTTATTTAATATAGGACAAAATTTGAAAAATAAGAAAATGAGATTTATTGCTTTACTAATAAATAGGAAATTAGGAGATTAGATTTAAAAAAAGTTTTGAATCTTTATCTCTAGATTGACTGCTATACTGTAATACATCTTACTCTGACCTTGTATTTGTTTAATATTTTAATTAGTTTCATTTATTTTAGTTGTGCCTATAATCTAACTCCAAAAGCTATTTTAAACATTTCTAATGTTTTAATTTTCTTTCTCTGTATTACGTTTTAAAATAATTCTTACTTTTTGGTAGCTCTAATATCTATCTTATCATACATTCGTGACCCAGTAAATTTCATTTTATTATTTTTCAAGTCTTATTTTATATTAAGACATAAAATTCAACCTATCTTCTTCAAAATAAAAATGTTGATCTTATTTAAAACTCATTAAAAGCGTTCTCTTTTAGAGCAATAAATTAATCTCTAAATACCGTACACAGCTTAAAGGAATGTACTAGTTTCTCTTAACACCATGCCCTACTTGGAGATTTCAAAGCTATTTTGGTAAGCGGGTTGTATCTTAACTTGACGCACATAAGCCGTCTAAAACCCACAACACTTAGACGCTAATGTACCAAATAGAAAGAGAGGGAAGAAATTTAGAAGTTCACCCTGAGAGGGTCCTTGTCTATGTGTTGATAACCCTTTCCCTCTGACGAGTTTACACAGTCACTTTAATATTTGCGCCTTGAAAACATTGACTTGCTTTTTTATGTTACCTTTTCCTTGTTTCCTATTCTAGATAGACATATGCTACCACGGACTTTTTAATCTACATCCAGGCAGGAAGATTCCTACAGGCCAATTTCGTGACCAAGACAAATAGCCTGAGTTGAATAGTATGATATGTAAAAACCGTGTTTACAAAAAAAAAACACTTAAAGATAAAAATAATAATTTTATGACACTGTAGGACTACTTTTATAATTATTTAAGCATTTATATTTTTTGTTTTAACTTTATATCTTTAAAGCTCGGTGAGTAAAACGTGAAATCATTAACATGGGAAATCCTTCCTTACCTGTAGTTATGTCACAGGTAGACAGCGTCCTTAAAATAATATATACATAATATTACATAATATGATAGATTCTAATCTTAGCACATAGGTATTTGAAGTATACAGGATTTATTTTAATTAGTGTCAACTATTCTAGGGGCGTATTCCCATCCACCAAACATTAAGAAATGTAGATATAAATATGGGTCTAGAAATGTTTTGTTTCCGAGTTAGGAGGAATTTTACTTTTCAATTAATAAGCAAGCCAACAGAATAAGTGACACAATTAAACAAGGCAAAGTTTAACAGAAACAAACAAAAACATAAGACAAAACATTTAGTAACAAAAATTGTTTGGAAAAAAGTAGTATACCCCTTCTTGGATGCACCATCTGAGCCTGCTAAGTGTTAAGTATTTGCTTACATCCATTTACGATAATGCTCTCTTAAAACGCCAACACCAGGAACAGGAATTGAGTATACAATGGACTTTAAACGTCCTCATAGACAAAAATTCCATCGGATTTAAATCTGGTGATCGAACAGGCCATTCAACGCATCACCAACCAATCTCTGAGGAAAACCTTAGATAACTTTAAAACTAAACATTTCTAGACCCATGTTTGTATGAACTTTTCTAAATTTTTAGTCAGTGGGAATAATTGACACCAATTAAAATACACCCTTTATACTAGGCCTATTAAAATTAATCTTGAAGGAATGTTGATTTTTATTCAAGTAATATACTGTTTCAACCTGAATTATTGATTTTAAGATCACATAATCAACATAGTCATGGAACGATATAAAAAATCATTATTTTAAAAGGAATGCAAGTCTATAATATAAGATTTAGTTAAAGACTTCTGTAACTAAACATAGACACTCAACATATTTAGGAGGGTCATAAGGGTATTTATAATATGCTGAATTTAATAATGATTAAACATTTTAGTTTTTAGTTTAGTAATTATTATTTTCTCAAGGATCGTCATATACAAGGTGGTTCAAAAGGCAAAACAAAGTTGGAAATTTAAGGATAATATAAAATGTATAGTGACTTATGGGTCACTCTGTATTACCCTATCAACATACTTGGAATTGTAAGGATAGTAATGATAGTGAAATGACTTATGGATCTGACTGTATTACCTTATCAACATACTTGGAATTGTAAGAATAATTATGTTAGTAATATGACTTATGGATCTGACTGTATTACCCTATCAACATACTTAGAATTGTAAGGATAGCTATGATAGTAATATGACTTATGTATCTCACTGTATTACCCTATCAACATACTTGAAATTGTAAGAATAATTATAATAGTGAAATGACTTATGTATCTCACTGTATTACCCTATCAACATACTTGGAATTGTAAGGATAATTATAATAGTGAAATGACTTATGGATCTGACTGTACTAACCGATCATTTATCATTCCTGGCACCTGGGATGGGTGTTTCCCGCCTGTTGAAGAATTCGCTGCCTTTAGTTATATTTAAAAGAAAGTCGTGTTTTGATATATCCCTGAGTTTATAAAACACACCCCAAATAAATAATTCATGGCAAATATTTCTTTATTTCTAGAGACAACTATTGTGAAAGACAAGTACAATATTTCTCCATCTGTTCAGCAGATAACACCAGTGAACTTGACATTAAACATATTCTAGGAACTGGTGAATGAAAACAAATCACATATTTTCTATACATCATTGTAAATGTCGTTTGCCTTTTTAATCTGCGGTCTTGTTCGGATTCCCTAGGCTGGTTCATTTGAACTGATAGTGTGAAATGAGTTACAACATTTACATAGCATCTACAGTCCAATTTTACTAGGAAAGGGCCTTATCTGGCAGATAGACAAGTTTGTTTCATTTCGTTTGTTTGAGCTGTATTTAATGTAAACCGCCTCGATGGCGTAGTTGGCTAACGCGCTAGTCGTGTTGAGCTCGGCCGCCGAGGACGGGGAGATCGAGGTTCGAATCTCGGTCGGGTGAACTGGGGGTGGTTTTTCCTTAATGGTTTTCCACTCTCCCTCCACGCAAATGCGGGTTCACTTCTTCTAAATTCAACCCTCCCAATTCCTATTCCATTAGTGTAATTAGTACTTAGGCGTATAACCCGAACGGGTAGTAAGACGCGGTGCTAAATATTATTATATTATTTAATGTACACTTTTTAAACCGACTGACTATATCAGCACGCGACTTATAAACTAACTTAATCTAGAACAGACACAACATCCAGCCCCCGGCCGTTAATTCATCACCGTGAAAGGGGAAGCCCACAGTTAACCAATAATAAAAATTTTCAGCCAAGCCAGGAATCGAACCCGGGAGGGGAAAAACACGCTACCGACTGAAATAAGGTGTCTGAAAACTAGACAAGCTACTATATCTACTTTCACGTATTCATACGTCAAGTCACATGATCTGCAGATGTAACTTTTTATATATTATAAACCTGATTCGGTGGCCACATGGTCTAAGGCATCCCTCTCGTGTTAGTTTAGACTGCCGATGACAGGGGGTTCGAATATTGGTCGGGTGTACTCAAGAGGGTTTTTTCTTAAATGGTTTTCCACTCTACCACTATGCAAATACGGGTACACTTCCACTTATTAATTAGTACATGTGAGCATAAACTGAACAGGTAGTAAGACGTGGTGCTAAGGAAATATATTATTATCAATTCCTATAAAATAGTACTACATGTAATAAAATAGTAAATAGTTATCGATTTTGGCCTTAAATCATTATGTTTATATTTTCCAAAAGGCTCTTCCTGTGTAGATTGGAATTCAGTGTGGAAAGGATGGGGAACTAAAACATATAAATTAATTTCTAGAATAACAGGTTATGTATGTATGTATGTATGTATGTATGTATGTATGTATGTATGTATGTATGTATGTATGTATGTATGTATGTATGTAATGCCTTGTCTACATGATCCACTAATCTGTAATCCCGTGAAAGTGTAAACAATAATCGATCACCACAGGAATAAACTTACATGACATTTCCAAATACGTACTAAATACGCTTTCATGTATTCAAGATTAACTTTTGACAGCATACAAAGAAATTTTGTCATCGTTGTCTGTTTTACATTTAATCTTTCATTTACTTGAAAAGGTTTTACCCAATAGTGTTACGACTATAGAAGTTAAGAGCAAATCATAATCATTTTAGTTTATTTGTGAGTACCCGCATCAGCGTCCACATGGTTTAAACATTTAAGACAGCGAGTACCAATAATTTTTAGATGACGCCTTCTTGGTAGATCATTAAATTTCCACGCTCCATTTTTTGGTATATGTATGCAAAATATTTTTTAATTGTTTTCTATCCGCTTCTTTATTTAATACAAAAAAAATCAAAATAACACTCGCAGCATGATGGTATTACCAAAAAAAGGGTAAAAATTAATTACCCACTTCTGTGGCAGCATAGTCTAACGTGCTAATCCCGCAGTATACTAGACTGCCGATAGCAGGGAGATCGAGGTTCGAGTCTCGGTCAGGTGTACTAAGTTTTTTCCAAAATTGTTTTCCACCCTCCCTTTACGCAAATGCGGATACATTTCCTGTAAATATAACCTTTCTAATCCCTAAAGCCATTAATGTTATTAATACATAAGCGTATAAACCGAAAGGGTAGTAAGACGAGGTGCTAAAAAATAATAGAAAAATTGTGGGTTGGTTGGCACTATAATGTTTTAATCAGTTCTTGAATATTGGGTTTAATGTCTGACAGAGCTCACCGCAAATCGCTTTCCACTTCAAGACGACAACTCTGTTTAGTTTTTATGAGAGTCAAGAGTTGAAACTTGTCTGATGCTACACGTGGCCACAATGGTTGCTGAGGTGGTGGGTGGAGTGGATAATGGAGGTGTAGGGGTTGGTTCCGAGGCTTGCGGGCTTAAAAATAAACAATTAGTGATTGCACACGAGAGTTTTACTTTTGGCTGTTCACCTAATATATGAATTACAGCTGGTAGGCAGTGTTGCCAAAACCGCAAGAAAAAAAAACTTACTTTGGAAAATGGATTGAAATTTAAAAAAAGTCTTAAAATTCTTAAATTATTTTTAACGTGGTTTTACACCTGCCCCTAACCCCTCCTGCAAGTGACCTCTGCTCTATGGCGTCTTAATCGCAATAGATTTGATTGCCGTAGCATTTCCTCTCAACTATAACTTTCTCATCCCCATTTTATAAATAATGGTCATATCTGACTGCTATAAAAGTTACTAGATCTAACTTGACGTATTCATACTTCAGGTCATGTGATCTGCTGCTATCACTTTTGATAGATATGATTAATAGCTATAAAATAACACTAATAGTATTAATAAAATGCTATCAATGTTAAACACAAAAAATCTATGTTTGTGTTTGATAAAAGGTGCTCCAAATGTTCATTCGTAACAAAATCAAGGTGTGTATATCTATACACACATACACGGATAGCCCGGACGGGTAGTAAGACTAAGTGCATACACCAAAGTGTCCCAGGGATTGCTATTGAAGGTAAAAGTACTACAGCTAATAAAATGGCAACCTATGTATCCGTTCAAATTGATGCCAACATTTCAGTGCGCGAGTTGATGCCAATTTATTTTCTTGGTGTTGATTGGCTGTCGTTTATTAGAAAACTGCAAGTTTATCAATCACAGACTCCGCCTTAAAATATGATCAGAATGGCCCTAGGCACTGACGATCCCTGGATATCTCAGTGGTAAGAGCATTGGCATACTAAATTAAAGGTCCCGGGTTCTATTCCCGTGTGCATGTGTCATTTTTGAATTTAAATAATAAGCTAATTAAATGCGGCTACAACTGTAACTAACAACTATAATAGCGTTGTTATTTAATCCCTCATAAGGACTGCCACGATCTTTTTTATTTGTACTTGACCTAACCTAACAGAGCGCATACCAACTTAACGCGGATAGGAAGGATTCAGAGTTGATTATAAGATGTGCCTCGTGAAGCATTGATTTACGACGTGGTTAGAGGTCAAGGCCGTTGAAGCTTCCAACCACTACTGACAAACTTTGTTTTAAAACTTAATGGATTGAAAAATTATCCTTCGCATGATTGTAAACGCAGGTATGACTGGTTCAAAGTTCTATCTTTGGTGGAGTCCCGGGCGATAACTATTACGAATGTTTGATAAATTCTTTTAAAAACAATTATTTGACCAAAAAAAAGGGCTAATTGTTTTTTTGACCTACTGCAAGACCTAGCAATTTTATTTTGGAACCCCCAAATTTAACTAAATGAGCATTCTGATTCAATCTGAAGTTTCTCCAAAGCTAAATATACGAGTCTTAGTTAATGATCCAAAACTCAGATTCGATTAAAGTTTCTTTAAAGCTTGATATACGAGTTAATATAGATTAAAGTTAATGATCCAAGACTCAGATTCAATGGAAGTTTCTCTAAAACTTAATAAGTTTAAGTTAATGATCCAAGATTCAGATTCG
Source organism: Timema bartmani (assembly GCA_902151455.1). NCBI lineage: Eukaryota > Metazoa > Arthropoda > Insecta > Phasmatodea > Timematidae > Timema > Timema bartmani. The sequence goes on from CABFWB010000320.1 coordinate 137,518, forward strand.
ATGGAAGTTTCTTTAAAACTTAATATACGAGCTAATATAGATTTAAGTTAATGATCCAAGACTCAGATTCCATGGAAGTTTCTTTAAAACTTAATATACGAGTTAATATAGGTTTAAGTTAATGATCCAAGACTCAGATTCGATGGAAGTTTCTTTAAAACTTAATATACGAGTTAATATAAGTTTAAGTTAATGATCCAAGACTCAGATTCGATGGAAGTTTCTTTAAAACTGAATATACGAGTTAATATAGGTTAAATTTAACTATCCACGACTCGGATTCAATGGAAGTTTTTCCAACGTTTGATAAACGGTTTGAAAATGGATTTTAATATTCCAAGATTTGGGTTTGATTTGAAGTTTCTCGAAAGCTTATATATATACCTTTTATTAACACCGCGTCTTCCTATCCGTTCAGGTTATACGCGTATGCAGTGCCGGATTAAGGTCTTTGGAGGTCCTGGGGCTATTGAAGAATTTGGGGCCCTATTTACTTAAGCCATGTAAAATGATCAAGGCTTTTTAGAAAAGCTAGTTAAAGTGCAAATAAAAATAATCATTGGAATAGCATATTTTGAATATATTTTAAATTTTTAAGCTCAGCAAAACACAGACTTTAAATCAATATTATAGCTACAATCAAACAAAACTGTACAAAAGTAAACATAGGCAACAAGTAGAAATGTCAATTTAAAATGTATTTTTCCTTGCCTTAATACTTGCGAATGTTTGCACAACATCGTCAAATGACAAGTGGGTTGTAATATCATGTTCTAATGATATGATAGCAAGACAGTTAAGTCTTGGTTCAAGCATTGTTGACCATTATTTATTTTTAATTAGGGTGTTTTAAAAAGAGCGCTTTTCTTCACAGTTGGTTAGAGAAACCACCAAATACGAATTAAAAGCAGTGATTACATTTGGAAAAACATCAATCAAATTATTTATCATAAATATATTTAGCAATGTCTTAGCAAATAACTACATCATCACTCTTGATAAGGTCGTAAAACTGTGACATTTCTAGGTTTAAATATTCATCAAGATCCTTACTATAAAAACTTAAATAGCTATTAAGCGTATTATTTGAAGTTTTGCAATCAACTAAAAATTGAAATTGTTATTGAAAATTTGTGTAAGACTAAGCGATTAGTAAATCCTCTCTCTAACAGTCAAAGCTAATGATTATCACAAAAAATGTTTCAACCTCAAAATTCTTTTTGTCCTTTGATAACAGTTTCATTGTTGGCATTATCATCTTCTGCATTTATTTTCTTTTATTGTCTTTCAGATGAATCAACCAAACCTCTAAGAGAGTTTTCGCTTAATATTTTAGCTTTCTCTTCGTAGTTTTCAAAACAAGCTCTTTCATTGACTATTAATTTGGCTAATGATTCAATAATGTTACAAGGTGACCTGGTGGTCTAGTGGTAAGGTGTTGGACTTCTGTGTTGAAGGTTCGGGGTTCAATCCTCAGTCCCGGCACAGATTTATCTGATTGCCAAACCCTTCCTTCACCTATGACAAGACGTGTATTAAACACAACTTGTGAATGTGAGCAATGCCAAGCCTCCACCGTGGTTCGGATCCCACGTTAAACTGTAGGTCCTCCATTTCATCTCGCAATCACCCTACCATTACACATTAGACGTAAGTGCGTATAACCCGAACGGGCAGTAAGACGCGGTGCTAACAATAATAATAATAATAATAATAATAATAAGGTTACATCCTGTTAATAAGTAAAGCTGTAAGCTAGCAGTAGCTTTATTAAATCTTTCCGAAATTTCATGCCAAAGAACACACATAAAAACAGATTCAAGCTTCATATCTTTTTCTAGCAAAGATTTTGCCTCTCTCCGGGAACCAAGTTTTTCTTCAATATTCTCGGATATATTACCCAAGGCGCACAAAATGTTGTCATAGTCAGGGGCGCACACACAAAGGGGGTCCAGCGGGTTCGGACCCTTCCCTGGCGAACATGAAGTAGCCTATAAATAAAATATTAAGTAAAAAAGCAATGCTCTATCAATGTTGGAACTACTACATCAATGATGAACCTACCAGCACAGCTAAGCATTGAGAGCAGGAAAATATATTCCTGAACTCATAAAAATTATTTAGAAAAAAATAATCACCTAAATAAGGAAATGAAATACAATTTTTGAAGTTGTACAAGACCATTAAGAATGGTTCAGGAGCCGGGGCCGGGGCCCTTAAACCAGCGAGGGCCTGGGGCTGCAGCCCCTATAGTCCCCTTCCCCCTTAATCCGTCACTGCACTTATGTACCAATTACGCTCATGATTTTGGGGATTAGGAAGGTTTATATTTAGATGAATTGTACCCGCATTTGCGTGGAGTAAGAGTAAAAAACTTTTTTTTTTTAAATACCCTCAGTACACCCGACTAATATTTGAACCTCAATCACCCCGTCATCAGCAGTCTAGTCTACTGCGAGATAGCGTGTTAGACCACGCGACCAGCGAAGCGGGTTTTACAAATAATTATTTGTAAATTTTGTTGTATTTTTAAAATATGGTAAAACGGTTTCACTGGTTTCAACTCCACCTTTTTTTTCTCTTTTTTTCAAAAGCTAAATGCAGAAAACCGCAATTAATTACGATTTTTGGTTCAAGCATTATCTTGAATCATGTATGCTTGTTATTCGAACGTGATATGGGCTTTTAATAGCAATTTGTGTTAAATAGTTAAATAGTTTAGTAAATGTAAGCTTTCTAATTATAATGAAATTGAAACTGCGAGTGTCAACAAAGCACTTCTACCCGTGCAATTAGAGTTAAGAAATAAGAGGCTCATCTCCGTTGTGCGGTGGGAACAGGTATAGTCGAGCCACGGTAAGAGAGGTGGTATCTGACAGATAGCATAAGGTTCTTTATTGCAAACATTGACTGAACGTGACAAGTGTCAACCAATTCGGGAATAATTATTATTTGATAACTAATACTATATTATCAATAAAAAGTGTTATCAAACGATTCCAATAATATTTCACTAAGGATCACTGTATAGTACGCTTTTCTCTAACTTATTGAAAGAATAAAATATATTAATAAAACTATTATATTTTTTGTTTTGTGGTTGAGATAGTTAGATATATTATAGTACATGAAATAATAAATTAAAAATATTATATTCACACGTGTACCTTCTTATAACTGGCCACCATAGTAAATAAATAAATTTTTATAACTTAGAGAAAGGGCCGTACAATTTATTTGTTTCAAACCAAAAGGTTTTTTATTTTGTAAACAAATGCACATCAACAAAAACCAAACACCGTTTGTATGACGTCATCATCAACGGCATTCGTTTCGTTTGGTTTGCCATCTTAATTTGTGAAGAGAACGTAGCCTTCTATAAGACCTCGTGTGTAAAGCCTTTTTAAGTGAACCACAAAAGCCGCTACCATAAAAAACAAAAAAAGGAAACATCCAAACGGTTATTTTCATAAATTTGTGTTTGATTAATGTCAAAGATGATTTAAAAAAAAATCATATTTAAAAACAAATTGTTTGATGTTAAAGTAATGACTGTCAAAAGTGACGGAAACTCCATATGTGGTCTTGCATGGTTTGGCGAAATGAAAGTAGATCTGGTAGCAGCTGTCACCCCCACTCCAGTGGCGAGTGGACTGTAGGTAGGTGGATGGATAGGTGGGTTGGTTATACGATAACGTGCATGTTGGACTGAGTCAAAAGGTTAGAGTTCGTTCCTGAGTGGCACCACCGGTGAGTGTCACACCGTCCACCTCATAATTCTGAGTTTCCAATCTTCTGGAAAGAAAAATTTTGGTGCAGTTCTGAACTTTCACCTTTATGTTTTTTGTTTCTTGTTTTTCGCCTTTGATTTTTTTCTAATGTGTCTTACCACCCGTTTGCGTTATACGTGTGTACTAATTAGGCTAATGTATTGAGTATGAGAAAGGTTTCATTGAGAAAAAGTGTACCCGCATTTTTAGTGGAGGGAAATTGGAAAAGCATTTAGGAGAAAACACCCTCAGTACACCCTACTGGTATTCGAACACCGATCTCCTTGTTATCAGCAGTCCAATCTACTATGAGAGTGACGCCTTCCTTAAAACATTCGACCATCAAAGTGGGTCACAAGTCTTATTAACGACTTAATCTGAGGGCTAACGACGCCGAGGGTTGTTTGGAAGAAATGCACTCACTTTAGCGTGGAGGAAGAGTTGTTATAAGCCTTTATTGTTTTATGGGAAGCCCACCTCCAACCAGCAACATTGGTTGAACGTCACTAAAATTTGGCATTCTAGAAACATGTGTTATTTGATTTATTAATTTAGAATTGCATGTATAAATTTATCAAAAGCTTTCAATAATACTTCCTTAAGGATTACTCTACCGTTTCTCTTCACATTATTAACTAAACGGACTAATAATAATAATAATAATAATGTAAATACAAATGTTATATTTTTATTTCCGTCATTGTGATAACATGAGTTCCCAATTATCAAATAACGGGCTTCCTATAAAAATCAGACTTAAGCTATGAAAAACTCATAATGGGGTAAACTCTCCAGGACACTCTACCGGGAATCGAATCCCAACCACACCACCAATGACGACAAAATCTAATGCGAGTCCAGCGCATTGGACACCACTGCGGATTTTTGCCCATAATCTAATTAAGATATCCATTAGTAGTCAGAACACTGGCTAGCGAGCATATTAAAAAAAGGTTTATAGTAAACAAGATAATATAAAATAGATAAATGGTACGATAAAATTGTAGACACATTCTCATGTATATATTTAAAATTTTCAAAAACCATAAATCAGTAAACTACCCTCAAAAGAATTTTTCTTTGTAAAATAAATTTACATTGTTCTTTATAATCATAAATTGAAAAATCCATTTTCGAAAAATTTCGAATTTTGGATAATCAGTCATCCCCGTATACGCCGGTTGTATATTAATTCTCTTTAGAAAAACAGGAAATAATTTTATAATAGTTTACTGATTGATTTTTGTAAAAAAAAATTTTTTTAATGCTTTAACAATTTTGTTCAAAATTGATATCGGTATCAAATTTTTTTACAATCAATAATATATCTATTTTTCTAAAATAAATTATTTTTAAGGTTAGTTTACGAAAAAAAAATTTAGAAAATTTGAATTTTTCCTAAATTGGTCTTGAAGATTGAAGTCTAATAGGAATCTGGGAATAATTTTTCATGATAAATAAGATTACGATTTTTTTTACAAATTACATATATATTAGAGTTGTTAACAAATAAAAGTTTTTTGAAAATTTGATATTTGTTAAAAAATATTTGAACAATTTGGTTTGAAATTCATTCATAAAGTGTGTTTATTGTTATTAAACAAGATGATGTGTTTTTATCAAGAAAAACTTACTGTAAGGGCAGTATACTAAAAATGTTCATCGAAGCTATAACAGACAATATAAATGAATCCCCAGTTTTTTTGTTTTTTTTTACCATTTACAAAACTTTCTTTATATGAGAAAGTAAAAGGTAAATTTTATCCTACCAAACAATGTATAACGTGACACAGATTGGTCTGAATTATCTCCGGTGATGTCACTCACGTGAGGACACATCGGGGGCAGTTCCTCGCCAAGACAAGACAAGCGAGTGCATGGGAACTTCCCAAGATGGACGTGGGAACACCGCGGACTGCGTCATCGGGCGCGGCGGGCGGTCTCTTTACTCGGGTTGCGTTATGCGCGCTGCCCTCGTAGACGTATAATAGATCTACCTGGGAGATTGGTGGAAGTAACGTTGCCGACACAAAGATGTATTCTTGTGAGACAACTGGTAGATAATATGATTTGACCCGCTTTGGTCGCCGAACGGTCTAAGACGTCACTCTCGTGTTAGGCTGGCCTGCTGATGACAGGGAGAACAAGGTTCGAATCCTGATTGGGTCTACTGAGGGTGGTTTTTCCTAAATGGTTTCCCACTATCCTTCCAAGCAAATGTGGGTATATTGCGTCTGAAATGCTTCCTTCCTCATCCTTACCCCATTAGAGTAGCTATCACGTTATGCGTACAACCTGAACAGGTAGTAAGACGCGCGAATAACAGTTTGTGCATGAGAAAAAAAAAACTTTTATACTATAAATAATGACAAATATATAAGGGTTAAAAGGGTGACCTGGTGGTCTAGGGGTAAGGTGTCGGACCTCTGTGCTGAGGGTCCGGGGTTCAATCCTCGGTCCCGGCACAGATTTATCTGATTTCCAAACCCTTCCTTCACCTCTGACAAGACGTGTATTAATCACAACTTGTGAATGTGTGAAATGCCAGGCCTCCATTGTAGTTCGGATTCCACGTTAAACTGTAGGTCCTCCATTTCATCTCACAATCACCCTACCATTACAGATCAGCGTAAGTGCGTATAACTCCAACGGGTAGTAAGACGCGGTGCTAGTAATAATAATAATAATAATAATAATAATAATAATACAAGAGTTAAAATGTATGTAGCAATGTGCAACAGATAACATCTCCCTCGCACTTTCCTTGCGTGTTATTTGTCAAACTCCCTTGTTCAGTCGTTAGTGCGTAAGTTAAAGATCGCTGGGTACGATTCCCACGAGCGGTAATGTCATAACACACGACCACCATTGTGGGGGACCAAGAAAAGAGTGACCGTACGTCAATGGACGGGTGACATCGATGTCTTCTCACGGTATTTTTTCCCCCCAAGAGTGGTAATGTTGCGTGCGCACCGCTCGGCAATTATCAGAGTTATGTCCCACTGTTGTAATTAAAAACGTAATGCCGGTGGGGGGCGGGGCTAGTAATAAATACGTCACGCCGTGTCGCGCGGGTTTCGTTTGTAAGGACCAGGGGGATACTAAGATTGTTTGTCGTAAGCGTGCAAAAGTTAGATATGCGACAACCATAGATGAACATTTTATGTTAAAAATATCAAGTCATTGAATCACAGGGGATAGGGGGGGGGAGGGGGGGTCTTCGTAAATACCATAATATTAATTGTTAATTTAGCACCGCGACTTACTACCCGTTCGGGTTATAAGCTTAAGTATTAATTAAACTAATGGATTAGGAATTGGGAAGGTTGAATTTTAGAATAAGTGAAGCCGCATTTGCGTGGAGGGTGAGTGGAAAACCATTTAGGGAAAACCACCCCCAGTTTACCCGACCGAGATTCGAACCTCGATCTCCCCGTCCTCGGTGGTCTAGCCTAACACGACTGGCGCGTTAGACAACTACGCCACCAAGGCGGGTAAATACCGTAATAATAATAATTAGAGATAGGGTAAAATAGCATTAATTTTCAGTTTTTTTAGCATTAATTATTGGACATTTAGCTTTTTGTGACATAATTTAGCATTTTGTAGCAAAATAGGTAAAAATGTCTTCCGTCAATGTTTTTAGGGCCTATACAAAGGATTTATGATAAAAGCAACGACTAACGGAATGTGGCGCTTAGCCGGATGGGCTGTGGAAGGCACAGGATGCAAGTAAAACCCGAGCTGAAGCACACAGACGAGTAAAACTCAATGATTTTTTAATCACTTATTTCCGCTGAAAAACATCGTTTTATAGAAATTCTCAGCATTTTATTTAAATGCACAGCATTTTCAGGGAATTCGCGTCTATTTCGCTAAAATACTCTCAAAATCACGTTTTTCGCGTTAATTCGCGAAATAAAAATCGCTTTGAACACTTTCATATGCCATGAAACGCAAAGAAAACTTATAAATACCCTATTTTCAACCCTTTTTTTTCTTTTCGCGTTTTTCGCCAAAGCGAATTTACCCTATCTCTAATAATTTTTTTTTTTTACGCGTCTTACTACCCTTTCGAGTTTTATATATAGTATGTACGCTAATGTGTTAGAGATAAGGAAGGCTGAATTTAGATAAAGTGTACCTGCATTTTAATGGAGGAAACATGAAAAACCTGTCAAGGAAAATCACTTTCAGTATATTCTGCCGAGATTTGAACCCCGATCTCACAGTCATCGGCAGTCCAATATATTGCGAGCATGACGCCTTAGACCATTCTACCGTGGATGAAGATAATTCTAAAATATTTAAATATGAACATACCTGGTCTACAGAAGACAGGGGAACCCCGATATTAGTGACACATTCAACCACCAAGCGCTGTAGTTGATATATGAGTGCGAGAAAAAGAAATTGAACCGCTGTTATTGTTTTGTTTTGTAATGTTTCTGCTACCCCTATTTGGTGTGCACGCGTTCTAGACGTCAAGCTCATTCAGTCTGGTTTGTCAGTGGCGTGAAGGTTGGGGGGTTCGAATCCCAACTGGATGTACGAAGGGTGGTTTTCCTCAAAATAGTTTCTCAATCCTCCTCCAAGCAAATTAAGCTACATTTCCTGTAAATATTACATTTCTAAATCCTACAGCATTAACGTAATTAAGAATTAAGCTTTACAAATTTGGGTATCTCGATCTCCCTCGTTTCAACTAAATAGTTTGAAAAAATTTCGGAAAAAAAATAAAAGCAAATATTTCATTTCACATTTCTAGCGACAACACGCGTTATTATGTTACCATCAGGGCCCTAAAAATTACACAAAATGTACTATAGAATTAGCCAAAAATTTAAACATCAACTTGTAATGAAAGCACGGGACTAAATCAAACACGAACTTTACAATCAAAACTAAAAAAATATATATTTAATTAAAAGCTGTTAAAAAACTAAAGCCTTGCATTCTTCTAAATATAATATTGATTTACAAATAACTGCTTCAGAAGTAATAGCTATCTCAACGCAATCCTCTCCAGTCTAGTTGCAGTCTCACCAGGAATGTGTGTTATACAACCATACAAGCAAAGAGGATATAAAGTTAATTGACTACATTATATTCTAATTCCGGCCACTATGTAATATAAATACTCAAATTTATAAGTTTTTAAAATAGGAAGCATGCCATATTCATGAGAATAATCTGGAACTTAAAATATTCAAGATGGCGGACGCTAAGTACAAAGAGCTCAAATTTTGTGTAGACACCATGGAGCATGCCATCTTTATGAGAAGAATCAGAGACTTGACAAAACCAAGATGGCGGATCCAGTATGGCGGACGCAACGTACAAACTGAGTCCTAGATAGCTCAAATTTGGTATGGACACTTTGGAGCATGCCATAAAAATTGAGAATTTTTTTCAAACATCCCGATAAATTTACAGAGGCATAAACACAAATCGCGCTACCTACCGTTATGAAATATCCAAAAATGGATAAAAACAACAGGTAACCGATTTAGTGAGAAATCCGAAATTGCGCCTACCGGAGACAGGCCTCACTGCTAGTTTACGACATTTATTTTGAATGGAATAGGCGCGCATGCCTTATAGTATTGTAGTTATATTTATTAATTACTAGCAGAAGTACACAGCGTTGCCCGGGGTAACCATGTAATGCCCGGGGGTGATTTTCTTTGCTTCAAACAGACAGAAAAAAATCTTCATTTTATTCCTTCCAAGCCAGTTTTTAATACATTTTAAATAATCTAATCAAAAAATTTAAAGTTCCGGCTTCAAGGTACACATGTTTGTGCATAGGGGCTGATAATTTTAAAACTTCAACCCTCTGCATACGATAATTCTCATAACACACAAACAAACTTTTAATTTTATTAATATATATATATTATCTACATTTTTAGTTGATATATGGACAAAGTTGCGCAAATTGTAATTAAAAAATTACATCTAATATTTGTAGAGAGATAAGATATTACGAATTCGAACACCAAGTATGTTTGGGTGTTGTACTTGAACAATTCTTACACCAAGCTTTATCCTTATTAATTATGTCTCTGAGAAGTATTCTCTTACATTATTCAATCTGATGACTGTAGTCACGAATACCGCGGGGCTCAGGACAATCAATTACTTGTGTGGACCAACAATCATGATTGTTTCGCGGTGAATTATCGTGACATGTTATTATAAAAGCTAACGGAAGAGTTGAAAAGACGACCATTAGATGACAATTCTCTCAATGTTTATCAATTAACAAATGTGAAATGTGTGTATCCATTAGTCATACACTGTATGAACACTAAAGGAATGTTACTACACTATTATAGGCTTGACAGTTATTTCTTCCTCACTTGTACCAACATTTCTACAAATTAAGTGTAGATTTTTGAACCAAATTGTTAATTTTAAAAAAAAGAGTTGTTTGTGTGTAATTTTGCCTCTAAAACACTTATTTGCAGTTTTGTCTGTCACCGGCAATGTTTGAAATCCAGGTGTTCTATAAAATGCCTAGACTTTCTATATACCGGTAATGCCAGAGTGGTTTTGACAAAGTATGAAATAAACGCGTTTTGCTGTTGTATTTCATACTTATATTCAAGTCTTTAACTTTTTGAGGTTCCGGAATATGTTATCAATTTTTTTTATCCAATTATATGTAAGTCTTACGCCGTTTTCTTGCAGGTTCACCTAATTCCAAGGATTTAAGTTGATCAGGTTAGGTTATTTTAGAATAGGGTGGTTAGGTAAGTTAAGGTTAGGTTAGATATTGTTCTCAGTAATATATGATGTCTGTTTATTCTATAAATTTCTTACGAAAAGTATGAAATACAACAGCAAAACTAATCTATTTAATATTTTGCTAAAACCACTTAGACGTTATATAGAAGGCCTAGGCATTTTATAGAATACCTGGACTACACACATTACCGTTAACATGTCCAAACAATTTAACAAAATTTAAAGTAGGAAGAAAGCAACGCTATACAATTAGTTATATATAAAAGGTGAAGCTTGGGGGGTGCATAACTATACTAACCTCCTTTTCTACGAAGCTTCACTTATACTAGCCTCCCTTTTCTACGAAGCTTCACTTATACTAGCCTCCCTTTTCTACGAAGCTTCACTTATACTAACCTCCCTTTTCTACGAAGCTTCACTTATACTAACCTCCCTTTTCTACGAAGCTTCACTTATACTAGCCTCTCTTTTCTACGAAGCTTCACTTATACTAACCTCCCTTTTCTACGAAGCTTCACCCAAACGCTCATTTATACCTTCAGCAACAATTTTGCACTTGTAAACCCGCCCTCCCCCTAAAAAAAACCCCTACTCCTCTGAATGAACGATTACTCTCGAACCAGAAATTGCATTGAAATGGTGACTCAAACTACTAGTTTTATTTAATAAAATATTATAATATTACTATGCAGAATCTTCTGACACTCCCTAAAATAAATTTAAATTAAATAACTCCATGGCGTCCGCCCACAAGCGAGCTATACCGACCGAGCGGCTGCCGCAAATGTTGGCGAAATAGTGCCAACATTTGCGGATACAAGGCATCATGTGGTCAGCATAACGCACCCTCTAGCCGTTAATCTCAGTTTTATAGACAATAATCGCAACTTCTTCATTCAATTAGCTCCCCGATATTATCGTCAAGAGACTGAGTTTGACCCCGTTCCAGAACCACTGCTTCACAGAAAAATCTGGAAGTAATGGGGATTGAACCCGGGACCTAGGGCTCTGTAGCCATAAACTCTGACCACTAGGCCACACACATATCATAAATTTAATGTTATTCATTAAAAAAATATTTTTATGTTACTTTCAGTGACCAAGTTCTCATAACTAGGCTGATATATTTTGGAAATTTGTATGGTGTACATTAACTTCAATGTTTCGAAGGAGAAGAACTAATGATTAAGGATAGTTCAGACACAAACCTACTATTAAATTTCAGGGAGGTGAAGAGATCAAATATATGGGGTACCAAGTATCTCATTATAACACAATAAATATAAGAGTTTGTAATCGATAGATGATGCCTTGAACGATTCTATACTTCTGCAATGTAAGCGGTCCTCTGAGTCATAATAAATATTAAGATTAATTTACCATTTAATAATGCCATACATTTATTTTTACATTTTATGTCTTAAGGTGGGAGTGTAGAGAATCTAAGTTAACGGCAGTATTTTTTTGCAATCTTTATATCAAAACATACATTTGTTCAAAATAGATCAAATCATTCGCCAGTAGAAATATAATTTAATTTTCTTCATGTGGTGACCTCCCCAACAGTTATTTAATATCCGTAAAGGGTGATCTGGAATTTAATGACAACTTTTTCTCTGAATTTAAAAAACTTTATCATCAAATGCCGCTATGCGCATGACAGATATTCAACAAATGTCGATATCACCATGTGAAGAAAATTATACTCTCTGTTTCTACTAAAGTAATATTTTATCTATTTTGGCTAAAAAAATGTTTTGATACAAAAAGTGCAAAAATACTGCACTTAGCTCACATTACTTGCACTCCCACATTAATATATGCGTTTTACTTTAAATTAGATATAGTATTAGTTACTATTTTTTGAAAGAAGATTGGACCAAACCCCCTCTACTACTTCATAAGACCTCCAATTTATCTTGTCTACGTGCCTGATGTAATTTTAGTTTGTGTATGTAGTAGCTATATAATGGTCTAAGCACAATCTGAGAATGAGGAAGGTAATCCCATACGAACACAAATTAACGATAATTTTCAATCTTCTCGAGTTTCAAAGTCATTAATATTGATCTCAAGATCAAGGTCAGTCTCATATTAATTTTTGATTTCTCACACGTCAGCAAATTATTATCATCGAATTTGGTATCGCACTTTATACTTCTTCTTTTTTTAAATAAGTGTTCAGTGAAAATTACTCATCATTTTATTGGCTAGTTAGCGAGTATAAATAGCTCTGACGCCAACACTGAAAAATTTAACCGGTCAAACACTTAAAACTCGACGAGAATAAAATAAACAAACAATTAATATTACTATACACGTAAGCTGACGAAAGATAGCTTCGTAGACCTCGGTGAACTTGGGCTTAAGTGCTCGCCTCAGGACCCGATATTCGTGGGTTCAAACCCAGCCGGGGTCGATGGATTTTTCTTAAGCGTTCAAATTCCGTAGCACAACTTCCATAGGAGGGGATGTCGATTGTGACATATAAAAGAACCCTGGAAGGTATATAAAAATACATTTCATGGCAAAATTGGTAGACACTTTCTATCTCGCTCATGGAAATTCTTGTGTGCTAATACAATTAGTCGGTTCAGAAAGTACACGTTAAATACTTTGAATAAAATTGTAGCATCACAAATATTCGGGACTTTTTTAACTGGTACACCCACAAAGAGGGGAAGGTGCGCAAGTGGGGAGAACACCTATCCTAAGATCACAAATAATTTTAATAAAAGCATATAAACTACAACCTGAATTAAGCAAACTTAAGACGTACCGGATGTATAGAACACATTTTAAGACCGAAGTTACAACATTAAACACATTAAAATTGCGTCTAAGGTTCACAATATTGATTAAAGAAGGGTAAAATAATGGTTTCAATAATATATATTATAAACAGTCCCCCAAATAAATTGCTGGGTGTGCCACTGGATTTTTTTTTTTACAAACTGACATAGTCGTATTTATGGAAACTATTATTTATTGACGTGTAATATTTGTTAAGATAAAAAAATTTATATGGAAGTTTGATTAAATTATTAACGCTAATTATTTACGATAACATATGTCACTTAAAATATCCGTAGAAAAGATATGAGAAATTAATTAATGCTAGACTACTTTAAAAATGCTTTGATTATTCCTTGTCCGATACCTTGGCTCAGTCGGTAGTGTGTGTGTGTGTATAGTGATATAAGGATCCCGGATTTGATTCCTGGCTTGGCCGAAAAAGGCATCTTTGTTGAAATGTGGGTTTCATCCTTACACATTGATGAATTAACGGCCAGGGGCTTGAGTTTTGTATCTATTCATAAGTCGTGTAGAGATACAATCAGTTGGTTCAGAAAGAGCACGTTAAATACCTCAAATAAATGAAAATTTTAAAATGAATGATTTTTTTTTTAGTTGTCGCATTTGACACAATGGCTAATACCTGCTTAATTTAAGTTTTTTTATCATTATTTAGCACCGCGTCTTAATAACCGTTCGGGTTATACGCTTAAGTTATACGCTAATGGATTAGGAAGGTTGAATTAGAGGAAGTGAACCCGCATTTGCGGGGTGGAAGAATGGAAAACCATTTAAGAAAAAATCACCCCCAGTTCACCTGACCGAGATTCGAACCTAGATCTCTCCGTCGCAGTCAAGCTCAACATGACTAGCGCGTTAGCCATCTACGCCACCGAGGCGAGTCTTAGTTTAAGTGTTGGGTATTATTAAGAAGGCAGTTTGGAAGAATTTCACCAATATTACTGTGGATTCACACGTCCACCTAAAAACAAGAGCAGAACTGAAATGTGACAACGTGATGAACTCCAAACAAATACAATAAAATAAATCAGCGCGAAATGTACTGATAGCTATGCTATAGTAGAAACATTTCAGCTTTGTCCACGCTTCTCCATAAAATATGCGTGGAAGAAAGAACCAATCAAATTTCAAAACCAACCGACTCAATCAGTGCGCATGCGTCTAAACCAACCGACCCAATACGCTCCCTCGCCTACAAAGCAAGATACAACTAGACGGCCGCAACTACTGTTGTGAGATGATTTGAAATAACTTTTTTTTAGCACCGTGTTTTACTACCCGTTCAAGTTATACGCTTACAAACTAATCATGCTAATGGTTTTGGGGGTTAGGAAGGCTATATTTAGATTAAGTGTACCCTAATCTGCGTGGATGGAGAGTAGAAAACTATTTTTGAAAATCAACCTCGGTACACCCAACCGAGATTCGAGCCTCGATCTCTCTCAGTCATCGGCAGTCATGTCTATTGCAAGGGTGACGCCTTAGACCATGCGTCCAGTGAAGTGGGTATAAATTACCCACTAAATGAAAAGCGCATGTGTCGTTCTGTGTGTACAATAATAATAATTAGAAAACCTTTATTGTGACCATATTAAAGATTCGTTTATCTCTTATAAAAAAATTGATCAGATGTTTTAAGTTTGATTTGCAAAGAATTAAGAGTCAACATAATTTTTGCTATAGTGTGAATTTCTGCCCCACTCAAGCAGATTTTGCTATAAATTTTCCGTGAACGTGTGATTAGGGAGAGGGGTTGGGAAAATCCAACAAGTCAAAAATCCCTCCCACCCAGAGAATATTGAGCTTCAATCTCTTTTTTATCGGCAACGTGTGGATGAAAGTGAGATAGAAAATCAAGTAAAAAATGGACTTAAAATATAGTACAAAAATAGTTTATTTTTCATAAATTACCTACATGTTCAAAAAATGTCTGACCTATATTTTGTTTGATTAGAAAATTAACTAAATAACATAATAAGCAGCTTTCAAATTCGAGTGTAGTCTACATATTTTTACGTATTAATAAAAGTATAGTAATATTACGCGTCTGGACTACATCACCCATAGTCCAGTTTGTGTAATATTTGCCAGTACAGATGTACTGCTGTCCAGGGGACGCCCGAATGTTTTAATCTTACATCCTTTTCCGTGGAGGCTCTTTCCCTGTCCCGATGAGATGAGGCGATGGTGATAGTGAGTATGAGGGTGTGGAGACAGTAGATACACCTACAACCTAACTTAAATCTAACCAACCAAACTCAGGTGACCTTTGGAGTGATTCCCCTTTCAAGAAAATACCCATGGAACCAGCCGGGAATTGAACCCGGGGCCCCTAGACTCGTAGCCAGGTGCACTGACCACTACACTACGGGGCCGGTTATTAATAAAAAAAAAATTAGATACCTAGTTCATAACTGCTTGTATAAGATCAATTATTAATAATACCCATGTTTCAATTAGGTTATTTTTTAAAGACATTTAGAATATGCTAGATGTTATTTTTTGGACGTTTGCCTTTATATACTTTTTTTTTAATATGGTATATTTTACCACGTTCAACATCGAAGTCTTTGGGAGACTACTTTTTATGTTTAAGAAACCTTCAGATGAAAAAGTAGGAGTTATTTAAATTTAAGACTGCTTTTAGAATGAATATAATCTTAAAATGAAGTTTTTCTACCCACAATCATGAATACAAACTAAATACTTGTTTTATTAAATTTAAAACGACTATTTGTTTTGAAATTTAAATTTTAAGAAAAACTTATTTTTTTATTTTCATTATTATAATTTATTATTTTCATAGTACGTAAATAGCACAGCAAAGTTGTTGAATAAATATTTTAAGAAATAGCTTTGTTTTAACATGCATTTTTATCCACCCTAGTGGTCACGCAGGAAAAGGTATAGGTATATACTTGTCTAATTTTCCAGCGACGATGTGGTCATGGTTTTAATTTTAGTCTGGTGTATTAAGATTTTTTTTTTTCAAACAGTTTTCAAATTTCTACCTAAGCAAATGTGGGTACACTTCCTTTAATTTCTACCTTCCTCATCCCTACCCAATTTATGTAAAATTCGGATGGACCGGATGGGTATTAAGACTCGAAGAGCAAAAAAAAAAAAATAGCTTGTTACTAAATCAATAAATAATTATAAAATAATTCAAACAAATAGCTTAGTATCAAAAATATTGGCTGCGTTTCATTTAATTTATTTGCGGTATTTAACGTGCACTTTCTGAACCGATTGATTATCTCAACACACGAGGATTTTTATGAGCAAGCGCAAAATGGTATTCCAATTTAACCTGGAAAGGTATATTCACATATATGCCAGGGTACTTTTACATGCCACAATCAACATAGGGCAGACGGTTTTACTTTCCCTCCTAAGGAAGTTGTGCTACGGATTTTTATCGCTCAAGAAAAATCCGTCAACCCCGGCTGGGTTTGAACCCACGAATATCAGATCCTGAGGTGAACACTTTACTCGAAGACTACTGAGGTTGACTGGCTAGCTACTTTCCAGGTGAAATGAAAAGGAACATGAGTTAAGGTTTGTATTTTTTAATTTATAATAAAAAAATACGTACGAAACAAACAGTACTTCAGTAGATGTATTCAGTTTAATTTTCTACACATAGTGTTCCCGTCAGTTTTTGAATCTCTTTAATGGGAATCACATAATTTGTCCAGGGCTGCGTGGAAAGGAAAGCGAGGAAAGGTAAGTGTTTTTACAGTTTTTATAGCAAAACTTTTTTTAACCAAAATAAATGAAATATTGCTCCAATAGAAACATAGAGCTTAATTTTCTTCACGTGGTGATATCAACAGTTCTTATATATTTGTCATGAGCATAGCAATATTAGATGAGAAACTTTTTAAATGAAGAGAAAAAAGTTGTCATTAAATTCCAGGGTAGATAGGATTGATAGATATTCAATAACTATTGATATAACGATGTAAAGAAAATTAGACTTTGTTTGTACTGGAGCAATATTTTATTTATTTGCGCAAAAAAAATTGCTTTAAAAACTGCAAAAACAATGACCTTTTCTCGCGACCACCTTCCACTCCACCTTAATCTAAATTTAAAATTATATCTGGTTAAATGACGCTGTACTCGTGACAAATATTACTAGAATTATAAACGTGAACTAAACGTGTTTTTTTTTAGTTTAGAGAAAAACTTTTTTTGTGATAAAAAAACCCCAACTTTAACACACTATTATTTCCATCCCACATTAAGAGGAAAAAGTTAAGTCAATTTCCAATATAACTATACTTATATAGACATGACCATCATACAAATATTTTTCGTATGAATTGGG
>CABFWB010000320.1:160388-171156 GCA_902151455.1 Timema bartmani
CTACAGTAGCCCCATGGCTTCTTTGGTGCTGACTGACAGTTCACAGCTGACTTCTGACGGTCAACATTTAGGTATATACCTAAATTTTAACTGTCAGAAGTGACAGCTGCTAAACACATGTTTTTTGCAGATCATATGGTTCGGCGAGGGATACATAATTTGGTCTGGTAGCTTTTCAAACCCATCAGCTGTCAGCTGTGAGCTGTCAGTCAGCACCAAAGAAGCCATGGCGCTACTGTAGCTTTGATACAGCTTCCTCGTGCGAAGAACGGATCAATATGGTAATTTATTTGTAAGGTATTTTAGTATTATTAGTAAATGATAAGGTTAAATCTTCTTGGTTATTATTTTTTATTCCCTTATTTTATCTAAGCTTTAGTCTTCTATGACGACGACATGTTTCGGTGATATTACACCATCTTCAGGTATTATTTGTAATAAAAATGATTTATTTTAATCCATACTATCAAAAATTCACAAACTTTCCGAAAGTATGGATTAAAGTAAATATTCTTTTTTTACAAATAATACCTGAAGATGGTGTAACATCACATAAACATGCCGTCGTCATAGAAGACTAAATAAAGCTTATATAAAATAAGGAGAAGGGAATAAAATATAATAACCGAGAAGATATAACCTTATCATTTATTACTCCTTACCAAATAAATATGAACATTAATAGAAATTATTAGTAGATATTATTTATAGTTGTTTGAAAGATATATCACTTCATCACCGGCTTCATGCCACGGGCCGTTAAGGTGCTAAGCCTCGATGTATTGACTAACTTGATTAACCAGCTTTGGTAGCTCATCCAGCTCGAATCCTGGTCAGGTAAAAGCTACTTAATCATAACGTGATCGAAATCAGTTGCGGTACAGTGGATTATAAATTATCTAAGTGTGATCTCAGATGATAATTTTTTCATTTTCATTTATTTGAGGTATTTAACGTGCACTTTCTGAACCGACTGGTTATAACAGCACACGACTTCTAACTTAAATCTAGAACAGACACAGCATCCAGTCCCCATCCCTTGATTCATCACTGTGAAAGAGGGAGCCCATATTTCACCAATGATACATTTTTCAGCCATGCCGGGATGCGAACCCGGGACCCTTAACTTAGTGGGCAGAAACGCTACCTACTGTGCTAAAGTGTCGGAATATAATAAGTGCTACTATAGAATATTAATTGTGATGTTTTGAGCAGTTTTCTCCTGAGGCACCAATCATGACGGCGACGCGGGGTTAGCGTGGAATGTTCCATTGTTACTGACAGTGATGGCCGCTGACCTTTTGACTGACGCCAGAGTGCGCGGGTTGTGATCCGATGCCAGACAGTGATGTGGCTCCGCTCTATTGCGGACAACCGGTAGAGAGCACTAAAAAGTCATCTGGCGGCCAACGCACGACGAGTTGGATTGCATTATTCTGGAGGATAATGTTGGCCAATGCAACACAACGGTGAGGAATATTTGGAAAACAAGTGAACCTTTGATGTTCACATCAAAAAAACTCTTTCTATGATTATTTTTAATCTCGAGGAATGAACTTTAGATTCTATTTTTCTCTGAATCGATCTAAATGACAGTTCTAATAATCGCGTATTAGTTGGGCTTGCCTTTTTTTCTTGTGTTCAACGTCTTAAAACATAATTAAAAAACAGTCACTAAAGGCTTATATAAAAAAATTGCACCCTGAGAAAAAGATATGGATGCAATCACATTAGGTGAGGAGAAATGATTGCTTTCCTCTCATGTTTAGTTACATACTTTATTTAAAGTTTGGAAACAATATCAACGTTATCAGGGTAATATACTCTACTTAAAGATACCCCTTCAAGCCAACGTTATCAGGGTAACATACTCTACTTAAAGATACCCCTTCAAGCCAACGTTATCAGGGTAACATACTCTACTTAAAGATACTCCTTCAAGCCAACGTTATCAGGGTAACATATTCTACTTAACTATACCCCTTCGAGTCAACGTTATCAGGGTAACATATTCTACTTAACTATACCCCTTCGAGTTAACGTTATCAGGGTAACATATTCTACTTAACTATACCCCTTCGAGTCAACGTTATCAGGGTAACATACTCTACTTAACTATACCCCTTCGAGTCAACGTTAAAAGGGCAACATACTCTAATTAAATATACCCCTTCGAGTTAAAGATATCAAAGTAATACACACTACTTTAGGAATTCCCTTCGAGCCAACGTTATAAGACCAATATATTTCTCTTAAAGATACCCCTTTGCGCCTACGAAACCAAGGCAACATACTCTACTAACTTTACAAATGTTTACTATAATAATGTGATTAATTTTAATAGTGAAAACTAAGTTAATACAGTAGATAGCAAAGTATCAACAATTTTGATTGTTTTAAAATTGTATCTCTAAGCATTCTAATGTCATCGTGACTAACTCACTTTATTAGAGGTTTGATTGACGGCAACCTAAGCTAAAGATGGGTTAAGTTTACTGTGACACAATAACATAAATCCTTAAAAACATTTTTTTAAAAACCATCAATAATTGTTTTAAACACTGATTCTTTGTCGTGATACTGGTAAAAGTCCTGTGCGTAGATCACTGACTTCTTTTAAAAAATGCGTTATTCAATGGTACACTTTGAAACACTTAACCCAAATGATGATTAAGGACTTAGCTGCGTTAACTGTATCGTTATGAAAGGATACTCAATGAAAATTAATGTCATAATCCTATAAACATTTTACTTGAACATTAATATTTATTTTCAACTTTTCGTTAACAATGTTTCTATACGTTTAATTCAATGATAATTAAAAATACTGAAACGGTGACAACAAATAATATTGTACTGCAAATATTGGATCTGTATGTAGTGGTTCTATATATCTGTATTCGTTCCTTGTAAACTCAGAGAAAAACATTATTTTACCTTGAAATGTTTTATTTATTTAATGATACTGTTGATTCAAAGACTGAAAAACATGTGTATGCGTAGACAAATTACGTCTCTAGCATAGATGATCGTAACACTTTAAATTTAAAAAATATCTAACGGTTTCTACTAACACCAACGAATTTATACTTTCATTAGTATTGTTCATGTTGTTTCTAAGTGTATAATATACATATATGGAAAAAAAATTACCGTATTTATAAGCCGATAGCTGGATTCTGGAATTGATAAGTTCATTTGTATTTCGTTTAATTATTTTTAAAATACTGTCGTTTATCGTGGATTCATGCTCGAAAAAAAATAGTGTCCATAATACATTTTCCATTGTGGTGTCATTTATTGTAGAGAAATCAAATTCAGAGTTTCAATACGAAGGTAAGTGATGTTCATAATTACATAATTATTGTGTTGAAGGTTTGTTCAACTTTAAAT
Organism: Timema bartmani; assembly: GCA_902151455.1. NCBI lineage: Eukaryota > Metazoa > Arthropoda > Insecta > Phasmatodea > Timematidae > Timema > Timema bartmani. Next base: position 163,782 of record CABFWB010000320.1, read on the forward strand.
CGATAGTCAACAATCAAATTATTGATTTATTGAGTCGGTAATCAACACAACTGTAACAGAGATTTTCAAAGTACCTATATGAAGTGACAAGTACAAACAAATCGAGCCGATTAATTAGAAATGAGAGTGAAATAAAATGTCTATTGTTCACCAAAACACTTTGAGTATATGAACTTAGGAAGTGACTAAAATTAACAACTAAAGTATTGGGTAGCAATAGCTTGTTATAAAATAAATTCATTATTATTATTATTATTATTGAGTATTTACGGATAATTTCTTAAGCTGTTTATTGGTATTGAAAGCTGTGCCTTAGCAGAAGTTGATTAATTAATTTTACAAACAAATGTTAAGGTATCAAAAATTAAAGATTTGACTTTAAATGTTTCATTAATGTTATTTAACGTGCACATTATTAATAAACTGATCACATCAAAATACGACTAACAGACTAACTTAACCATGGAACATACACAAAAACCCGCCAACTTTAATCAAACCCAACTTCACCGTTGTTAAAGGCTTAGTCTAAGGACTAAGGTTGCTGAAAGGTGTTTAAAAGGAAGTGCACCCACATAAGCATTTATAGAGGATAGGAAAACTACAATGTTAAATGCATTATGAACCTCTTCTTCTTTCAATTAACACCCGGCGAAGATTCTACCAACTGAGATAAGGTGTAGGACTAAATTTCAAATGTATATAATGAAAGTACATTTATAAATAAATATATATCTATAAATATCCAAATGAAAATAATATATACGTAAAATAAATCAATATAATATATCAAATACGGTATTTAGGCCCTGCATGTGTACACATTTAAATAAGGTATATATATATACATAGATAGATAAGATAATATATAGCCTATACTGTATATGAATTACGAATCTGAAAATATGTGTTTTCCGCGTCTTAGAACCAACATGGGTTATTTATACAACTGCGCAGGGATATGAAAGTAGAATTTTTGAGAAAATAGAGTGAGAAATCATATAGGGAAAACCACCAGTCTAAAACAAGTAGCTCGTCCTCAAAAGACACTGCAGTCGGACACACTGGTCAGACATTATTGAGCAAGGAGATAAAAGTGTCACCGGTAGAAATGGCGGAGTTAAGTGGGACAGCGTCAACTCTGACCTAGACATTTGATTGGATTGCGAATTGGGCACGATTGTGATTCACAACACGAGTCTGGCCTCGGCCGTGGCACAGGATCGTAGAGGCGGTGGATCACGAACCTTCGGGGACTTTGGTTGAGTTCCAGGTGAGGGTGGAAGATTTGTAGGAGACGCGGGCAGGGTAGTTAGGAGACTACTGTAATTAGGCTTAACATACGTCTCGGTTTAACCGGGATTGTCCCGGTTTAAAAGCACGTCCCGACAACACGTATTTCTCGTTTCCAGTGGCGTAACTAACACTATGAAAACGGGCAGACTAAAATGTTAGTTTTTTTTACCGCCACGTATTTCTACCTGTTCAGGTTATACGCATTTATGATAATTACTCTAATAGAGTAGAGATGAGAAAGTAAGTATTTAGAGGTGATCTACCCGCATTTGAATGGAGTGAGAGTGGAAAACCATTTGAAGAAAAAACCTCAGTAGACCCGACCGGGATTCAAACTCCGGTCTCACCGTCATCAACAGGCCAGTCCAACATGCGAGTAACACCTCAAATCAGGGATGTGCAAACTTACTTACAGGAGGGCTAGATAAAAAATAAAAAGATTGTCGGGTCAAAGACTTTTATTCATTAATTTTTCTTCAAAATAGGCCTACATTGAGAATGTATAACGATCATAAATACCTTAGTGACTCAGAATATTTTTAAGTTCATTCAGAAGATTTATATGATGTGTGTGAGATGAGTGAAACTGTCAGGAGGTGAGTCTCAAGAGAGAAGACAGAGGCTCATCAGTAAGTTCATTCAGAAGATTTATATGATGGAGTGTGAGATGAGTGAAACTGTGAGAAGGTGAGTCTCAAGAGAGAAGACAGAGGCTCATCAGTAAGTTCGTACACAAGATTTATATGATGGAGAGTGAGATGAGTGAAACTGTCAGGAGGTGAGTCTCAAGAAAGAAGACAGAGACTCATCAGTAAGTTCGTTCAGAAGATTTATATGATGGGGTGTGAGATGAGTGAAACTGTCAGGAGGTGAGTCTCAAGAAAGAAGACAGATGATCATCAGTAAGTTCATACAGAAGATTTATATGATGGGGTGTGAGATGAATGAAACTGTGAGAAGGTGAGTCTCAAGAAAGAAGACAGATGATCATCAGTAGGTTAGTTCAGAAGATTTATATGATGGAGTGTGAGATGAGTGAAACTGTCAGGAGGTGAGTCTCAAGAAAGAAGACAGATGATCATCAGTAAGTTCATACAGAAGATTTATATGATGGGGTGTGAGATGAATGAAACTGTGAGAAGGTGAGTCTCAAGAAAGAAGACAGATGATCATCAGTAAGTTCGTACAGAAGATTTATATGATGGGGTGTGAGATGAGTGAAACTGTGAGAAGGTGAGTCTCAAGAAAGAAGACAGATGATCATCAGTAAGTTCATACAGAAGATTTATATGATGGGGTGTGAGATGAATGAAACTGTGAGAAGGTGAGTCTCAAGAAAGAAGACAGATGATCATCAGTAAGTTCATACAGAAGATTTATATGATGGGGTGTGAGATGAATGAAACTGTGAGAAGGTGAGTCTCAAGAAAGAAGACAGATGATCATCAGTAAGTTCATACAGAAGATTTATATGATGGGGTGTGAGATGAATGAAACTGTGAGAAGGTGAGTCTCAAGAAAGAAGACAGATGATCATCAGTAAGTTCATACAGAAGATTTATATGATGGGGTGTGAGATGAATGAAACTGTGAGAAGGTGAGTCTCAAGAAAGAAGACAGATGATCATCAGTAAGTTCATACAGAAGATTTATATGATGGGGTGTGAGATGAATGAAACTGTGAGAAGGTGAGTCTCAAGAAAGAAGACAGATGATCATCAGTAAGTTCATACAGAAGATTTATATGATGGGGTGTGAGATGAATGAAACTGTGAGAAGGTGAGTCTCAAGAAAGAAGACAGATGATCATCAGTAAGTTCGTACAGAAGATTTATATGATGGAGTGTGAGATGAATGAAACTGTGAGAAGGTGAGTCTCAAGAAAGAAGACAGATGATCATCAGTAAGTCACTCTCTAAGATCACTTTTCCTAAGTTTTATAGTTGAAAACACTTATCCGCATGAATATTAGGATGCAAGCATTGCCATATATTGTGACATTATTTACCAAATTTATAAATGTTTATTTTGAGATGATTTTATAAAAATACAGTTTTGTTGTGTTTTAAAAAAAAGCCCGCTTCATAACGCAACACATTTAAATTATTTATTCCGCGGGCCGGATTGAACAAACCGGTGGGCCGCAGTTTGCCCATCCCCACTTTAGAGCATTCGCCCATCGAAGTGAGTGTCAGGGTTTTCCTTATTTAATCACACTAAGGGATGAGGAAAAGTGAAAATGATGGGAAATAAATTAGCATTTGAGGATAGGGAACAATAGTGACACCCCATTAATAAATAACCACCCTCAGTACACTCTGATGGGATTCAAACCACAATATCCCTATCAGCAACAAAACAGAATCGACGGGCTTGACGTTTAGTTCACGTTCCCACCGATGCGTATCTGCACAATTATAAAACAAAAAAAAAAGGACGTCGATGACAAAAGGCAAGGCAAGTCAAGCATTTTCAAGAGATCAGGACCTAGACAACGCGACGCTACTAGCGCCGTGGAGACAGAGTTGTAACTAGAGTTGACGGGGGTTGATGGCAACTCTTGAAAACGTTTTCTTTAAAATTTGGCTGAATTTTTATATTGGTTCTAAAACTGGTTACACGTTATAATACAGATTACAAAATAATAAAACAAAATACATTTTAACTGTTAAAAAAATGAAACACATATTGTTGCTAATATTGCTCACGAATTTGATGACAAGGGCACAGTCCCCATATACCTCCACCTAGTTACGCCACTGTCATAGATCTGCTCTTTTATATTGACCTCAAAACCACACGTTCCCTGCACGCAGCTATAATTCTACCTCCACCGAGATATGAACACGAATCTCTCTGAAGAACCTCTGAAGTGGTAAGCCAACGGTCCCGCGTCACGGCTGGTTAACCAGTTATTGAGGAGAACGATCACATTATAACAAAACATATTCTACGACCGGTGAAGTTATCCGTGCTTCACTGCACGAAAGTGAAATATATTAAACCGGAAGATTTAATTTTTTAAATAATATATACCTTTGTTTATTTTTAACGAAATAATATTTTCATTCATGAATTTTACTATATTCTAACAAATAATGAAAATAATCACACTACGTACAAGTACCCCATTCAATCTGAACTACATTTTTAAGTTGCCCCTTTAAAAAAAAATGAACAAAACAAATAGCGAAAAGGTAAGAATATAGAGCAGTTTCTAAGTTGTTTATATTATTTATTTGAGGTATTTAACGTGCACTTTCTGAACCGACTGATTATATCAGCACATGAGAATTTCTATGAGCGAGAGCAAAAGGGCCTACCAATGTTGCCGGGAAAAGTATTTTCACGTACTTTCTACAGTTATTTTACATACCATAATCCACATGGGATCGACGGCTTTACTTTCTCTCCGAAGGAAGTCATGCAAGGGATTTTTATCGCTCTAGAAAAATCCGTCGACCTAAATTGGTTTGAACCCACGAACATCTGTTACGAGCACTTTACCCCAAAACCACCGAGGAATACAATATTGATATCATGAATTAAAAATAACAGCTATAGTTACATTACTTGATATATAAATATATTTGAAAGTAGTTCTAGTCAATTTAGCAACCATAAAAAAAAAGTGTCTTCCTGTCTGGATGTGACTGTAGCTTCAGTTGGAATGCAACTCACCTTTACAATAAGTTATTCATGAATATATAGCCGAGTAATTGTCGCCAATACGCTGTTATTTAATACTTGAATTATTGTGACGTAAGATGAACAACGTTAGACTAAAATTTTAACTTTAAACATTATGAAAATATTGTATTGGACTTTTTTTTATGTGTGTGGTGTCTTAATATCAGTATTGACTTTTAGACACTTATTCTTTTTAAATTATACTATTTTGGGACTTTTAGAAGACATAAAATAATAATAATTAAATGGAGTATTACCATTACTAACAAAATGTCGCTAGATTTTCCTCTAAACTGTCAACATTGACACAATCTTTTTAAAGCAGGGGTCGGCAAAAGGTCGATCTCACAGCAATTTTCAGTCGATCGCGTAAGAAAACTACTTTGTTAAGAAAAGGCAAGCTTACCTTTATTATTCCACTATGGTACAGCATATAAGATAGGGCCATAGTGTAATCAGTCAAGGTAAGACTGCTACCTTTCAAGGTAAATGGAGTGTGTATTTTTTTTTTAATTTAATATAAGTTAAAGGCAAGGACTTAAGTATTGGAGGAAATATTTAACTTAAGTAATAAATACAAGATTTATGGACAAAAAACAATTTAAGAGTAGAGTGGAGAAACGAAGAGTGATCATGGGACCTATGATAAATGTAAAAGTCGAGCGGAGCCCAAAAAATGTTGCCGACCCCTGATCTAAAGTGACAGCTGCAAAAAAAAAAAAATTATCTTGGCTTATTTAAATGCTTGAAAGTTTTTTTAGCGCATCGTCTTACTACCCATTCGGTTTATACGCCTATGTACTAATTACACTAATGTATTAGGGATTAAGAAGGTTTACTTTAGATACAAAGTACCCGCATTTGCGTGGAGGGAGAGTGGAAAACCATTTAAGAAAAAACCACCCAAGTTCACCCGACCGGTAACGAGCCCGATCTTTCCGTCTTCGGCTGTACTTGAAAGTTGATCTAGTAATTTGTAGAGCCGTCATATTATACGATGTGTATGTGTGTATTTGTGGAGGGAGTTATTTCAATCTTTGATTTATCATAAAAAGAAGGTATTGTAATCTTGAAAATTTTCAACACCAAGATAATGAATATTTAAGTTTTATGTGACCCCGAACTAAAAAAAACAACTGAGTTTCACAATTTGGTTTGTCTGGCTGTTCCTTCTTTTGTCTGTACCTAAAGATGTAAGATGGAAAATCTTCTGTTTTGGAATATTATCAAATTCTTTTTCTGGAAAAAATTCCAGCCATATAAATAAAGTAAATACTATCGAGAGCCCAACATCAGAAACATTATAACATAAGATATAATAAATAGATAACGTTTTCAACGACGAGAGCGCTTGGTGGTTGAATGTGTCACTAACGTCGAATCCTCTGTAGACCAGATGATATGTTAATAATTCAATATTATAATCAAAGCATTTACGAATCTTCCTTCAGATCAAATTATACCGAAAATATTTAATTTCTAATTGCAATTATTTGTTAGATTTTTAGTATTTGATAACAAGTTTTGCCCTCCGCCCCACCTCGTTCCCCAACACAATATTTGATGGTTTTATGTATATGTTAAACCTCAGGGCCCACCAACATTTTGTATACAGTATATCTTAAAATATAAAGTGATATTTTAAGAGTGTTGAGAGATTCTCCTCTTCAGATACACTCGACAATCTTTGAGAGAACTGCATTTAAATAAAACTTTATATTATCTCCTCTTCAGCTATGCTCGGCGACCATCTTTAAGAAAACATATTATCTACTATTCAGCTACGCTCGGCAACAATCTTTAAAAAAAAAAAAGAATCATTTTGTGATTTCACGTGCATTTTTTCCCCGACAAAAGGTCGTGTTGTACACGACTTAACCTAATGTATACACCTCACAGGGATCGAGCACATATATGTGTCTTACTTACCTATCAAGTAACCGGCCCCGTGATGTAGTGGTCAGTGCACCTGGCTACGAGCCTTCGGGTCCCGGGTTTGAGTACCGGCTGGTACCTTGGGTATTTCTCTCGAAAGAGGTTTTACCCCAACGGTCATCTGGGTTTGATTAGTTAGGTTTGAATTAGGTTTTAAGTGTTTCTACTGGTTCTATACTGATACTCACATTGGATACTCACTATCACCATCACCTCATCTCGTCGGGACATGGAAAGAGCCTCCACGGAAAGGACGAATGATTAGTACATTCGGGCGTCCCCTGGGTAGCGGTACATTAGTACTGGCTAATTCTTTCATAAATTGAACTACGAATGATGTAGCCCAGACGCGCAATATTACTATTATTTTGGTCTAGGGGTAAGGTGTCTGACTTCTGTGCTGAGGGTCCGGGGCTCAATCCTCGGTCCCGGCACAGATTCATCTGATTGCCAA
>CABFWB010000320.1:174573-254573 GCA_902151455.1 Timema bartmani
TTTGTATTAGTTGAGAAAAAAGGATGTTGACAACAGAAATAATATATAGGATTATAGAGAGTTATAGAGAGAATTAAACTAAACGTATATACTTTAATTCAATTCTATTTATTTTGGTCAAAAAGTTTTTGTCATAAAAACTATAAAAATATATTGTTATTTAAACTGAAAAATGACACCTTGACACGGGAATCAAACCAGGGACTTTAGACTTTTAACGTCAATGCTATAACCTCTGAGCTATCCAGGAATCTTCCCGTGCCCAGGATAATTATTTACTCATATTTTAAGGCAGAGTCTGTGATGGACGTGTGTAAATCGTCAGTTACATATGAGTGATCAATTAAGATCGCAAGCTATCAGATAACGCAGCCACCTTCGACACAGGATCGCTCATAATATGTAGCCGAGGATTACCACAAGTCCATCATAGACTCTGCCTTAAAATATGAGTGAAGAATGACCCTGAGCATGGGACGAATCCTGGATAGCTCAGTGGTTAGAGCATTGGTGTACTAAACCAGAGGTCCCGGGTTCAGTTCACGTGTCCAGGTGTCATTTTTAAATTTACCGTAATAATATGAAATTTAGATGCGGATACAATCGCAATTAACAACTATGATAGTTTGGTTATTTAACCAATTAAAAAAATATTGACCTTAGCTCGCGTCTCCTTACGTCCACTTTAAATTTATTATTTTAATACTGACCAACATTCATGGAAGACCTTTTGTAGCATATCACGTTGTAAACTTTTTTTTTTAATTGACATTTATTTAAACGAGTTTTACCCACTTCGGTGGCCGTATGGTCTAAGGCGCTCCTCTCCCAATCGACTAGACCACTGATGACGGGGAGATATAGGTTCGAATCTCGGTTGGGTGTACTCAGGAGGTTTTTTCCAAAATTGTTTTCCACTCTCCCTCCACGCAATTGCTGGTACATCTCCTATAGATATAACATTTCTAATCCCTAAAATCAATAGAGTAATTAGTACATAAGCGTATAACTCAAACGGGTAGTAATACGCGGTGATTAAAAAAAAGTTTCATTTTTCACAGCAAATTTTTAACCGGTCCGAACTATACGCATTTTAATTACACTAATGTGGTAGGGTTAAGGAAGGTAGAATTTAGAGGAAATGTAGTCGCATTTGCGTAGAGGTAGTGTGAAACCATCTATCCTCACTCAGTACGTCCAGCCTGGATTTTAACCCCAACCTCCTCGTCATCAGCAATTTAAAAAAATTACCTATACGTTTAACACAACTGTTAATATATGGAGTAGGAATGAGGAGTGAGATTCGAAGGAACGCACCCATATTAGCTGGTAGAGAGGATGGGAAAATCACTCTAGGGTGCACTCAGCTGAGACTCTAACCTTGAAATCCTCTTCACCGTCACGGGTAGAGCCTTATACCTGGGTTTTTTCACCACGTTTTACTAACCGTTCAGGTTATACGCAAATGTACTAATAGCACTGTGTTAAGGGTGAGTAGGGCTGGAATTGAAGTAAGTGTACCAACATTAATGTGTAGAGATTGGAAAATCCACCCTCAGCACAGCAGGCCGATATTTAAAAACTGACCTCCCCGACTTCAGAAGTCTAGTCTTTACGGAGTGTTACGCCATGCAGTCACCGAAGCGAAACCGCTAACTTAATATTAATAATTCATATAAATATGATTTAAGATAAGTTATTTGATATAGTTGCTCGATGTCCTTAGCCCCAACTTCAAGATAAAACCTAAATAGGATATGATATTATTTGTGATATTTGGTCACGGTCAAATGGGACCAAGAAGGCATCACAACACTCACGGGCTGTCTTAATTGATGCTTTATTTGTATAGTGGACTATTTCATCTTGTCATTGTATGACCTCTCTTTTTACCGGCGTTTATCACCATCAATAGGCCTACTGGTTAGCTCCACAGCCTGATTGACCTGGAAGCTACAGTAAGGACATCAATAATAACTACTCTCCTTCACCTCTGACAATACCGCGTATTAATCACAAATTGTGAATGTGTGGAATGCCAGGCCTCCACTGTGTTTAGATTCCACGTTAAACTGCAGGTCCTCCATTTCATCTTACAATCACCCTACCATTACACATTAGTGTAAGTGCGTATAAACCAAATGGGTAGTAAGACGCGGTGCTAGTAATAATAATAATAATAATAATAATAATAATAATAACAATAATAATAACAATAATTACAATAATAATAATAAATTCTTTCACCCCCTCCATGTTCCTAAGCTAAGGAATTTTAACGAAACGGAATTATTTAAAATTTGACTATGAATTTCAAGTTGAAATATCTCCTGTAATTCTTATTTTGATTTTAAGTTTAAATATCCCATGTATTTACTCTTTGGTTTTCAATAGGCCTATAAAATTTCTCCTCTAATTCTTCTTTGGACTTCAAGTTAAACTCTTATAATTATTTCTCCTTGGATTTTAAGATGTTTTTTTTTCCTTATTTAACTATCCCTATTAAGTTAGTGAATATTTCAGTGAGATATTATTATCACGATCATTAATTTTTCTATTTATTTGATTATGTATTTAACTTGCACTTTCTAAACCGACAGTGTATATCAGCACACAAGAATTTCTATGAGCGAGAACGAAAGCACCTACCAATTTTGCGGGGAAAGATATTTTCACATATTATATTTATGTCACAATCGACATGGGAGCGACGACGTCTTTGCTTCCCCTACGAAGGAAGTTGTGCTACGGATTTTTATCGCTCAAGAAAAATCCGTCAACCCCGGCTTGGAGTTGAACCCACGCACATCAGGTCCTAAGCCAAGCACTTTACCACAAAACCACTGAGGTTTTAAGTGATAGCCTTACATCAACACAGTTTAAAATAATTGTTGTGAGACATATTTTGGTTAAAGACGCACGTTGGAGGGGCGGAACGACAACAAGAAAAATCACATTTTTGACCTTGAGTAATGAGAATAGTTATGCCTCAACAGGGACAACTCTGTTAAAATAGATTTACGCTGTGTATTATTATTATTAGCACCGCGTCTTACTACCCGTTCGGGTTATACGCACTTACGCTAATGTGTGATGGTAGGGTGATTGTGAGATGAAATGGAGGACCTACAGTTTAACGTGGAATCCGAACCACGGTGGAGGTCTGGCATTCCTCACATTCACAAGTTGTGATTAATACACGTATTGTCAGAGGTGAAGGAAGGGTTTGGCAATCAGATAAATCTGTGCCAAGATCTAGGATTGAACCCCGGACCCTCAGCACAGAAGTCTGACAACTTACCCCTAGACCGCCAGGTCACCCGCTGTGTATTAACCGAAAGGAATATGTTATTTTGATTATTGTAAATAAAAGTTGCGTTGTTTTTTTTTTGAGTGAGTATATGTGAAAATTCCTGATATTTGATAAAAAATCTCTGAATTTTTCCAGTTTTCCAAGAAACAAGGAAGATAACTGTCTATTCGATGATACATCTTTAGCTTTCGTTTGTTCGATAATAATGATTTAACTGCACGCCAAGTCAAGGCCGTAGTCAGGGGGGGGGGGTTTCGGGGTTCAAACCCCCCACGAAATTTTATGAACAAAATATATATGGATTTATTTATGGTTCAAACAATATAAAAATTAAGGTACAAGTACAAATTAGGAGGCTGTGTTACCATAAAAAGCACTTCAGAGAGCTTCCAGAGGTGTTTATTATTTAGAATTTTTTCTAGCTTCCATCAATTGGGGGATGGGCCCACCAAACCCCCCCCTGAAATTATTGGCTGGCTACGGCCTTGCGCCAAGTTAATGTATTATGAAGAAGTGAAATAATTTGCAGATTTCACTAAGTAACCACCAAGTAAATGTAGGATTTAAAATGACTTAAATCATAATGAATAATACATTTCCAAATATGTATGTAAGGATGAAACTTATCTATCAACCGACCGTGTCTATATTGTTTGCAACGCCAGTGTGCACGTGGTCCATATGCTAGGCTTATTTAGTACGGTTTGAAGGAAATGGTAAGGTCGGGGTTCGAATCCTAATCCAAAAATTCTTTCTTCCTCATCCTTTCTTTATATTTTTTTAGCACCACGTCTTGGTATCCGCTTGCGTTATACGCTTATGTACTAATTATTCTAATGTGTTAGGTTTTAGAAAGGTTGAATTCAAAGGAAGTGTACTCTCATTTGCGTGGAGGTAGAGGGGAGATCAACTTAGGGAAAACCACCCTCAGTACATACCACCGGGATCGAAGCCCAATCTCTCCATCTTAGGCAGGTTTTGGTCTATTGTGATGGTAGCGCCTTAGACCATACGGCCACCGAAGTGGGTTTATATTTTAATTAATATGCGTATAGTACGGATAGTGAAATGGGGTGAAATATGTAATTAAAAAGTGTTTATTTTCTGTTAACATTGATAACATTTTACCATAATATAATTGTTATTTAACGGTATAAATACGATGCATTAAAAATGATATGACTTGACGTATGAATATTTCACAATAGCTTTAGTTTCTTAGCCGTGTACATTGAGGAGATTTTCCGAATAGGAATCCCTATAATTTCCCCATCCTCTTTCCACACTAATACAGCCGCACCTCCTCTAAAACTACCCTTTAGCTTGTCATAAATAGTGGGACTATCGATACCTGTGAACTAGCACCAACAATATAATAAAATGTCATCAGTGTTGACTGCAAAATAAAATGTTTGTACTTTCTAAAATTTCTTACGTACTAGAATCCTACAGGTTCAGCGTAGTTCCGATAGGTTTGTCCTATTCTCACTCAGTGCATTATTGATTATGTGTGTCAAGAAAATTAGCTCAACTGATCAAATTTATCTTGATACCTACCTTAAAAATGTAACTATCGTAAATGTATATATTTATTTATTTGAGGTATTTAACATTAACTTTCTGAATCGACTGATTATATCAGCACACAATTTATAAACTAACTTAAATCTAGAATAGACACAACACCCCAACCCCCGGCCGTTAATTCATCACTATGGACATTTCACCAATGATACATTTTTTGACCATATCAGGAATCGAACCCAGGACCTTTGGATGAGTAGATAGACACGCTACCAACTGAGCTAAGGTCTCGGTTTTCCGCATAAATGAATGTATGTAAAATTGTAATTAGTTTTAACTTCATCTTGATGTCAAAAAACGCAAAAAGAAGTTTGCCCTACGAAGTTGTTTGTTGGTCGTACGCAAGTAAACACCTTACAGGTCACAAATCACAACAAATTGACCCCAATATTTTGGCTTTCACTTGTCTAATATAATTATTTTGTTTTTCACCGGGTTTTACTATATGTTTGAACTATACACATATTTACACTAACAGTATAGGGACGAAGCACATGTGAGACCCACTTCAGTGCTGGTATTGGAGACACGAACAAAATGGTGCATACAAACATGTGTCCCATTTGACCTTGTTTCCAAGGTGTACTCAAGTGATTCCACTAAACTGTTTGTGTATCATACTCGATATCTCTCAACTTGTTGGCTAGGTATGTTCTATGGGTTATTCCTGGTTATTCCACTAACTGTTTGTATATCATACTCAATATCTCTCAACCTGTTGGCTAGGTATGTTATATGGGTTATTCCTGGTTATTCCACTAAACTGTTTGTGTATCATACTCGATATCTCTCAACCTGTTGGCTAGGTATGCTCTATGAGCTATTCCTGGTTATTGCAAACACACTGTAATTTTGAAAGTGTGCAGCATTCTACGACACGACGATCACAGGCTTGCATTCAGGCCGAAGGTGACCGTTTTGTCTTTTGAGCACTTCCTGTAATATTAATGTTAATCAGCTCCATATTACTGGAGTACAAACATCATTATATCTTGGAACCATAGTCAAATGGGAGAACGTGCATCACGAAACGCTTGTATAAAAGGGCTCTTACTGTACACACTTCCAATCTATATTCTATACTTAAACACGTGACAAACCTTTAGTCGTTATTTTTTGGTGTACATCTATGATTTATACAAAACCGTATAGAATTGCTACATACATTTTTATAAGCGCTAAATGCTATTTTTATGTAGAATTTATAAGCTAATGAGAAATTACCTGAAATAATTGGTCGCACATAAAGGTGGAAGTGCGGGGAATACGATTCAAGGGCAGTATTTCTGCAATTTTTATGTCGAAACTTTTTTTTTTTTTGTAAAAATAAATAAAATATTGTTCTCCAATAGAAATAATGAGTTTAATTTTCTGCATGTATTAATAACAGTTGTTGAATATATATCAAGGATGTCCTGGAATGTAATGACAACTTTTTATCTTCATTTAAAAAGTTTCTCGTCTGATGCCGCTATGCTCGTGACAGATATTCAACAACTGTTGATATCACTACGTGAATCAAATTAATTTATATGTTTCTATTGGAGCAATATTTCATTTATTTTGGCCAAAAGTTTTGTTACAAAAACTGAGAAAAACAAACAAAACACTACTGCCCTTAGGTTGCATTCCCTACACTCTCACCTTAAACCATGTAAACAATCTTGTTAATTTAAGAATGAGAGTATTGTCATCGAGCTTGTTAAAGTCACCGAAATAACAATATATCAAAAATACGACACACAAATAAAATTGGGCACGCAGTTAAAAAGATTCGGTCTCGTTTAGTTGGCTTGCGATGGGAATGTCGGGTTTCGAATCTGAGCCAAATGTTATGTGGTTTTTTTTTGCTTTATATTGTTTTACTTTACTCTTCACAATGAGACTGTACTGGTTTTAAATTCTGCCGCCCTCAACTCTGTTATAGTAAATATACGAATAGCTCGGACGGGTAGTAAGACGCACGTCATGGCAACTGAAAAAATTTATTTTACTTTCCATTCCCAAATTGTAGGGACTTTTTTTTTAAATTTAAAAGTGCTGCAATTTCTCCTTAAAAAACAGGTTTTTAAGTCTTTTGTTGATTAATTTGCAACTTAATTTGTTTGAACAGGCTTTCCTTTAATTGCTAAATATGTACGCCTACATTTCTTTAAAATTAGTACTTAATTGTGTATATTTAAATTTAATAACACATAATATTTTAGATGATTAAAATTATTTTTATTAACTCCAACAATGAGCTCAAGTATCCAAGAAATAATTGTTTTTGTTGATAAGTTACCTTTAAATATCTTGCCGGCGGCTCTATTTCGTCTCGTTTCCGCGTAGAAGACAGGTCACAGTACTTACTTCGCTGTTGACACAACACCTCACAACACCGCACACACGCTATTACAAGTGATCAACTTATAATCCTATTTTATTATTGCTGCATCTTCCCGCCATGTCCTTCGCGACTGTGCTGCGTTCTCTGAATTGTTAAACGCACTGTTAGAAGACTAACTTCAACTACTACGGTAGAGAGCTGAAATAATATTTTGGTTTTTAAATATAAGTTTCCTCAAGGGTGTGTACAAGCGAGTATTTAATTATTCACCGAATATTGGTTCACTGTATCTGTCATTAAATCTATCAATCATGTTTTCAATCCCTTCTAATAGTGATAGAAGGCTGAAACTTTGAACATATTTCTAATTCTGGTGACAATGCAATCTACTAAAATCTGAACTACATCCACAGCTAATTATAATCTTTTTACATACCTTACTCTCTTTCTCTCTGTAAAAAAAACTTCCGAGTACTTTTTCAGTCACTTTTAATAGATACATACGGCTAAAACTTTGTACATATTCCTAATTCGCGTGACAATGCATTATATTAAAATTTGAGCTAAATCTACAACGTAATGCACCGTGCAGCCATTGGTCATATAGAGGCCTATCAGCTACCTTGGACTTATTTATACCTGACCCAATTTTGGACCCTACTTAATCCATTCAAACATATCCAATTTAAGTTTACATAACTAAAAAAATAAATAAAAAACAAGTTTTTCAAAAAGATACCTTATGCCGATAAAATAAAAGGCGTGGCATCTACTCTTGCAACATAAATTACACAAGCATTACCTACATGAAACCGACGGGATCCTCGGGAGGAGCTAATGAGTTGAGGCAATATTTGTTGCAGGAGTAAGTGCCACACCTTAAATTTTATTGGCATAAGATGTATTTTGGAGAAAAAAAATGTTTCTTAGAATAATTTTTGTTTTTAACATTCTACTCTTTTGTTATAAGACCCTTTGTAGCCTCTTTGTTAAAAAAAAATTGGACTAAACAAACATTTTTAAAGACTTTTATTAATATGTTCCTCAAGAGAGAACTAATCTTTTCCAACAATAAACTGTTAACATATATTTCAAAGCTCGTTTATATACTCATAAATAATATTGTATTTATTTAAGTTTATTTTAAACTTGTGTAAATGTATTATCATGTTGGCGAACTACACCATTGCCTTTATAAATTACGTCATAATGGAACAATGCAAGGTAAGCTTAATGCCTTTAAGGATAAATGAAGGTACATTTAAAAAAAATCATGAATAGGTTCCAGTCGCACACCCATCGTTGGTGAGAGAATGGAAAGCAAGACTTGCTCCCTTTCTCTCTATAATGCAAATCATTTTAATCAAAACTTAAAATATATTAAATAGAACCATAATATAAAATTATATAATATATAGGGCCACCAAAAAGTTTTACCTATTTATTATAGTATATACTTATATACAGAATATATTCTTTTACTTGTTGGAATTTGTTTATTATATGTCATTTATTTTGTATTCAAAAAGTATTGTATACCGATATAAGATTTCAATTACTGGCAAAATTAACTCTCTTTTTTTTTGGTGGTAGTTACAATAAATGTAAAAATATTGAAGGAATTTAATTTATTCTTGACATTAGATCTTATAATTGTAATGACTTCTAAATATAATAACTTTGTATTTTTAAATACTTTTTAAAATAATCTCTTTTGTATTTGTAAAGCTCTTCGCAGACATTTTATAGCGGCAACATTTGTGCTGTAAATATACTATTTTTAAATCTAAGATTTTTTTTCCGCAGGGGTTCCTCACAAGTACTAATTATTAGTTAATTTTGTTTGGAAAGGCTTATAATAAGAGTATTCTTGCTGAACCCTTTTATATTTATATTGTTTATAGTAGTAGATAGATAGGAAAGATAATCTATGATATTCAAGCCATTAACACTGCCATGACCTTACTTTTATTTATAGGGGGGCCTTGAATTTTGTATGCGATCGCAGCGCTTATCAATTTCTTATTTATTATGAATGATGGTTGAGAATCTATTTATACATTATAGTAGGCTAGCTAAACTGGTGCTCTATTATACTTTTAATTAAACACAAAGCTATTATTAAATTTATAGTCAATTCTTTAATTTTCAGAAATTTTTGGGATACTTAATTCATTTTCATATGTAATACTATCAGAAAATTCCAAATTAGACAACATGAGCTCGTAGGGTTGTTCTTAAGCAAATAACTTAATTTGACACATTGGTATAACCCAATTGAATTGTATTTATTTTCCAGAATGAGTTACTCCCCAGGAACTGCTTCTCTTCTTGATGAGCTAGACAGTATGTATAAATAGCTGTATGATAAATACATTGAATGGAATGGTTGAATTAGACTAGGTCTAGCTGTTTTAATTAGCTTACTCGAGAACAAGCTTTGCTTTTGTTTAATTAAACTATTTTCTTTTTGTGGGGGATCAGTCCAAACATACGGTACCCTTAAGGTCCCGACACAAGACTCCGTGTCTGTAGGTTCGTGGTCTGTAATAGGTGTTAGATAAGAAATGATGCCACAATATCAGATTGCTCTGGCCACAGAGTCCTTATCCGTAAGTCCTTACTCCGTAGAAGTTGCCCACCTTTAACTTTCTATGGACTAGTTTGTACGGGCTACCAATCACAGCCGAGTAAATATGTGCATGCGCATTGAAATAAAAGAATGAATGGCAGTGAGAGGATCCGTCGCTATGGAAACATATACAAAATGAAAAGATGGCTACACGTGGAGCTATTTCAGAAAAAATTCTCATAAAATCTTAACACCCCAGAAAGAACGGCTTCTAGGAAAATGTTTTCTGAGAAATACCAAGTTCTCAGAAATATTGGCTTTGCTTTTGTAGGTTCAACACCACTATTATTAATAATATTAAAAGTGCTTGTTTTGTTTGCATCCAAAATACTAGTACATCCGTTTTGCATTTTCAGGCTATTGCAAACATTTATTTTAAGTTTGATGTTAAAATTGAGATATAAATATATTTTTTCTGATTGTACTTAAACTACATTTTAGTATCTAGGCCTACTAGAAGTTTCTCAACAAAGTTGTTTTTGGTTTCTTTAATTCTTATATTATGATCAGCTGACTGCTTGACGCTCGCTGCTTGCTGTAGACGATTTTCTTTCGAATTTTTTGATTGGATGAAGTCTCTTACTATCCCATTGGTTTAAACAGTCACATGATTATGGATATCGAGTCTGTAATCACGAGTAGAATTTCTTATAGACCAGGAACATGGGAGTACGCACTACGGTTGTGGATTCTGTGTCAGGGGCTTTATTTAACATAGTAGTCATGCTTTTACTATTCAAATTCCCTAAGAGTATTCCCCCCCTTTTTTTAGGTATTTAACGTTAACTTCCTGAACCAGCATATTATCAGCACACGGCTCATAAATTAACAAAGACATAACATCCATCTCCCAGCCATTATTTCATAACTGTGAAAGGGTAAACCCACATTTCATCAATAATAAATTTTTCGATCTTGCCAGGAATTGAACCCGGGACCCTTGGTTCAGTAGACAGACACGCTACCTACTTAGCTAAGGTGTCGAACAAAGGGAGTATTGATCAGTCTAATTTCTTGACACACAGATTGTGTTCTTATGGGGGTTTGAACCATGTCTGCCTTGATATCCATCCTCTTCTCATAAACTTATTGGATGGTCTGGTTTATTTCAATGGTTAAATAGTACACGCACCATTTTAAAAATTGTTTATAACCACAAAACTACCAACAATTAGTGCTATTCATAATAAAAATAAATTAAAGCACCTACTATTATGTTGTTGTTTTTTACTATACAATCATTACTCAACTTACCTATAATAAATGATAACATTCTGCAATCCATTGCTAGGAATTCTTTGACCTCCAAACTAGCTATAAAAGGTTTTTTAGAAAGATACACAACTCTACTGGAAAAAGGCATTTTTGTGTCTATGCAACAAACCCAATTCTTGCAAATGTAAATTAGGTATTACTTTTGGGAATTGCATGCAAACTTTATCAAGCTAGAGACAACTTTTGGGCCTAGTGCACACAAAATATGCCTATTTTATAATAAATTTTACTAGGGAAAAAGGACAAACTTAAGCTTTCACTGTTAATAAATTTAAAATGCTTTTGGTATTGATCAAATAAACAATTTAATATCTATAAGAAATAATGACATCATAAACTGGAAAAGACCACGATTCATCATTATATAGCAAAAAACCTGTCAAGACAAAGTTGTCATTATTAACATTTCTAAGTTTCATTTGTGATTTTAGTGAGTTCTGTTCTAATTTTTTTAAATTCAAAATAATCAAACTTGATAAATCTTGGTACTGGTATTATTCAATTTTCACAGGTTCTTGGGTGTGTCATAACAACAATGAAATAATATGTACATGCTAAATATATTAAAAACAAACAAAAAGTGAATGAAAAGTTAGATATATTAGAGATACGTTTGTCTCATTACCCACCTATGTTTTATTAAATAAATAAGTAAATAATTATTAATAAAATTAACAATGGAGATTTGATTAAATAATTACTAAGACTTTTTATTATTTAATACAAATAGGAATTTAAAAATTTACCCATCTAAACCACATAGGAATGTAAATATTTAAAGGGAATGGAATATCCACAAAATGATTCCACGAAAAGTATTTTAGTTAAAATGGATTACAAAAACCTTCCATACGGCAAAAAAGTATATATTTTTTAAATATTTTGCCATAAAATACTGTATTCAAAAACTCATGAACACGCCATATTCCATCCCTTCTCATTAAAAATATGTCCAAAAATACTAAATACTGTAGGTCTAAGTTAGTATATTTTAACAATACCACCCATTCCAACTTAATTAGAATTCATATTTATTGGCGCATGGAAGGCTAAGCCAATTTGGGTTGGGATGGTTTTTATTATAAACATTTATTATTGCACGCTAAAATATCTATGACGTCATTGAAATACATTACTAAGTGGTTTGGTTACAGTTGTGATTGTAGTGTGTGACAATTTACTTTGTGTAGGCTAATTCCATTAGAAGACATTCAAATTGTTTTAAAACACGATAACTAGACAATAATTATTAATTTGCAATCGCTATGTTTGTTATGAATAAAAGTAGAATCATGGTTGTCAACGGGTTTTTTTCGTCTACATAAATACAAACGATATGGTAGTTGCAATATGGGCAAGCACTATCTTGTCACTTTGGTTATTACATTTTAATTTTATAAAATTTACAAAATATTTTCATACAATCTAAATTCGGGTATTTTTCATATCTCATTATTTTTGTTTTTACTATACATAAAAGATAACTAATTTTATATGAGGTAGTTCAACCATTTTGAAATGCTTGTAATACATCACATTTTGATGAAGTTTTCTTAAATCAGATTCCCCCACCATTATTTTTTCAAACCCATCTGTTAACTTCACTTGGTCTGATGACAATACTGACAATATGATCTAAAAAAATTATAAAAATTATCTTTACTAGAAAACTAGTTTTTAAAATCAATTTTTCTTTCATTTTTATTGCATCAATTTTGCTCCAAATAGAAAGTTTTTTGGCATCTTTTCATTTCTAAATACAATGATAGTAATCTATATGCATGAACTAAATATTGATTAACTGTAATATTAATGCTTTGATACTGTTCATTTGGAAGAAATTATTCATAGGAGTAACAAAACTTGGCAATCTCACAGAATTATATTTAATAAGTTGATATCAGTTCTACTGCACTTCAAATCAGTTTTATTATTTGTTTCAGAAAAGTTGATGGTCCTGCTACGAGATGGCCGAACTTTAATAGGATACCTACGCAGCGTAGACCAATTTGCCAACTTAGTCTTGCATCGCACCATTGAGAGGATCCACGTGGGGCGTCAATATGGAGATATCCCGCGAGGAGTCTTCATTGTCCGAGGGGAGAACGTGGTCTTGCTGGGTGAGATTGTGAGTGCATTTCCATATGGTTTTGTTTAGTTTGAAATGTTTTGACTAATATATGATTTTACAATGCATAATTAGTACAGACTTTCATGGGTGATTACGCTGGCTAGATGTAAATCTCACCAAGTTTTGTTTACTGCTGATGGATCAGGGTTTGAATCCTAGCTGGATGAACTGAATTTTGCTCACTCTCTCTCCGTTAAAATTCAAATATATATCTTCAAATTCCGCCTTTCGCATCCCTACCCCATTAGGGTAATTATTGTGTATAGCTTAGACGAGCAGTAAACACACAGGTAGTGAAAAAAAATATATGAAACAAGTTTCTATCTGTCTTACAAATCCTATTTAAATTAAAATACTTATTTAACTCTGTTAATTTTTGACAATAACTTATTTTAATGATATTATGTCTCTATTACACATGATGGTTACACATTCAAACATATAACCTAGGACTACATTATTTATTCGTTCATTTTTTCAGTATTAGACTTGAAAATGCCAGGCCATATTAACCTATTTTGAGAAACAACTACCCAACAAATAATAATTATTCAATCAAATTGAATAGGCTAGTATTGCTAGGAGTGTTTAGTTAAATATAGGGCCTACATATTTGAATGTTGGATTCTCATAGCTCAGAAAGATTCCATATGGCACTAAAATAGGTAAAGTATTTGTAATTGTAATTGTTTGCTAGTACTTCCCACCTCTATCTCCGGCAACACCTTCCTAGTTCCACCTCCCACAGTCAGTCCCTATTATGTTCCTGCTGCTCTTCCCTCTTATATTTCTGTTGAGAACTCCCTCTTCCCAGAATCAGCTCAAAAGTCCCTGCGCCCAGCCCAACTACTCCCCCCATTCACAATATCCCAACAAAGCCACAGTCACACCTTTCAATTCTCAACAACTGTCTCCCCTCCGGAAGCCTACAGTAGTTTGAAAGCTTCTAGGACTAAACTGATGCCACTTCACCCACAAACCTAAGCAGGGGACTTCCATGAATTGGGAGGAATTACAGTGGGATTTTGCATCAATTCTACATCAAGATGAGTCTGGGTTATATTAAGTAGACCTGCAAGACACCACCCCGACGCAGCCCCTGTAACAAGCTTTTTTTTTTTATTGTTCCAAGGAAAGTGGTGAAAGCCAGGTTCAACATTTTACCCTGGAAACCAAGGCCAGATCCATGTATTGGAAACATATGATAGCACTCACTCATTCACTCTATGGCATCAGTAACTCGAAAGTTCTTTGCCACACTTACAAAAGTACACCACATATCCCTATCTTGATCTAGTTCCCCTCATTATTACACACCATCTCTTTCATCCATTTTATTGTTACTCTCCTATGTGAGTCTAGGTCTTTCCAATGGTCTCTTCCCAATGGGTTTGTGGGTCAGTACCCAGAACATGGTTCTAGATTCTCCCATTCACGCTTCATGTCCTGCCCACTGTAATTTACGAGACTTGACTATCCTAACAATGTCTTGTGTTGAGTAGGCCTACAAAATATGTGACTCATCATTATGTAACCTCTTCTCCTCCCCAGGACTAAATATATTACTTGTTTTCAAATACCCTAAATTGTTTTCATCTAGTAAGGTAAGAAACCATATTTCACACCCATAAAGAACAACCGTTAAATTATTGTTTTGTATATTCTTTTACATTTCTTGAAGCGATGTGATATCTCCAATTAAAAATACTATTTTCAAGGTGACCCACCCAATCCAAAGGAAAGGTTATGCTCATGGACGTGGTGTAAAAATAAATAAATAATAATTGTTTCAGGATCCATTAAAGGAGGACGCGACTCCATTGATTCAAGTGTCGGTAGATGACATCCTTGATGCTCAGCGCCGGGAGCAGGAGGCCAAACAGGACCAGGAACGGCTGTTGGCCAAGGCGCTTAAAGAGAGAGGACTCAATTACGCTCCTGACCTCACTCACGATGACCTTTTCTAGTAATAAAAAGTTGTCTGAACCTATTCTAGTGACCATGTCTACTGAATAATGCTCTGGGCCTGTTTGAGTGACCGTGATTATATACATTTTTTATATCGACCTGTCCCCACTAATGCATTCAATACTTCAACTGCTATGAGTTCAACTTTGCTCACATGGTATTGTTTTTGTAATTATGTACATAATTGATTGTGTGAAGGTTCAAAATGGGAGTGTATAAAGTAACTATAAATAAATTTGTTTGATTTTACGTTGGGAGCTTTATTTTTTCTTTAGTTGTTGGATGATATTCATTATTTTTAATAACGTTCACATTTGATTTGGTAAGGAATAATAATTGACAAAATTATATCTTCTTTATTTTTACTCCCTTTTGTTTATTTGATATTTTTTAATTATAAGACCAGAAAATGTTCACAAACTTTTTTATAATATGTACCAATCCAACAGAATATCATCTTTATCATAAATAAGACCTGAGGATAGTGTAGCATCAATAATAACACCGAAAGATGTCGTCATAGAAGTCTAAGCTGCTATCTAATAAGGAGAGTGGGGTAAAAATAAAGAAGATATAATAATTATGATATTCATTAGTCTACTTACTATTTAGGTTAAAATATTTGTAAATAAGTGGTTATAAACATTAATAAAGTAAAGTGGTAGAGACTGTCCTGACAAGACTGTAATATTATTGACATGTGAGTAAACACATCAGCAAACATAACTTAGAGCCATTTGAGTGGAGATGAACTTTTTTATTTTTAATCTCAATCAGTATTATTTATTCAATGCTCTGTGGGACACTTATCACATATAGTGAGATTTTATCCAGTGTTTTTGGGTTATTAATTTTATGTTATATTTACAAGGTTTGTTAAATAATGACTTAGAGTGATCAATTTTGTATTTAATAACTCCATGGCATATATACAGTTTTATGAAACATATTTTGTTTTTTTATAACCAGTTTGTTCTGTTTTGGGTGAAGAAGTAACTTTTTTTTTTTATAATCATGATGAATTAATATTTGATAATATTGTTTTTAAAATGTCATTTGAGGATATAATTTTAAATACTATTTTGGTGCATCAAATTTCAGCACAGTACCTTCTTATCTATGTATATAGTAAGCTATAATTATTTTTTTATAAACTAGAAAGCACACATTAATTTTTTTGTTACTTTGTCTTGTGTTTATGAGAGCAATTATTATTAAATTATTTTTTGGAAATTCTTATTTTGTTTTAGAGAAATCTTTTATCTTATACTATACATCAAGGTTTTCCAACTGGTGCCTTTTTTTTACCATGAAGTTTCTCATGAAAGTAATCTACTCTAGTAAAATTGTTTGTTTTTTTTCGCTGAGAAACAGAAAATTTTGACTTATGTGTGAAAAATCCTTGACAGTTCTAACCGATGTTCATGTTTAATTTCTTCATTGCATTTGCTGTATTATATTGACAGATATATGCTAGTAAATGTTAGTCAGAAATTTTGTTTAGTATTGTACCATTCACCACCTCCAACTCTAATAGTTAGAGGCCACAATAGCCAGGAAAAGGGTGGGCGGAATCTATAAGAAATTTAATGTAACAAAAAATATGAACATTTGCAAGTTTAAGGAAAAAATTGAAATATTTATTCAAAGTAAGATAACAGAGGTAAATAAATAATACATGGCCTCACAAGGCGAACTGAGTAGTGTTGAAAAACATATAAATATGGCAAAGACTCCGCCGAGGATATATTTCACAATCTCAAAGTAATAAGTAGTCCTTGAAGAAGACTACGTTTGAAACAAAAGAGTTACATCATAAATTATTTATTTGTACGAATAAGTCTGGAAAAGAGCCAATAATAATCAAAAATTGTTAATATAATAATAAAGAACTTAAAGAGCTCCTCTACTTTGTTAACAAAGCGGCTGAATCACCCTTGTGACTTCAGACTAAACAAACAGATTAAATCATTAAACCTTTGAATCCTTATTATATTAATAAAGAGCTTGAAATATAAAGGCATAAGGTATTTGAATTATTGGAATATCAAGGAACTTAAAGAACTCTTCTATACAATTAACAAACCGCCTGAATCACCATTGTGAATTCCGACTAAACAAATAGGTTAAACCATTAAACCTTTGAAACCTTACTATAACAATAAAGAGCTTAAAGAGCGCCTCTAAAATGGTTAACAAAGCGCCTGAATCACCATTGTGAATTCGGACTAAATCATTAAATTTTAAGATTAAATTTAAATTCAAATATCAATTCTAATCAAAATAAATTACACAAAGGTTGACTTCCCAACATAACTCAAACTTCTGTGGGACTATTACTTCCACCAACTTAGAAGTAATCGAGCAGATTTTGACTTGTTAATATTTAACTTTATAATAGAAAACAAAACAATATTACATTAGAATACTGTATAAAAATGAAGTGGCCCAATGGTTAAATAATTTTATAGTAAAGGAAATTGATAGAACTAAATAATCAGGAAAAATAAACTCTTAAGAGTAAATTTGATGAAGAAAGCCCACCTAGGGAAAGAGGAAAATTGTGGGAAGAATCCAATGCACAAAGGTGACATCTTCCTTTCTTCTGTCGTCTATAGTAGAAGTAGTCACACACATTTTAACACAAATAGAGTAATATTTCGGCATTGTTGCCTTTATCAAATACAAAGAAGAGAGTACAAATGACACAAACACTGGATTACTCCATTTTGAATTTAAAGAAGAACCGTTATAAACACATTGTACCAACTGTTTTTGGGTGTAAAGATAAATTCCTTGGCTATGGTTAGTATTTATAAAGACCTATTTAAAAATAATAATAATGATGATGATAAAAAAATGATATTTTAAAATAATAATAATAAAAATGATGATGATAATAATAATTAAAAAAATTATAATCTAATCGAAAGAAAGAAACTATCTTCTGTTGAGGCCTGGTGGTAATCTTGATTTGGTAATCCATTGGTGGGCCAGTTCCCACTGTCTAATTTGAGAACTGTTGCAACGTTCGGGAAATGCTCATAATATTTTGGTGGTGTAGCAGGTTTGAAAGTCCTGGTTGTGGGTACCAGCATGAATGGGTACAGGCTTGTCCGGATCTTTGTGGTTTGTCAAAACGATGATTGTTCATTCGTTGTCTGAGAGAACCTGTAGTAAGGCCTATATACTCTGCATCACATGATTTGCACTGGAGTTGATATATCAAGTTATTTGTTTTGCAATTGTAATAACCAGCGATTTTGTATTCCAATTCGATTACTTTGTTGTTGAAGGATTTAGCTGGTAGGTGGATTCCACATGTGCTGCAACGGGTGCTACCGCAGGGCTATGAACCTTTGGTAGTTGGTTTTTATTCTCGAATTCTCTTGGGGTCAGGAAATTTGGGATGGACTAGAATATTGTGGAGATTGGGTGGCCGTTTGAAAGTGACTCTTGGGGGTGAACTAAGAAGGTTTTGGGTCTGGGTGAAACTGGTTAGGAATTTGTAACCACTTTTAAGGATGGTGTTGATGCATTGTAGACCAGGATGGTATTGTGTTGTGAGAAGGATGTCCTCAACTTTTTTGGGAGGGTCATAGTCATCCCTGGAGAGTGCTCTGGAGATTTGGTTGTCTATTAAAGGCTTGGGGTAACTTCTGCTTTAGAAAGCTGTGGAGAGTTTTTTACAATATTCTGTTAAATCATCGGGTTCTGAACATATCCATTTGACTCGGGTGGCAAGACTGAATGGTAGAGACCTTTTTGTGTATGAAGGATGGCTGCTATGGTAGTGGAGGAATTGTTGGTGATTGGTGGAGTTTATATGTACAGTGGTGCGAATTTGGTTGTTTTCAAGAAACAGATTAACATCAAGGAAGATAAGACTATGATGTAATTTATTGTGGGTGAAGTTTAAGGGGCTGCAATTGTTGAGATTATCTAGAAAGACGTCCAAGGATTCTTCGAAATGAGGCCAGATCATGAAAATGTTGTCGATGTAGCAAAGCCATAGATAGGGTTTGATGGGCTGAGAATGTAGAAAGTGTTCAAGTAGTCCCATGTATAGATTTACATATGAAGGAGCCATGCGTGTACTCATAGCTGTGCCCTTTATCTGTAGGTAGTGTTTGTCTACTTCTAATATAGAAGACAGAAGAAAGGAAGATGCCACCTTTGTGCATTAGATTCTTACCACATTTTCCCTCTTTACCTAGATGGGCTTTCTTCATCAAATTTACTCTAAGTAGTTTTTTTTTCCTTTTTCTTTAGTTCTATCAATTTCCTTTACTATAACATTAGAATACTGGTAATTTCTCCCCAAACCAATCGGTAATTGTTAAAGTTATAACTTAAAAACCAACAAAAATAAATTACTTTTATAATTTCTTCAAACAAAATAAGTCTACAAAATTTTATCTACAATTTAAAAATGATTGAATTTTAAAGATAAACAATTATTGGTAGCCACAAGTGAAATAAAACTTATATTTAATCTAAATACTCCAAGCATGAAAAAGAATCAAAAAGTGGCTACCTACTAAGTTTAAATATTACAAAGACACTAGCGCCCAAGCGGTAAAAGGAAACATTAAGTGTTCCATAAAACAATTTTACTTTCAAAAATAAATCTTCTAGTGAGAAATTACTGACGCCTACATTGAACGATTTTAATCACATAATTAACTAAGAGTTCAAACACCCAAACCCTTTATAGCTCGATTATATTTAAATATTTAGTAAAATATAAAGAGTATGTTTTGTCATCCTGAAACGATTATGTCCAAGTCCAGACCAGGACCTCTCATCGTTGTGTCGGAATTAATAGTCGAAAATGTTAGCTATGCACCAGCCTTATATAGGTCTAGTTGATTGATATAAGGGGGGGGAAACTTCATATTAAAAGTATAACGCCACGTTGCGAATACGTGCTAGCAGCATGATTCTCTTGTTAACAACCGTCATCATGTAGACGCGTCATTTCGGAGTTGGCAGTGAAGATCGCGCGAGGTTGTCTGTCGGCCGGCTAGGCCGTTTAATTATTATGTGTTAACATAATATAAATTATGTTTTTTAAATAAATAAACCAATGTTTATTAAAACTATTTTTTATTTATTTTTCACTGCCACAACCTCTTTGAAACAGTTTGCATTTGGCTCCTGCTCTTGAATAATCTCTATAACATAGCTGGATTGATATACACATAAACATTGCCAAGTATAAAAGCGTGACTTTCAAGTTTATCGTCTGCTACACTGTGGGGGGACAGATTTAACGGTCTCTTTCAATGTTCTTATGTGAAAACATCTCTCTGATGAATAAAAGTGTTATTGTTTTAAAATAGTGAAGTATTATACCACACTTTCCTGAAGAAACATTTGCATTGAAGGATATACAATTCAGTTTTACAGGTAATAATGTACAAATACGAATAAAATCTTTAACATATTCAAATATGTAGTCATCATCAATGTTGTTTACAGTTTGCCAAGACTACATTTATATTTAAAGTTGGTTATTAGCTTATATATTGGTTTCATAAAACATATTATATTGGAAGTTCGATAAATATGATGAATAAGGTATCTTAAAACTTGATTACAGTTGTTTGAATGACAAACTTTGTGTAGTTGCCATATATTTAAGCTATCATTTAGGTTATAGGTTTGTAGAAAGTATTATTATATTAAAATTTAAAAAAAAAGTTGTCTCGTGTATTGTATATTGCTTTCAGAAACCATATTTTGTTGAAAGTTTAATAGCTATGATGAAACAAGTTAGCTAAAAACTGTATTACATTTGTTTGAATGACATACTTTGTGTAGAAGTCTTACGTTCAAGTGATATTTTAGATTATAGGCTTGTAGGAAGTACGGTATCTACTAAACCTTGATTTTAGTAATAATCCCAATCTGTAAGGCTTTATTTCGTACCAGAATACTATCATATATATAATATTTTGGTAGGATAGCCGTCCATTTAGAACGGAAGTAGAAATTTCCTTCTAGAAGGTCTTTTATCCTACCTAAACACAATTATATGGTAGGATTCTGGTACGAGATAGAGCCTTACAAGCTAGCTTCCTTAAAAAATCATCGTATATATTAGGCTACATCAACTTATTTAAAGAAAAAATAACCAGTTTCTAACTTTGTTATCTTCTTCAGAGCTTTTACTAATATTTTTATTTCATTTAACTAATCACACATTGACTTATCTCATACATTCAATCAAATTATTGAACAATGTCAAAATGCCACATTGCCTTGTATGGGTGTAGGAGAGAAAGAGATACCCGAAAGTTTCCTTCTTTCTTAGACAATGGTATGCAGACGACAGCTCGAAAATTTAAGCCACAGATGTCCATCCAGTTATATTATAGAGATCATTGGTCGAAATTGGTCCTAGTTCTAAAGATGATCCAAACGTGGCGGAGTTGGTACCTAAGGTACTGGAATCCTAATGGAGTAGAATTTTTTTTTCGTCATGCAATTGACTTATACTTATAATATAATATAATTGCATATCTGTAAGCTATTTATTGCAACTTGTATGTTAAGGATATAATTATTTTATAAACAAAAATAGTATCCTAGTGGACAATATACATTCAATTCCAGGTCCGTCTAATATCCCGCTTTGCAATGATGAGAATAAAACTGTTTTAGTTGGTTAACCTGTTTATGTAAATTAATAACGGTTGGTAGATGCCCAGGTGGCGTCTGGCAAATTTCAATTTATTCAAACGTTAATTCTATTTTAAACTATGAATGGTAAGAACAAAAAAAATTAAATAATTTGTATACTCTTGATATTGTAAGGAATAATAGCAATAATAGTTTAAAGTAACCCTTGTTTTCATGATGTTGAGGTCTAATAATGTGTTAAACACCAGAAAACGGCAGTAAAAAGGTAGGATCCTATGAACATGACATTTTTTTATAGGCCTAAACTATTTAAACAATCGAGAAGAAAAGCTTGCACTATAAAAATGGCCAAAATTTTGGAAGTATCAAGTTTTAGTTCCGTTTACAAAACTTCTTTCAGAATACCCATATAAAATCAATGTCATATATGAAGTTTATTTCAAAACTTCCTTAGATTACTCGTAGCAATAAATGTTTTGTACAATTACTCTCCTTAAACTTATCTAAAAAGTCTTATAAAACAAATAGTAACAATTTTATATTCGAACTAGAAATTTCACTGGCCCTTGACCCCTAAAATATTCATTGTTGTCCTCTTGCCTATGAACTTCCTATTTGAATTGGTTGTGTTCAATTTACAAATAAAATATTTTACGCTGGAGTAGCTACCCATTTCTTAAGGTGGTAAAGTGTGGACATGCTACAGTAGCCCACAATACAATAACGGGTGAATAACTGCACAGATGAAGCCAAA
The DNA here is from genome assembly GCA_902151455.1 of Timema bartmani. NCBI lineage: Eukaryota > Metazoa > Arthropoda > Insecta > Phasmatodea > Timematidae > Timema > Timema bartmani. Next base: position 197,208 of record CABFWB010000320.1, read on the forward strand.
TACACTATCCAAGGCCGTAGGTATTGAGGGTTTTGGAGGTTTAAACACCCCCCTCTTCCGAGAGTTGACAAAAATAACTTATTTACCGTCTAAACAAAACGAAAAATTGAAAAGCCTATAAAGCTTGTCATTATAATGTTAAAGTGCCTATGTACAGTAAAAAAAAGTTTGTGATTGTGTTCATTAGTCTGACAACAAATCTGAGTAGACTAAGACAAAATATTAACCCAGGAAATTGGAAGTATTGGTGAGTGTCATGGTGGCTACAGACAGGGAAAACAGGGAAAACCTGGAAAAGTCAGGGAATTTTTGGATGACAGGGAAAACAGGGAAATGTCAGGGAATTTAACTAAAAATAAGTAAAAGTCAGGGAATTAAAAAATATATCTAAAATATCCCATTAATTTCGCAACTAAACACTAAAATAAAAGTTAATAATACCTAAAAAAAATTTAGTTTAGTTTATTAGCACCGCGTCTTACTACCCGTTCGGGTTGTACGCACTTACGCTAATGTGTAATGGTAGGGTGGTTGTGAGATGAAATGGAGGACCTACAGTTTAACGTGGGATCCGAACCACGGTGGAGGCCTGGCATTCCACACATTCACAAGTTGTGATTAATACACGTCTTGTCAGAGGGTGAAGGAAGGGTTTGGCAATCAGATAGATCTGTGGAAATACCTAAATAAAATAACATTTTAATTTTTAAAATAACTGATAAAACTTTTTATGTTTAGTAGATACAAACTTTTTTTAATATGTGATCAATAATAAATAAAACAAAAGTTATCATCCACCATTAAAACTGGAAAAAAGTAGTCAGGGAAAATTGAAAAATGTTTTCTGGAAAACCTGGAAAAGTCAGGGAATTTTGTAAAATATGTTTTGTAGCCACCATGAGTGTGAAAGTGTGAACTTAAGCCTTTGAGATGAGGGAAAAAACGAAACCTTTCAAGTTGATACTATTCGAATGTTCTGTGAACACTTGGCAACTAAGTTGGCAACGAATTAGAATTAGAAGGTGAGGGTAGGGTAAGTAGTGAGAGGGAGGGGTAGGTGGAGTCCACCTAGCAACCCCCAACTGGTCGCAATATGTGAAAATATAAATATCGGCAGTAGTTTGAGAAAGGATGTCCTCCCCCTTGCCTTCCACACTAAAATTCAATGAGCGAGTGCTAAAGGGCCTATTGGCTGGGAAAGGTATTACCTTCTATGGTTCTTTTACCTACTACAATCAACATGAGACCGACTGATTTACTTCCGCTCCGAAGGAAGTTTGGTAGGGCTTAGTATTTGTGTTGTTAATAACTGCAGATCGAAAGATATGACACTCAAACCTATGTGAATACTATTTAACTTTAATTAATTCTGTAAGTGTAAAAAAAAATGTTTCCTATCTGGATCTGACTTTAGCTAGAGTCGTCAGAATAGCTAGGATACTACCCGGGGCTCTGTCATATCCATGCCATTGGTCACCCTTTTCAATAACTTTGTGTCTCATAAATATATAATAGTCCAAGTCTTCAATACATTTGGTCAAGTTGGAAATGTCTTTATTTAAAAAGTGTACAATTTGGGACTATGTGGGCAAGAATGACTCAACCTTTTATCTAAGCACATATTTTTAAATCTCCAACTTTATTACATAAAGAAGAAATCATCTTTAGAATTACCAAGGTCAGGTAACCGACAGTGGAATCTTATTTATGAATCGAAGGGGATGGGGGTGAGGGCGATTAACCAAAAAAGGGTTTTGAGGGACTTCTCCTAAAGAATTCCGGGGCCCCTCTCTTGGCAAATGTTTGGCAATTGGATGCCGCTGTTGGAGAGGTCCTTGCTTGGATTTTTTTAAAATCATACTTATATTGATGTGGTCTTTCTTCAGCTTTAAAAAAAAAATTGATGACCCTATAAGATATTTAGAACGGTCCTCGCCTGAAATATTTTTTATTTTGATCCTTTAAAAGCAGTTTGAAGTTTTTTTATTCATATTAGGCCTATATCTATAAATTTAAAAGGGGGGTGAAATAAATAAAGGGGCGAAAATATATTCTTAAGGAAAAACTATTTTCATGGGGCAGTGCCACTTACACTGCTCCCATTACTTATAATGCTATTATTTAAAAAGTGTTCACTGTAAATTTTCAAACTTGGAAGGATGAGGCCTACATTTCTAAACGCTAAACAAATATATTGCACAAAAGTATTTAATCCCTGGCATTAATTAACATAAAAATATAAAAATAAACACCAGATAGCATCTAGAGTCATTTAATATTGATTTTTTTAAATGCCTGTGGCAGTTGGGGATTCTGCCCCCCAAACTTCCCTGAAATGTTGGTCTGGCTATAGCATCAACAGTAGGTACCAGTAGGTAGACTTACTATAGTTACATGAATTAATTACCGTATGATTAAAAAAAGTAACACATGTTTGATTTATTTCTGTCACCATGTCCCGATACCTATTTGGGTTGTACACATATTGATTAAGTATTCTAAAATTAATCTAATGCTGCAAAGATAAGGATACAGTCCAAATTTCACAGGAAGAGCTATTTAGAAAATTCAAGTATAGGGCCTATTTTATTGTCACCAATAGTGATAACATTTTACCCTTTTAAAGGTAGGCTAGGTCTTGGGGCCGTTTAGTCAGTACGCCAAGCCTTCGATTTCTCTTTTTTACTGTCCAACTCTAACAGAAATGTCTAAAGTATAATTTACTGCAGTGAATTTCTCCAATACAAATTAGTTCCAGAGAAGCTTCTTTGGTATTTTAGTAATATTCACTATACGTATATGTAGTAAGGAGAAATATAAACTTATAATGCAAGGAACGCACTTAGATGTTACATTTACTTAAATTGATATGTAGGCTATAACTTCTTTTGGTCATTTAAGTAAATCAAGATAAAACATAAGAAAAATAACGGGCAAGATGATTTATTTAAAGAGATACCTCAATTTATCATGAATTATGAAGTCAATTAAAACAAGGTACAACATCACTTCTAAAAAGCCTTTAAGTAATTGACCAAAAGAAGTTATACATATCAATTTAAGCAAATGTAACATCTAAGTGTGTTCCTTATATTATAATTTCTTTGGTATTGTGTATTTACATTTGAAAAATTTGTCAATCCAAATTACATAGGCCTATATTGATTCTAAAGAATAAAAAAGTTTAAAATTAAAATTATATAACTACCAGTTAATATTAGGACTATAAGTTTTTATTTTGAAGCCAGTGTTCGAGTCGATATATTTTTACCGACTCCACCCAATATTGCTTTTGACTCCACAGCCCTGCTAGGCCTATAAATATTATCTATTAAAAGTGATAGCTGCAGATCACATGACTTGACATATTAATATGTGCAAGTAGATCTAGCAATTTTTAGCAATCTCGACAAGGCACTAACAGTATTTTAGTACATTATAGTTAATGTGTTTATTATTTTAAACTATACCAACTTAACAAACCTACCTTTCATACACCAACAACATATTTAAAAAAAATCTTGCTCTAAAATACAGTTTTCATGAAGATGTGGAATCACCATATTTCATGTGTTTTAGGGCCTAATTATAACAAATATTAAATTTACTATAATATGACAAAGAAAAAGTGTCTACAATCCCATTATAGAAGTGTTCTATCCCTAAATACCAGTATCCAATATATTTAAACTGTATTTATAAAATTTAGGTATGAATAACCCGATGACTTTCAACTCATATTAAAACATGTAAATAAGATTTGCTTACCAAACTACCAGGTAGCTTTAGCCCAAAGAAAGAACCTTATGGGTCAGTACTATATTTACTTTAGTGTGACTACTACCCACTTTGGTGATTGAATACTCTAAGGCAGGGATGGGCAAACTATGGCCTGTCGGTGTGTTCAATTTGGCCTGCGGGCTAAATAATTTAAATGTGTTGCATTGTGAAGCAGCTTTTTTTTTTAAAAAAAACACAACAGAACTCTATTTTTATAAAACCATTCCAAATTCAACATTTATAAAATTGGCAATTAATGTCACAATATATAGCAATGCTTGCATCCTAATATTCATGTCTTCTCTCTTGAGACTCACCTCCTCACAGTTTCACTCATCTCACACCCCATCATATAAATCTTATGAACGAACTTACTGATGATCATCTGTCTTCTCTCTTGAGACTCACCTTCTCACAGTTTCACTCATCTCACACACATCATATAAATCTTCTGAATGAACTTACTGATGAGCCTCTGTATTCTCTCTTGAGACTCACCTCCTCACAGTTTCACTCATCTCACACACATCATATAAATCTTCTGTATGAACTTACTGATGAACCTCTGTCTTCTCTCTTGAGACTCACCTCCTGACAGTTTCACTCATCTCACACACATCATATAAATCTTCTGAATGAACTTACTGATGATCATCTGTCTTCTCTCTTGAGACTCACCTTCTCACAGTTTCACTCATCTCACACCCCATCATATAAATCTTCTGTACGAACTTACTGATGAGCCTCTGTCTTCTCTCTTGAGACTCACCTCCTCACAGTTTCACTCATCTCACACCCCATCATATAAATCTTCTGAACGAACTTACTGATGAGTCTCTGTCTTCTTTCTTGAGACTCACCTCCTGGCAGTTTCACTCATCTCACACTCCATCATATAAATCTTCTGAACTAACCTACTGATGATCATCTGTCTTCTCTCTTGAGACTCACCTTCTCACAGTTTCACTCATCTCACACACATCATATAAATCTTCTGAATGAACTTACTGATGAGCCTCTGTATTCTCTCTTGAGACTCACCTCCTCACAGTTTCACTCATCTCACACACATCATATAAATCTTCTGTATGAACTTACTGATGAACCTCTGTCTTCTCTCTTGAGACTCACCTCCTGACAGTTTCACTCATCTCACACACATCATATAAATCTTCTGAATGAACTTACTGATGATCATCTGTCTTCTCTCTTGAGACTCACCTTCTCACAGTTTCACTCATCTCACACCCCATCATATAAATCTTCTGTACGAACTTACTGATGAGCCTCTGTCTTCTCTCTTGAGACTCACCTCCTCACAGTTTCACTCATCTCACACCCCATCATATAAATCTTATGAACGAACTTACTGATGAGTCTCTGTCTTCTTTCTTGAGACTCACCTCCTGGCAGTTTCACTCATCTCACACTCCATCATATAAATCTTCTGAACTAACCTACTGATGATCATCTGTCTTCTCTCTTGAGACTCACCTTCTCACAGTTTCANTTAATTTAATTAAAATTCTCTCTTGAGACTCACCTCCTGACAGTTTCACTCATCTCACTAAGCCACTAAGTTATTTATGATTGTTTTGCATTTTAACAGGGTTCATACGGTCCTTGAAAGAGCTGGAATTTAATGTGTCTTTGTTCAAGGCCTAGAAAAGTCTTTAAATGGTTCTGGGCCTTGAAAAGTCCTGGAATTTCCAGGTTTCAATTCATGTGCATTCACAATTTTTTTATAAGTTGGTATAAAACCGTCATTTGTAATAATTCTTTAAAGATATTTGACTACCTATCAACACTTTAAGTACTTATAATTACAGCTTTGAACTAAAATGCCCGCCGATAACTATTAGTTCATCTCCCATCCACCTTAGCGCTCAAATTCCTGTACTAGCCAAACACAATACATATTGAATCTAGAATGACTGCTCTAACCAATAAACCAAGTAGAGTGATGTGACAAAAAAATAGATTACTGTTTTTATAGTCATATCTGTTCATTAAATTTAGAGAAAAGTTAGTGTTTTCCATCTATTTAAAATTTGATATGGTTTATAATTCTGTTTTATTGACGTGTTTAGCTTCTGGCAGTACGAGAAATAACAGTTTTAGTCCTTACAAAGTCCTTGAAAAGTCCTTCAATTTATGTTTCATATGTCTGTAAGAACCCTGTTCTAATTGTATTTAAACTTGTTAAGGTCATTCTATTGTGTGTGTTTATCATTAAAAAAAATAGATTTGAAGAAAGCTTAACTACCTAATACAAATCTTAGGCCCGCTAAACTTTTTTTAAAAGATTTGGTCTTCCTGTAAGTAAGTTTGCACATCCCTGGTCTGAGGCATCGTTTTTGCAATATACTGAAGTGTCAATGACAGGGATATAATGGCTCGAATCCTGGTCGGATGTAGCGAGGGTGGTTTTTCCTAAATAGTTTTCCACTTTTTTCCTCCACTTAATTGTCGGTAGTTTATCTCTAAATTCAACTGTTATCATCCTAAACAAATTAGTGCAATTAGTTCATATGGGTATAACCTGAATGGGTCATAAGACGCGGTGCTAAAAAAAAAAAGTATGGTTCCACAACTGAAAAGTATTTATACTAACTATGGTTTTTACAGTGAGGTAGCAGAACATGTGATGGAAGAAACAAATGATTCTGGCCTGGCGGACAGGCTCCGTCGAGAAGATCCGGAACAGTTCCATACACTGGTGCGCATGCATCTCTCCTTCGTGCTGGATCTCAATACGGATGAGTAAGCTCATAAATACACTGTCCAATTTTCATAAGAAGATATTTTTTAAGGAAGTCAACATTGATAACATTTTACTATATTTTTAGTGTTATTTTATAGGTTTTGATAATTTATATTCAAACCCGAAAGTGACATCTGCATATCAAATGACTTTATGTATAAATATGTGTAAGTAGGTTTTATACCTTTTCTAGATGTTTTCTGATGAAAATTGTATTTTAGAACTACTTTGCATGGTAGTGTTGTTATGGGAAGACACTTGTGTCGACAAATCCGGGACACAATTTTTTTTTAAGGGATGAGAGCTGAGGGGATTGTCCATTGCAATCATTTGTATCTTTAGCAATGTAGGCATGTATCTGGCGGGATTAAATTTTGGGGGAAAGTGGAATCGTGGTTAGTTTTCTCGTACATTTAGCTATATTGAATAAAAATACAAACGGGGCAGTGGTAATGCAAACAGTCTAACTAGTGAGCCCTGCTTAGCCTCTCCTACTTAATCTGGATATCACCTCCAAGTGGTGTACCCCGGGGCCTGAGTAACCTGGCAGAGGTTGGGTTGAATCCCAGCGGAAACCAGGTCAGGTGCAGACGAGAGACAGGAGACTGGCCAGGGCCAAAACCAACAAGCTTGGAACAGGGTCTGGCCAGTTGGTTCCCAGCAGGGTGGGCTGGAAGTGAGAAGGTTGGTGATGATGAGATAAGTCATCGTGAGCACCCATAGCGTCGGTTAGGGAAGACTACCACTATAAGAAGGTCTAACTGAGGACCTATAAGTGGCAGCCCCATTACTCAGGTGTAGACCATGACAAGCTTAGTAAGCCGGTGGCCGAAACAAACAAAACACTAGAGAAAATAAAGTTAAATGACAGACTGGAAACAAAGAAGATTGAGGCATTTTACTAAACTGACCCGGCCACTGACTGGAAACAGCTAATGATGAATAAAAGGTTGACTTGCAGTTATTAAATGAATAAGTCCATACATTACTATACATGATTCATGATATAGCAGACCACATAAATATCTGCTTCAGCCAACACATATTACCTCAATTACTAAAGGCCCTATGAGTATAACTCGAAAATCAGCAAGATAGATTACAAAAATTAATAATAATTTGATGGTAATTTACAGCTCAGAGCCTTTACATCTTTAATTTTCATTAAATATCAATCAATGATCAATTTAACAAGCATAATTTTTATTAAAAGATAGATTTTAATTTTCATTAAATTAAGTTAAGTTTGATAACAGGCTTGCTACGCACCTGGAAAACTGGGCAAATACAAGAAATGGTTGAGAATTTGGAACACTTAAGTGCAAGCTTTAATTAAAGTTGCATTTCAGGTAGCAAACTGATTAATTAAAAATCTGTGAAATATTGAGCTGCATACCAACCATAAATTTTAAACTTTCCTGTTTTAAAATTAAGTAACTTTAATAATCAATTAAAGGAAGAACAAAATTTCATTTCTCTATAGGCGTCCTTCTAAGTTGTCTGTGAAAATGGTAATCCTTTCTAGAAAACCTGGCGAAGACAAGGAATTTTGTTAAAAGAAAATGGTGGCAGCCCTGTACATGTGATTGCAAAGCCAATTTCCTGAAATAATTTTCGAGTTAGTCCTTGATAGAAACAATTAAATATCTCTTTTCCTTTCTTCATACATTCTTTACACTTCCATTATTTCGTTACTTTACCACAGTGGGGGTACATATGATTCATAATTTTTGGATTTTTTTTCCCTCATCAAAAGAAAGAAAATAACTATTATCTTGTCAACAATTTCGTTCAACCCAACTATCCTTTCCTGTAAAAAGTAGTTTTAGTAACTTTTGCAACTCTCAGATACTGTTCTATGTGTTCCTACTATATTAGTGTATCCAAGCATAGTAGCACTTGTAATGTTGGTAATAGTAGTAGTGGCAGCGAGAGTCCCAGTTGCCCAGCTGGTGTGTTGCATGCCCTGCACAGCATGTGGAAAGATGCGGTGGCACGTCCTGCTCCCTGCAGCCACACCAGGAAACAGCCAGGATTCATCTGGTACAGTATCCTTACTTGTATACAGTTGTATACAAAAATATCTGGCACGTTCATTTGGTAATGGAATTGTTTTTACTATACTTAATACTGTGCTTATTATGTTTTATATTTCATTAACTATAAAAGTGTTTGAAATGTTAACTATAAATGCTGCAAACTAAAATTGATTTAATCTTTAGTCCAGGCACAACAATCTGCTAATACGGTGTCTTAAGTTCCATACCGTTTGTATATGAAGCAAATTTTTTCTTTTTGCTTGTCGATGCATGTTCTGTACTGCAAGCTTCATATATACATGCATTATTTATTATTATTAAGTGTTCTTTCTCATGACAGTTCCAAATTCATTTTGTCAGTGAACTTAAACCGCCAATGCCCTCCTTCAGCTCCCAGAATTTTCTTATTTCCTTCAAGTCATCCAATATTTGAATCCTCCTCCTTCCCAAGCTCTTTCCCTCACCTCAACCTTTCCTTCTATGACATTGTGCAGAAGACAGTTCCTCCTAAGGATATGTTGGATCCAGTTTGCTTTGTACCAAAGAATCACATCCAAAATGGTTCTCTTCTCACCCACTCACTCTTCTTAGGACGTCTTCATTTGTCACCCTGTCTGTCCACCTAATCTTCTCAAGTCTTCTCCAGCATCACATTTTAAAGCTCTACAAGTATTTATTTTCCATCTTCCTAAGAGTCCAAGTTTCTGCTCCATACAGCACAATGCTCCAAATGTAGCATATCATCAGAACTGAATGAATTCATATTACTGTACAGATTGCATAATACACGGAACAATACATAAATAAAATGAAATGTGAACATTCTGTAGTATATGTGCATACAAGCACAGACTAAACTGCTGATGACTCCACAACCTACAACCTTGAAGTACCCTATCAATACTATGTAGGCTATTTTTTAGAAACTTTCCCTAGAGGCGGCAAGCAGGATTGCTCACGCTTCTTGGGAAATGATGACGTATCCGACATTCCCACAGTAAAATACTGTATATGGATTGGTATTTTCAATTTTTGTCCGGTAGTTAGAGATTTTTAAACAGAAAGAAGCATATCTAACAATGTCCATTTTCGTTATTGGGAAATTGTTTTACCATAAGAACCCGTGTTATTTTGCCGGAGAAATTTAAACTGTCCGCTATTAAGAAGAGGAGATATTTCGCTTTATTACATTGAATTGCGATATTAATAAAATAGTGTTGGAAAAAAAATATATATATAGTGATTTGAAATGTTATAGATTGGCTTTGGAAAACCTGGAAAAGTCAGGGAATTTGAAAACATAGTTTGGCTGGACACCCTGGTATTGATAAGGGTGTCTACCATCCGGGAAAATCAGGGAAAACGGGAACTAGCTGGGAATTTGAAGTAATTGGGGAAAAAATGGGAATAAGTCGGGAATTTGTTAAATTACAATAAAAATCTGGGAAAATGTTGTTTAACTCAAAATATGAAATATAATGATCATTAAATCAGTAAATAATAATGTTATTCAAACTGTAGTTTTTTGTTTGTAGCTGTGTAATATATTTTATAATTCCTAGTAAACAATGTTAATACAAATTAAAAAAAATATGTTTATTTACATTTTATGAAAGTCATATTATCATCATATAGCGAGCTATTTAAAGAATTTTAGGCATACAACTTTTCTAAATAATACTTTGAATTAATCTACAATTTTACTTTAATTGACTTATCAATATCTAGACTCATGTTTCGTTCCAACATTTTAAAACCTATTATTATTCATAAAAAAGATTAATAGAAAAATGAGGGGGGTAAGGGGGGAATTAAAAGGATGTGACATACTTTTTTTTAGGCCGGGAATTTTAGGAAATGATCAGAGGAAATCAGGGAAAAAGTCAGGAATTTCATTGGTCAAGTTGAGTAGACACAGTAAAAAGTGGCAGTTTCAGATCACACTAATTGACACTTAAATTAGTGAAAAATGTTTTAGTAATTTTTATAACTGTCAAAATAGTTCCTTCCTGTCTAACTTGGGTGTACATATCTAAGCTATATAATATATTTGGGGTTAGACGGGCCCTTAAAGGTTGTGGTATCTCATATAGAAACTGGGTACTTTAGAGGGGACTAATTATGTGTCTTGGGTAACAACTAACATAACTAATCCACTTTGGTGGCTGCATGGTCTAATGCGCTACTCTCACATTAGACTAGACTGCTGATGACGGGAAGATAGAGGTTCGAATCTCATTCGGGTGTACTCAGGATGGTAATACACATTACCTCCATGCAAATGCAGGTACACTTCCTCCAAATATAGCTTTCTTAATCCCTAAAACCATTAGCGTTATCATCATCACCATCATCATCATCATCATCATCATCACCACCATCATACAAATATCCGATTTGGTTTTCTTCAACGCTTAAATACTATATCAGGAAAAAATATATATATATTTTTTCAAAAAATTCAAACAAACAAATAAAAGTGATCTCTATTCATGCTTTTCACACTTTCGTAAATTAGTTAAAACAACTTTGACTATAGATAGAGCCGTTTGGATGAACTCAATAGAAAATAGTATTAAATGTAAGCCCAAGCATTTTTGGAAGTTTGCTAAAAATAATCGTGTGAATAAAGTATCACCGTCGAATTTAGAAATTAATATCAAGATTATAGTGGATCCCTTATTAATTGTAAATGAGTTTGGGACCTACTTTTATTCCGTTTATAATTCAGCCTTACCTGTCTTACTCTGCCCCGTTATTGAAATTAGCGCTCCCTTGTATCCATGCCACATTACACCTATGGATGTTGCTAATGCTATAAAAATATTGAATTCTTCTATATGTGCCGGGACAGATGGAATTCCAAGTTTTATTGTTAAAGGCTGTGCAAGCATTTTCAGCCCTTTGTTAGCCTTTATCTTTAACATTAGCCTGTCAAATGAAACTTTTCCTCGTACATGGAAACAATCTGTTGTTATACCTATTTATAAAAAAAAGGGGTAAAAACAAATGTTTGTAATTATAGACCAATTTCTCTTTTAAACACCTTCTCTAAAGTATTCGAAAAAATCATACATGAGCATACTTTCCACCGCCTTAAAAGCAAACTTTCAGATAATCAACATGGCTTTATAAAAAATAAATCTGTCACTAATTTAGTAGAATTTCTTGGGCATGTTGCCCCTCAAGTCTCTGCCCAAGGTCAGGTTGATGCTATTTATTTTGACCAAAGCAAGGCATTTGACTTGTGTCAGCATAGTATTATTCTCTCGAAACTTAGTAATTTTGGCCTTTCTCACTCATATATAAATTGGCTCAGCAATTATTAAAATTATTAAAATAGATTCTCACACCTCTAATACATTTTTAGCCCCCTGTGGCATACCACGGGGTTCTAATTTAGGTCCTCTTCTCTTTAATGTGTTTATTGATGACATTGGTAAATATTTGAGCTCATCTAGTTATTTACTCTTTGTTGATGATGTAAAATTATTTAAAACTATCAAATCAATTGCAGATTGTATAGATTTACAAAATGATATAAATGGTATTCTACAATGGTCTTTGGAAAATGGAATGTCTATTAATAAATCTAAGACCAAATCTATATCTCTTACTAGGAAAATTAATCTTTTCTTTTTTACCTATAAATTAGGTAATGATAACATAGTTTGCACCCTTTTGTATTAATGATCTTGGTGTTCTCCTGGATAACAAACTTTACTTCCACTATCACGTTGACCATATAATTTCCCAATCATTGAAATTACTTGGACTTATTAAATTTATTACTTCATCATTTAAGAAAGTTGACTGTTTTTTGTTTCTCTGCGCTATGCCCTGGTTAGATCTAAGTTAGAATATGTGTTGTTTGGAATTCCATTACCTTAACAGACTTTCTCAGGTTGGAAAACGTTCAAAGAAAATTTGTCTCTGCATGCTATGATAAGTTTTTTACCAAGCAGATTTATTATGATTGACAGAATTTGAAACCTCTTAGGGCTCCAAACACTCTTCTTGTGAAGACTTTATTGTGATGCCCTTTTTGTTTTTAATATTCTCAATAGCAAAACCTCTTGTAAATTTGCCCTTGATCATGTAGGCGTTCATATCCCTTCTCGGGCTTCTCGTAATCCAAAATGATTTTTTCTTAATAGCTTTTATAAGCCCTATAAGTTGTTGTATCCATAGTGCCAATTCTAGATTTGTCAAATTCGACTTATATCATAAAAGAAAAGCTATAAAATCGTAGAGTTATTTAAGGAACTTCCATATCATTAATTTATCATGTAGAGGTTCAGCCTATAATATTTAAAACTACAAAATTCTCATTTGATTTTTTCATATTGTTACTGCTTTTAAAATATGTATGCTTTACTACTCTTAAGTTATATGTTATTAATGCTATTTTTTATTCTTATCATTACTATTTTATTTCATAACTATTCATCAGTATATATAATTATTTAGCTATTATTGTTTACCTTATTTTCTCGTGTAATTATAAATATTTGTGAGGTCTATGTGTACTTTTCAGTGCTGGCCTGTTATAGGTCTTACAACTGTTGGCCAGCATTATAATAAAGGAAATTGAAATATAAGTTATTTAGCACCGAGTCTTACTACCTGTTTGGATTGTATGCTTAAGTACTACTTACGCTAATAGGGTAGGAAGGAGAAGGTTAAATTTAGAGGAAATGAACCTGCATTTGCATAGAGGGAAAGTGGAAAATCATTTAGTAAAATTATTTTTATTTAGCACCGCATCTTACTACCCACTTGGGTTATGCGCTCATTTAGGAAAAACCACCCCCAGTTCACCCGAGCGAGATTCAAACCTCAATCTCCCCGTCTTCGGCAGTCTAGCTCATCACGAAACTAGCACGTTAGCTAACTACACCACTGAGGCAGGTTCGTAATATTATTATTATTATTAGCATCGTGTCTTACTACCTGTTCGGGTTATACACACTTACGCTAAAGTGCAATGGTAGGGTGATTGTGAGATGAAATGGAGGACCTACAGTTTAACGTGGAATCCGAACCACGGTGGAGGTCTGGCATTCCTCACAATCACAAGTTGTGATTAATACACGTCTTGTCAGAGGTGAAGGAAGGGTTTGGCAATCAGATAAATCTGTTTCGGGACCGAGGATTGAACTCTGAACCTTCAGCACAGAAATCTGACACCTTGCCCCCAGACCACCAGGTCACCGTTCGTAATATTAAATAAGAGTAAAGCTTAAAAGGGTAGTAAGATGCAGTGCTAAAAATAAAAAACTAACAATAGGTGCTAGCTGGTGTGCATGTATGGCTTTCAATTAGAATATTATCTACTGTCTTTATATGAATCAATGGTTATATGGTCTAAAGCACTATGTTTGGAATAAACTGGATTGTCTGTGACAGGGTGGTTGAGGTTTGAATCCAAACTGTATGCACTAAGGATAGTTTTCTCATCCCCTATCTATGAAGATGCGACTGCACTTCTTATTTATCCTCCTAATCCCTAACTCTTAGAATACATTGTTAATAAATAACCTTGGTTTTGAATGTACCAATTTTAATGTGAGCAAAGATAGTAAAAAAATAGGCTGCTTTAGTACCTGAATAGTCTAAGGCCTAACCCTCGTTTTAGACTGGCCTGCTTATGACCAGGAGATTGAGGTTTGAATCACTTCCGGGTCTACTGAAAGTGGTTTCCTACTCTCCTTCCATGCAAATGTGAGTAGTTTAACTCAAAAATGCTTCCTTCATCATTCCTACCCCATTAGCGTGATTATCATTTATGTGTATAACCAGAACAGGTAGTAAGACACGGTGATAAAAAAATCATACTAGTGTAGTCAAGTTAAACATTTGTGCTTAGCATTTTTTCAAGGATTTAGATTTATAATGTACAGGGTGGTGCAAAAAAAAAAAGTAACCGAACTTCTAATACATAATTTAATTCAAAATGTCGGTTGTGTTTTGGACAAAGTTTTCCAATCTCTAAGGAAAAGTATATGGCGTGTGTCGAAATAATTATCTATAGAATACACCAGTGTCCACCATATGGTCAAGGATATTGCATGCAGGTGATTCATGAATCGAGGACTTTGGATTTCTGTGCTTGCTTACATTTATGGTATGTTGGCAAATCTTTATATGAGGACTCAAATTACATTGATAGGGGGGGTGGACTGGTGAATGCCATGTTCTCCTCAGTGGACATGTAAACAAACAAAACATGCGTGCGTGTTTTAGGCTGGGAAAAGCCTGACAAGTATGTGGAAATACAATTACATTCTGAGAAGGTAACAATATGGGCGGAAGTTTCCAACTATGGTGTTTTTTGCCCTTATTTCATTCAAGATTAAAATAGTAACACAACAACCGTAACTGCTAAAGTATACAGAGAGCAAATCATAGATTTCACACAAATTTACAAACTTTTTGTGATCTGAACAGTCTAGATTTTGAGAAGCAAGTTTTTCAGCAGAACAGAGCCACCCGCACATAGGCCATGAAAACATAGCACGGATAGAGGAACTGTTTCCACCTCGACTTGTGTCACGACGGACCGACTTTCCTAATCCACCTCGAAGTCCAGACCTCACTTTATGCAATGTATTTCTGTGGGGAATCTTGATAGAAAACTGTTTCACGCCTATTCTAAGAAATTTGCAACGTCTTTGCGATAACATAATCAGTGTTGTAACACCTGTACAGTGCACTAACATGGTTACCTGAGTAATTGATGGCATAGAATTTGTTGTTCCCAATGGAGGACATGAAGAACATGTAATCATATTATAAAGAGAGCCTAATGGGTATAGGAGTTCGGTTACATATTTATGTAAAATAAAGATCCGGTTTTGAAAAAAAAAGTAGATATGGTCCATACCTAATCTTCTCATCTCTCTCCCCCCCATCCCTGTTGCTTGTTAAAATAGCACTGTTTGAATCAATGCAATGACGACCAATTCTCTAATTTTAGTGATTGTATTTATATAAAAATACATTTAAAAAAATCATCATATCTGATTATCAGAAATATATATTGTCGTTGCTTTAATTGGTATTTCTTATTGATTGGTTCGTGTGAATCAGTAGTGAATGTGTGACGGAGAAGAGCAAGTTCCGTCCTCTCAAGTGGGGGCTAGTGCCCTTCAAGAGGGGAAACAAGTGTCCGTCCAAGGGCATCATGGAAGGTGTACCCTTGACCCAAGAGGGCATTTGCCAGGTCTACCAACTGATAGAATTCCTCAGTAGGGAACACAGTAAGACACTTTACTTTCTATTTGTTTGTTGGCATTTTATTCTTTTTACACGGTTTCGGGTAGCTTTTTATGTAAATATATATTTTGGATGCAACCTAAATTCATGCAAATATCTAAATTAATAAACTAACTTTTACTGGCTCGTATTTATAGTATAAGATATAAAAAAACGACTTCATCTCATATCTAAAATCTATTTTTTTTTGTGCTGGTCTATCAAAATACATAGTCATTAGTTTGTTTCTTGTGATAATAGGCGGAGCAATATCTCCGATAGGGTGCCTCCTTAGGTGGTGGATAGGGGGATGCCCGTCTCTGCTGGATCTCCTGACAACCCTGGGGATTTGTGATCCAGGGATCTGTGGGAGAGCCAGCAGAGGAGGGTATCGGGGGTGTAATATATCCGGGGCGGACCAACTAGTGAAAACTCTTTATGAATTTTTGGGGATATGCGGACTAGTTAGTATATAAGATTTATAGCTAGATTGTAACTAAAAAAAAATGCAAACTTTAAATGGGAATAACTTTAGGATAAAGAATTAACTAGACCTGAATTAAGTTGTAAGAAGTCAGGTCATACCTATCTTAATAAAAGAAGAAGAAAAAAAAATCTATATACTTGATTTTATGTTCATAATCGCTGGGGTCCTACTACAAAAGATTTGACTCATAAAGGTGAATTCAAAACACCATTGTTTCTTGAGTCCAAAATCCTCTATTCATCTTACTGCAACAAAACCACACACATGTATACACGATACAGTCACAATTTACAAACTTTCCACCGAAAACCACAGCAACAGGTATGCTAACAACTGGATATTACGTTAGCTGTTTGTCGAACATCACAGTGTTTGCTGAAATTCAACAAACATGTTTGTTGAATATATTTGCCCATTGTAACTAGAGGTGATGTAGCTTAAGACGCGTTGATAAAAAAAATACTATTTTAAATTTGTAATATTGTAAGTTCATCCATCTCTCTCCTCTCTCTCTCCTCTCTCTCTCCTCTCTCTCTCTCTCCTCTCTCTCTCCTCTCTCTCTCCTCTCTCTCTCCTCTCTCTCTACTCTCTCCCTCTCTCTCTCTCCTCTCTCCCTCTCTCTCTCTCTCTCTCTCTCTCTCTATATATATATATATAAAGCAAGAAATGTGCTAGTGCCTCACCTAAACAAGTTGTATATTATAATCCTTGGTAGATATCAGCCAGGAGGGTATATTTCGTCGTAGTGGCAGCTCTAGCCGCCAGCAGGAGCTCAAAACTCTTTTGAACCAAGGGGCAACAGTTGACCTCAATAGTGGAAACTTCTCAGTTCATGACTGCGCGTCTGTGCTGAAGGGGTTCCTGGCGGAGTTACCCGAGTGCCTACTCACCGATGCTCACTACCCGGCATACTGCCAAGTGGCAGGTTAGTCAACCAGTATATCATTCTTTGATGTTCCTTACTACACCAAAACTTCGTTACATCTAATATCTACATCTAAAACTGACAATAATATCTAAACTTCTAGAGGTAGGCCTACCACTTATTCAACACTCAAAATTCTTCAAAAACAATTTTTTTTTAAATCATGAAGCTTTTGGTAGAGTTGGGTCGAATCCAGTATTTTATGAATCTGAATCTTGGAAAATATTGTGAACATAAGAGGAGATATAAATATTATAAAATAATAGAAATAGTAACTAAATGTTAACATTCTTTCTTATAATCTATTCACTATAACATTCATACATTATGTTAAGTGTTAAATTACTGGTCTGGGGCCTGGTTGTTAAGTTCATCCTATAATAATAATAGTTGTTTCTGAATGACCAAAAACAGAATTAAAGCTCTAAAACAAATTTCACTTGAAAAATTAGCAATTTTTTTTAAAGGATTCAAGTCATGAATCTAAAATTTTCTTGAATCCTCAAATCCCGAACATCCTTAAGGATTCAAGGGCTAATCCCTAATATAGAGAGAATCCCCCAAATCTCTTATCAATAACTTTCTTCATTGTACTGAAACTCCAAAACCACATAAACTTGGAAAACCCGACGTTATATATCTACTAAGGCCAACAAAGATCAATAAACTATTAAAGTCAGGCTTTCATATATTAGAAGTATTCAGCCAAACCAATAATATAATGAAAAATCTATTGGTCCTTGTGTACCAAGAGTGTCATTCACTAAGAAATCTTTTAGGACACTAAGCTAAGAATGGCCTACCTCTCATAAAACCATAACCAGGGTTTTGACCTTGTGAAACCTGCCAAATACATAATCAAGTAGCCACTTTCTCGAGCATCACATCCAACTCTATTCATCCCATCAAAAGGAGCCACAGCTGTTAATCAGGGTACCTAAATTACCAACTTGAATTTCCATCAATGCACTGCGCAAGATGTTGTCCTCGCCACTGAAACCAGAGCCGTGGAATCGGTAGGCTAATCCTCGACTCCGATTACTATATTTTTCTACTGTCTGACTCAGACTCCTCCATTAATGGCAAAAATTTTTATATATTAATTAGTAGGTAATAAAGAATTTACTGTAATAAAATAATTTTACCATAGTAAATGTATTACTAATTAACATATATTAGAATTTAAAAATGCTAAATAGGCTACTAAAATGGTAAAACAGGACATTTCATCATCACCGCATGACTCATTAGGCTACTTTGGTTCATAGAATGTAATATATGTCTTTTATTACAATTTATGAAAAGCTTTATATTTGGAAGAAGTATAGGAAAGATGGATGGAAACATATAAAAGGGACGAACACAATATGGTTTTTACAATGAAAAGAAGAACATGGTTCACATTTTACATTGCTGCCAATGGACAAAGAGATAATGGTTGCCTCTTAAAGAAAATCACTCGTCACCGCCCAATCCCTCGACCTAGGTTTCATTCTATCGGAACTCATCAGGAGGGAGTTTGAAACGCGCAATACAACTTCCTTAAAGATAAAACTGATAAACATAAAAGGGAGAAAAAGAAAATTGATTAAGTATGAAAGATAGGAACATATCATTAGGAACTGTTTCCAGCCTGTGGCGGGGTCAATTTATTAAAATGCCTCCTTATTCCTCTATCCTTCCACCACTCTTCCTCCTTTAATTGCTTTCATTCCTCTTTTCACTTGCACACTTTCTGTTGTCTGCTCCTCTCATCTCTTTCGTGGCTTCCCTTGCAGTCTTTTTCTTACATACTTCATTTCCATCATTTTCTTTCCTTTCCTTTGCCATCCTCATTACATAACCATACCATCTCACTCTTGCTTCCTCTACTATTTCATGTGTTCCCTCTACTCCCACTCTTTCCTGGATAACTTAATTCTTTATACTGTTTCCCCTTGTGATAGCTAACATGCTCCTCACAAAGTTCATTCCCACAGCCTCCAATTTTCCTATTATCTTATACATTCACTGCCCATAATTGTGCTGCACATGTGACAATGGGTACACTTCAAGGGTACTTCTCTTCTCCATTGCAGGTCTCTTACACACCTATAGAAGAAGAAATATGATAGAATGAAACCTAAGTCGGAGGATTGGACAGTAACGTTAGATTTTCTTCAAGTGGCTGCCCTTACCTCTTTGTCCAGTGGCAGCAATGTAAAGTGTGAACTGTGCTCTTCTTTCCATTGTAAATGCCATATTTGGTTTGTTCCCTTTTACAAGTTTTCTATCAACCTTTCTTGTACCTTCTTCCAAATATGTGTAACAACATAAATTTTTGCTAAATAGCTTATATTTACATCCTACTGTGCCACTGACATTACCTGAACAATAGCACATAGAACAATAGCATAATCTCAAGGTAAATTTTAGTGCTCCAGAGAAGATTTCATCCTTTCAACAACTTAGTTGGCATCACTGAAGTCAACTACTGGTTTTGTGTACAATCTCCTGAGAAAGATACAATGTGATATCCAATATTGAGTGTTTGTTTATTTGTGTTAAGGCTTATACTTTTATTTGTGCTCTATTTTCAATATTTATCAAATTTATTTACCTAATATCATGAATGAATACAAAATTAAAAATTTTCAAGGTTTACCATGTTGATTAAATATGCTCCTTTTTATTTTATTTTTTTCAAAGTAAAGAACTTTTAGTAAAATTTTCACTTTTGTGACTGAAACTGTTGCATATATGGTTTTAGAGTTCTGCGACAGCCCCACGAGTATTAGTGCCAACAGCCCTGGAGGTGCAGCTGGTCGGGAAATGAGGCTTCTTCGCTCCTTACAACTGCTACTTCTCTTGCTACCTACAGAGAACAGATTGCTACTGAGAGACTTGTTAAAACTCTTACACGACACCGCTGACCACGAGGGAACTAATAAGATGTCCGCTGATAGCCTCGCAACACTTTTCACACCTCACTTTCTGTGTCCTCGCAAGGTACTCGTACTTCCAGATCAACTCATTTAGAGAGTGTTGAGAAGTGTGGACAGCAAGTTATAAGATCCAAACAAATTACTGCAATTCTTGATAGCAATAAATACATTGAAAAGAAGCTTCTAAATAATTATTTTTAGCACTGCGTCTTACCACCTATTCAGATTATACACATATGTACTGATAAAACGTTATCGTGCTAGGGATGAGGAAGGTTGAATTTATAGGAAGTTTACCCGCATTTGTGTGAAGGGAGAGTGGAAAACATGTTATAAAAACTAGGGCTGTCAAACTCGATACCCTCGATTCTTACTGGTATCGAAAGAATCGAGAATCAATCTTAATATTACGATTCTTGCTACTCGATTCTTAGCTTTCAATAAACCTCACAACTAAACAAAACGGCAACATTCGAAATAGGTAATAATCGATTATCTCTCACATTAATTTAGTTTCCGTTTTACTTAAATGCCGGCAAATTGTAAATATACCATAATGGCCTGAATATAGTACGATCCCGAATATAATAGGACCTGACATGATAGTAACAAGAGGTAAAAACTTAACAACTTTGAAACACTTTTTTTTCAAAGTATAAGTTAAGTGAGACTGTCAGAATATATGAATAGAGTCTAAACAAACAATTGATATATAACACAGACTAAGGATGGCATCTTTCCGTAATGTATCAATATATCTATCATTAATTGATATATCACAATGTGTATATCGATAGCTACGATATTCCTATCAAATTAAAATGGCTGCTCTCCTGTAATTATATTCGTTGTTGCTTTTCAATTTTTAATGTTTTATCTAGCTTTTTAAATAAGACAAGCTTAATAAAAATAGAACAAACGTAGTTTATAAAAATGAAGAAATAAAATGTTATATTTATTTTAATTAAATAGATTATCGATGTATTGTTGCCAAAATTTCATCACTAATTTCTGGCAAGCTAACGTGCTTAGGATCAATTATGGTGGACGACTTGAAATTTTTGTAACGTGTGAAATCTTTTCTTCTTTCCTTTATAAAATCTGCAATTTATTGAATTAATTTTGAGTTTTTTTGAATTATTAGTTTTGAAGACTTTTAGTCTGTTTAGTAAATATCTAAATGATTGTGAGATTAAAATTTCAAGCGATAATGGTTGTAATGGTCGAGTCCAAGTTTCGCATTGAATGGGGAGTAGGGTATCAGGCACGTTAGATTTTCTATGTGATAATGCTTGGAAAAATAATGAAAAAGGAAATGTTCAAGAATCGGAATCGAGAATCAAAGAATCGAGGTTGAACTTAAGAATCGGAATTGAGAAAAACGGGTATCGGGACATCTCTAATAAAAACCATCCTCAATACACTCAATCAAGATTCAAACTCTAATCACTCTCTCATCAGCAGTTTAGTCTAACACGAGAGTGACACTCTAGACCATGCGGCCACTGAAGCAGGTTTATAATCTTAGAACCAAGTATTAAGCTCATCATCAACTGTTACCAGCCTGTGGCCGGGTCAGTTTAGTAAAGTGCTTCTATCTTCCTCTCCTTTAATCACTTCCGTTATTCTTCTCTCCCTTGCACACTTTATGTTATCTGCGCCTCTCTTCTCTTTCTTGGTCTCCCTTTTGGTTTATTCCCTACTTTTTTTAGCATCGCATCTTCCTACTTGTTTGGGCTATACGCACATAATACTATTTACTATTTAAGCTAATGAGTTAAGGGTGAGGAAGATTGAATTTAGAAGAATAATACTAATACTTACTCGTTTGGGTTATATGCTTAAGTACTAATCACTCTAATGGGTTAGGAATTGGGAAGGTTTAATATAGAGGAAGTGAACTCGCATTTGCATGGAGGGAGAGTGAAAAACTATTTAGGAACACCTCCCTCTCCCAGTTCACTCGAACGAGATTCGAACCTCGATCTCCCCGTCCTTGGCATTTCTAGCTCAACACGAAACTTGTGCGTTAACTAACTACGCCACTGAGGCGGGTAAGTTAGAAAGAAGTGTACTCAAATTTGCATGGAGAAGGGTGGAAAATCATTTAGAGTAAACCCCCCTCGGTACAACCGGCCAAGATTTGAACCCCAATCTCCCTATCATCGGTCTAGTCCATCGTGAAAGTGACACCTTAGACCACATGACCACTGAAGCGGACTCCTACATAATTCATCTCCACCATTCTCTTTGGTATTCTCCCATTTCCCATCCTCATTGCATGACCATACCCTCTCAGTCAAATGTTTTATGCTTGAAAAAATATCATTTTTTTCCTTATTTTTATAACTCTAAACATTAAAATCACTTTGGAATGGTTTTATGGCTCTCTTTTTTTCTAAGTGTAAGTAATTGGGAAGGAAGTTAACCTGAAAGGATAGTTAAGTTAGACCTTGTTATAAACAAATAAACTTATTTTTTTATTAATTAATGCACGCTTCAGACTTCCATCTTCCTATCATTTTCACAGATACACATTATTTTAAATTTTCAGAAATACTCCCTTTTAATAAAAAGAAATAAGTAAAAACACAAAACAACAGAAAAAATTTTGAGTGACATATTTTACATAAAATACGAAAATTAAACTAATGTATACTTTTTGTTTCAGCTCACCCCAGAAGCGTTCCATGCCCATTCACAGGCCATGTCTGGCGTAGTTGCGTTCATGATACGGCAGGGAACGCGTCTTTTCAATATACCCCCCAACTTGGCCACTGACATTCGAGCTTACTGGGCAGAGAAAGAACGCCGAAAACTGTCTCCCAAGGTAACTTTAGGCAGGGGGTGACTGGTTATAGGTTTCCAAGGCTCGCATTTTTATGATTAACTGGAGCCTGGAATCAGACCTTGAAATTAAGATTATTATTTTATTTATAAATAGTCAGATATTCATTGATTTTAAGGTCACATAAGTTTTCACAACACTATAGAGCCTTCATAAATATGGTTTGGAGGTTGTGCCAGTGGTTAACGATTTTTTTTAAGAGGGAGCCCAAACCTTATAGAATTTATATAAAAATTGGAAACATATCAGAAAAAAATAATTTACTGTATTGGCCTGAATATAGTGCGTTGTTTTTCTCCTAAAAATGTCCTGAGAGCTGTACTCATATTACAGGCACAGACTAATATTTTTCACTGAAAAAAAAACCGGCAGATTTTTACATAGGTATATTTTGTGGCATGCTTGAACTTTACCGGCAGGTGGAAATCATCACACTCGTGTAATATTAAACTCAAGTTCAAAATGAAGATAATTGAGAAAGAGACAATTACAGTAATCCTATTAATACAAAATAGGCCTTAATATTAGATTAGAAATTAAAATATAAGGATTAGATGAAACACTTGGTTAAAATATAATATGTTAAAATTATTGACATAAGCTATGTGAAATTACAGTTTTGAGTATAAAATAAGAAAGTAAATTGATAAGTAATTTAAGCCTATTTATGATCAGTAATGATCACATAGCTTATGTCAATAATTTTAACATATTATATTTTAACCTAGTGTTTCATCTAATCATTATATTTCAATTTCTAATCTAATATTAAGGCCTATTTTATATTAATAGGATTACTGTAATTGTCTCTTTCTCAATTATTGTAAGTGGTGATCCTAACTATACTTTTAATATTTAACTTCATAAGAAAGTAAATTGATAAGTAATTTAAGCCTATTTATGATCAGTAAGTTGCTAATCAAAAAACAGTAGTCCTAAAAATATTAATTCTATTACTTTTTTTTAAGCGCAAAATAATAATTAAATTTTCATTGTCAAATATACACAATATAGTATTACAAACGTTACCCTTTAAAAAAATCTATATATTTCTCCAATTTGGAATTTGTTGTGTGCTATGCACGCTATAAAAATAATGGGAACACGCAAATGATGTACCTCTCATAACAAACCTATATTTTTCTAACATTTTTATCTAGTATATGTACGCTTTCTTTTTACTCCTGAAACTTTTTTAGAAATATATATTCTACAGTACAATTTTTATAGAAATATCCTTTTAAAACATATTTTATTTGTGGTAAACATTGATAACATTTTACTATTTTATAGAAATTTATAATATCTCTCAAAAAAGTGACAATTTCATATCGCATCACTTGACGTATTGATACGTGAAAGTAAATATAGTAGCTATCCTAGCTGTTGGAAAAGGCCCTTACTGTAAAAATTGGACTGTATATATTATTATTGTTTCATGTCTCATCTAAATCCATTCCGTGACGTTGACAACTTTTCCTATCCCGTGAAATATCAAGCCGGGGGGGTGGGGGGGGGAGATAATAGCGTGTGTGTGTGTGTGTGTGTAGGAAAATCCTCCTGAACATCTACACACATCCAACAACGTGACGTTACCCTTTTCATTGACAGAAAATATACAGAGCTCACGTCATTGTGACGTCTGGTTTGATGTTATCAGGGAAATTATTGTTTGTGTAGGAACAGGTTGGTATGAGTGGGCGGCGGGGAAGGGAATGAGAAGGTTTGAGATTTGTTTGTATTTCAAAGCCCCCCCCCCTCCCCTCCACATGTTTTCCAATGAATCATATGAGTATGGAGGGGGGGGGAGGGAATCATTCATGATGCAGAGTGTGCGTTTGGGGAGAAAATATAAGGGACGTGGTTGGGGGAGTATTTATGTTTTAACTTAGTCTTTATTTATATAGTTTTTAATTTCGGTGAACAAATGAATAAAAGGATTGATTTATATTAAATTTATAATTAAAGTGTATTCGTGTTTAGATTCAAACTAATTTAGGATGTAGTCTAAATAAACGACATCCTAATTATTTTTTACCTCTTCTTTCCAAAAAAATGTAATCAAACAATCCTCTGGTTTAGTGGTCAAGATCGTTGAGGTATCTATTTTAAGATGCTGGTAAGTCAAGGAATAACATAATTGGGTTGAATTCTAGGTCGGAACAGATTTATGGTAGTCGTGTGGTGAATAAGCAGAGGTTCGTAGTTCCCTTTTAGTATGGTCCCGAGAGATGGTAGATTAGTTCGATTCAAGAACCACAAAACACACTAAACTATTTTTAGTTTTATTCATATTTAAAAACGTTCTTAGATACATTTTAATGATTTTATTTTTAAACATGGACTACTAGTCGACACAGTAAACATTGCATGAGGAAATAATGTCAACTACTGAAGGGGGAGACCAATGATGGCATCATCAGTCGTTATCTTGACGTTCTGAAGTGTACACTCCGGTCAGATTACCGAGGGGGGCGCGTAAATTCGATAGCTTATGACTTTCAATAGTTTTGTGTAGAATGTGTTTACTTTATTTTTACCTTTTTTTAACAAATATTACGGATACTTAATCAACTTTAAATACAAGTTACGTAAAGTGTTTTTTTTTTAAATGGCTTCAAATAAGTGTGTTAAACCAACTATTCACAATGAAAGATGTATGTTCTATTTTCCATTTGGTGGTGACTGTACTAGAACGCTCCTCTGACCTCTGCCCCTTTCAAATTCTAGAGCGATTGCAGCGCTTGGCCACGAGATGCAATGTTTTCTGTGTCGAGTAGTACAGTCCAATTTTTACATAAAGAACCTTTTATCAAATAAAAATAAATTAGTTTCCGGTCAACATAGATAGCATTTTACAATTTATAAATAGTAAACTCCCCAACAGCGAGCGATATGAGACGAAAAATGTTCTGTATATTTTTTCCGTAAATTTTTCCAAGAAGGAAAATTTTCAATTATTATTCCTGTAAAATAATTTCAACTGATTAAATGGAACTCGAGACATAGATAACCCAAATGTCAACGTTTATACTTAAGATTAATTTCTCTTAAGGTCGTTAACACCAAAAAGTCATCAAAAGGTTTCCAATAACGGCGATTAGTTTGTTCCACGCGTGTATCGGCTACAGCGCTGTGTGGCTGAATGTATAACTCAAGTTGGGGTTCCCCCGTTTCTTCACTAGTACTCCTCGACACTTTACTGACATCCCCACATCTTGGTCGGGACATCCCCCGTCTCCTTCCAACGCAGGACTCCCCCATCTCGGGGGTTCCCCGGCCTTCACACTCACCCGTACTTTACATTCACGGACACTCCAGAGTTCTTCTTCATCGAATGCATGTCAGTGTGATTCGAGTGTTCTATTTTGAGCGGTTATCTTTTCATAAAATAGTTTTAAATATGTGTATTTTTTGCTTTTACGCTTTTGTTTTTGTGGCTAGTGAATCTATAGTCATATGTAAATCCCTTAACTGTTGAATTTTGATTCATTCTCTATAGTTTTGAAAATGCCAAACTACAAAAAAAAAGACCGGAGTTTGGAAAACTTAACTGTTGAATTTTGATTCATTCTCTATAGTTTTGGAAACATTTTAAGCAAATTAAAGAGGAAACAAAACTTGGAGGCAACTGTGATTATTGTGGACAGGGATATACAAACAATGCCACTAGGATGAAATAAACATCTTGCGAAGTGCGTGAAAGTGGCCTGAGAAGACGCGGTGTATGTTTCAGAAAAATGAAAAGTGTTTCCGTGCCTCCATAGGTAAAGTTCCAAGAAATCATCGCTGAAGGTAGTGATGTATCTACAGGTAAATAAGTTGGGGATGTGACGACTGATTAAAATATTTCATATCCCATAAATAAACCAAAAGCTTCTCTGGGAGTTTCAGGCTCTCTAGAATTTAGACAATTAAGTTTATGAACTTTCATGGACAAAATGTCTACTGAAGAAAAGGAAGCACTTGATGAATCACTGGCACGAGCAATACATGCAAGTGTTGCACCCCTTTCTTTGACAGAAAACACATACTGGACACTATAATAAACTAATCTACCCATCTTATATGCTGCCGTCATGTTACCGTCCATCCACTCCGCTTTTGGACAAATAATATGATAGGATCCAAGGAAAAGGTGGTACAAAAAATTTGCTGCTGCGGAATCCCTTACTCAGATGGTTGGACAGATATATGTGAAGATCCCCTTATCAATGTAATATGATAATGTGATATTTGCCACACCTCAACCGGTGTCCCTGAACTCTATAGAAACCGAAATGTCACGTGATACGGGAGAATACATAGCTAATATTCTGAGTACTGACAGTGAAAAAGTTGCTGCTTTAAGGGTACAAGCAGTGTTGACTGACAATGTAAGTAACATTAAGTTGGCTTGGCAAATTTTAAGACAAAATTACCCTTATTTGGTGACATTGCCCATGGCCTCAATCTACTTACAAAATATATCAGCAACATAGATACAATGAAGAATGTCATTGAAAGCTGCAAAACTGTTATTAGATTCTTGGCTACTCATCATGTGGCTGATCAAACTCTGAAGAAGATACAGATTGAAAAAGAAGGGCGGATTCTACAGTGAGATGCTTAGATAGCAAACTGAGATCTAAAAAAAAACAGCCTTCAGTTCGCATCTATTGACGGAGCAATGGATAAAATTCTTCCATCACACTTAAAGAAAGCAGATTTTGGACAATGATGAATTTTGGGGAAAGGTTCAAGGAGCACATGACATTCTTAAACCAAATTATGATGCCATACAAAATTTGGAAGGTGACACACCCAAGCTGTCAGAAGTACGCGATATTTTCCACAGTTTAGGTAACCAAATCTCATTAAAAATTTCTTCCTCTCCCCTAAACAAGAGTGAAGATAAGAATGTGAACGATATAATTCTAAAAGGATAGAATTTTATTCACATCCAATCCAGTTGTTTGCAAATCTATTAGATCTTAACCGTGGTCTAACGCGCTACTCTAGCAGTGGACTAGACTGCCGACGAAGGGGAGATCGAGGTTTGAGTCTCGGTCAGGTCTACTGAGGGTGTTTTTTTCCAAAATTGTTTGCCACTCCCCCTCCACGCCTAGTTCACCAACTCCTGATGACCGTTGGGATGATTCCTCTTTTGAGAAAAATACTCAGGGTACCAGCTGGGAAACGAGCCTGGTACCCCCTAAGTTTGAAGCCAGGTTCATCGACCACTACACCATGGGACTGGATAACGTGATTGGAGAAGCTTGGAATATATGAATGATGTATAGCTTACGGATATAGCCGCATTAAGTATCCTATTCATAAATTATTTTTAAAAAATGACACATGAATACGGAAATCAAACCCGGGGACCTTAACTTATCGTAGAAATGCTCTATCACTGAACTATATATAATACTCTTGAGCATGGGGAAAATCAGTGCTAGAGCATTAAAATGCTAAATCAACGGTCCTGGGTTCAGTTTCCATGTCAAGAAGTCATTTTTCAAATTCAAGAATACCTACTAAAAAATTTTAAAAATACAATTAATTTACGTAACTCAAATTACGTAAATAGTTTCCCTGAGCTACCATAAATAAACTATAAATAACTTTTAGAGGTATTTCAAACGTATTCATTATCTTGGAGTTTGGCGGTTGAAATTGGGGGAGGCTGTGCCCCAGCCCCTCCTCTACCCGAAATAATAATCCTGTTGTGGCCTTGATAGTATGGCCTTGACAAAGTAAATTTCTGGTTTCGCCATTGATAGATAATATTAATCAAAAAATGACAACTTAAGATGGTAATGTAGGGAACACAGATCAAGGGCAGTAATTTCGCAGTTTTTATATATAAATATATTTTTTTTGTCAAAATAAAATATTTCTCCATTATAAACATAAAGTTT
This sequence comes from Timema bartmani, assembly GCA_902151455.1. Taxonomy (NCBI): domain Eukaryota; kingdom Metazoa; phylum Arthropoda; class Insecta; order Phasmatodea; family Timematidae; genus Timema; species Timema bartmani. Next base: position 226,135 of record CABFWB010000320.1, read on the forward strand.
AATGTTATTCACATGATGATATCAACAGTTTTTGAATATATGTCAAGGGTGTCCTGGAATATAATGACAACCTTTTCTCTTAATTTAAAAAGTTTCTCATCTAATGCCACTGTAACCTTGACAGATATTCAACAACTGTTGATATCACCAGGTGGAGAAATATGAACTTTACGTTTCTACTGACAAAATATTTTATTTATTTTTGCAAAAAAAAATTCATGAATACTTGCCTTTTTTTCGCGTTCCTTACCTCCCCACACTATAAGACTATGACTTGACGTATTAATACGCAAAAGTATATCTATTAGCTTTCCTAGCTAATCAAATAAGGCAATTTGGCTGTATTAGTAAAAAAAACTTGAGGAAATGGACGAGACAGAATGTTTATAGGGAAGGTACTCGCATTAGCTTGGAGAGAGGATGTAAAAACGAGAATGATATGTGAAGAGACTACCCTCAAATATCAAGCTTCTCGATATCGTGCGTGCTAGCTGATAGCGAGTCTAACGCCTCAGTCCTCTCGCTCAGCACTGCGAGTAAGCTTGGTTCTAATGATAACCACTGAGTCCTGACAGAAGTTTGAGGGTTGGTTAGGGAGGGGGGGAGGGGCTGTGGCTATCCGTCACGTCAAGGACAGGCTGCCCATTATATAACCTCCCACCCCCGTCCCCTCCCACCTGTCAGAATCACGCCCCTCCCCCCTTAACGTGGGGTTAGTTCAACCCCTGGAGTCTCTCAGAGACAGGAACTACTTCTCTCTCTCTCTCTCTCTCTCTTGACAGAATGACCTCCAGGTGAAGGAAACTCATATAAAACTACATTCCTATTTTCATTTCAAAAACCTTCCCTAATAGCTAGAAAAGATACTGAACCCTTACAGGAATCCCTCTTTCTACCACCAACATTGATTCTATGTCTCTTATATTCGGCATTGCACAAATAAGTTTTAATTGAGTTATTAATTTTAAAAAATTTCATTTTAAAACTTATTAAAAACGTCTAATAATAAGGGTTGGTTTTAGGTCCAAATGAACTGGGGGGCCACCAGGGTGCCGGCTCGAGGGGGGTGGGGGCGCCAAACAAAGCACCGACCTAGCCTAACGTAACCTGGAAAATGAAAATAATCCCCACACAACTCTTCACCTAAGGTAACAACTCTTAAAAAGTTATTTTACATCCGCCATCTTGGGGAAAAAATAGCGAATAAAATTGGTTTTTTTTGCTATTATCTTATAAACAGTTGTTTATATCAAAGTGTTTGTCATAATATAAAATAAATAAGAGAATATTGTCTGCAAAACAAGTTATTACTGGTTTCTTTGTAATCCCGACAGTTTTCGTACAATCTCGCATTGAAACTTTTGGAATATGATGAGGAATGATTACCATTTGTGGAATTTCCCTTCAAACTACCTTCCTATCATGCCCAGGCTAGGTTAGGTTTGGGATTGATAGGTTTGGAAACTACTTTATTATTTTCCGTGCAAAATTTAACTCTGGCTTCCCCTGCCAGTAATAGACTACTACACAATGGATTACTGTATAATTTATCTTTACATTTTTATTTTAGCACCACGTCTTACTACCCACTAAGTCAATACTCTTACATTATTAATTAAACTTACTAAGAATATATTAATAAAATTGTAATATATTACCCGTTTCGGTGGCCGCGTGGTCTAACGCTCTACTCTCGTGTTAGACTAGACTGCCAAAGATGGGAGATCGGGTTCGATTCAAGTCGAGTGCATTGAGTGGGTTTTTCCTAAATGGTTTTCCACTCTTCTTCCACACAAATTCGGGTGCACTTCCTCTCAATTAAACCTACCAAATTCCTAAACCATTAATGCAATTAGTATATAGGCATATAACCCAAACGGATAGTAAGAAGCGGTGTTAATAAATAATAATAATAATATATTTATGAAATTGTGGCAAGTTGAGTTACAAGTTTTCAAATAACGAGATTACTTTGAATATAAGACTTTATACATATTTTCACGTATTCATACGTCAAGTAATGTGAGTGACAGCTGTCACTTTTAATAGATATTATCAATAAATATAAAATAACATTAATAAAATGTTCTCAAAGTTGACCCCCAAAACTTTTTTATTTTTTACGTTTTCCGAAAGTTTCTTGCCATGAATATTTGACTTTTAGCTGTTTGGTTAAAGGGTTTCAAGCGAGTGCTGAGTTATTTTTAATTCTGTTGTTTGTATTATAATGACTAACAAACTTTTTAAATTTAAAAATAGTGGAAATCGTAGTTTAAATTTTTCTCTCAATCACGCGATTTGTTTCAACTTAGAATGAAATTCTTAAGTCCACAAAGCTATTTCCTTGTACTGGTGCGTTTTATATTAATACAACTACATGGCATTTATTTCGTTATCATAAAGAAAAACAAAAGCAAATCAAACAAAACAACATCAAACTAAACAAAAAGATAGTAAAAAAACATCAAATTAAACAAAACAAAACGTGGGAACTTTTTCTAGTTTCAAAGAGGTTTTGAATTTCACTGTATTCAAAGACACTTAATATGGCACGTAAGTAGCCCCTATATCTTAAAATAATATTTTAAAGTGTCTATAAATGGTTTATTAGGTCAACGCCAGCTTTAAACTATTATTAATATCTTTGTTTGAAAAGCACACAGAAATATAACAAACCTAAATGAATTTAATTGCTAGCTTATTAGAAAGATGTTTAGTAATATTTGTGTATCCTAACATTTTCATTAGAAATTTTAAATAAAGCAGCATTGACTTTGGAAATAAATTCTTCACACGAACTACTAAAAAAAAAAATGATTTGTATGATGTTATGATGACTTCCCGATAGTTCTTAACATCAATTTGCTTCTTGTTTAGTGAATAAATAAATTGAGTAAATAAAATAAATGGAAGGGTGCAACATACAGACATTCTCCCACTTTTATCTTAAATTATACATTTACTAAAAACTCATAAGGTTTGTGAAACGAAATAGTAGGTATATATTGTTGTAGAAGCACTACACCAAATATTATAACTGAAATAATATACACTGTTACTTACTCTATGGAATTAGGAACTAGGAACACTGTTACAGAAAAATTAAGAAAAGAGAAACATCTTTGTCCACCAAAGAACATAAGAATCAAATTCATTTTCAAAGACCTGAATTTAAAAGTATATATATTGCTTACAGCTCAGAAATTATGGGTTTTTATAAATATATATTTTTAATGAAAGATGTTTATTTTTAATAGTAGCCACTACAACTTTACAATGATAAGTTAGTTCATATCTAAAATATTTGCGGAGAAATGATGAAAATTGGAAAATATCTCACATGTAAATTACCTTCAAAATCATTTTCATGTGAAAATGAGGATTCCCATCTTGTTTGTAATGATAAACATTGTCTGGATATAAAATTTATTCAAAATCATTAGAGCAAATTTTGATAAAATATATTCTTTATCTTTTTGCCCTTCAGTAAATTACCCTTAATTTTAGGGTTAAATGTATAATTCCTAAAACACCTTGGGGGGAACCATATGAAAACCCCAGATACCAAGTCTTATCCCAATTGCTAAAATAGTTTCAGTTCTAACCCGGGGTACAGACAGACTGACAGACAGCATTATGAAATCCACTTTGTTTTTGTTTTTTCAGAGGGTCATGAAACGTCGACATATTTTATTAAAATCTCGAGTTAGATTTTTTTTTTTACGATCACAATATTTTCTCTCCGAGTTGTCGAAAGGAAGTTAAAAGACGTAACGTGGGGAGCATCTTGGGCGCAAAACAGACCTATTTATATCCTTGGACAGGAGATTCTATACCTTTTAATGAGTCCAGGTACTGGACTAATTAATTAAATATGTGACGTTTAAATGAAATAATTTCCATACAATACTGTTTGGTTGTATGATTATTGAAAATTATTTAAAGAATACTTTACGATCTTACATTGCCTTTTCTCTATACTTCAGACAAAGTTCAGTATTAACGGAAAGTAATAAAATAATGAATTATTTTATCGTGTTTTTATTATTATTATTATTATTGGTTTTATTACTTTGAAGCTATATTCAGGTGTGCTGATATGGATGGAATCCTAAGACAGTTTAAGGCTGTGACAATATTTTGAATCCATTATTATCACATATTTTAAATCTCAGCCTGTTAAGTGAACGTTATCTGAACCATGGAAAAATCTATACTCTATAGCCATATGCTTACATAAAAAGAGGCTAAAACTAATATTTATAACTATAGGCCTATTTTACTATTAAATAATTTTTTTTAAGTTTTTTGTGAAAATAAAACAGCAAATATTTCACCACTTGAAAAACAAATTAGCCGAAAATCCACATGGTTTTATAAACAATAAGTCTACTGTAACTGACTCAGTATAATTTCTGGGTCATGCTGCCTCCAAGTGTCTAATCAAGGTCAGACTGATATAATTTAATTTAACTAAGTAAAGCTTCTGATTTGTGCCAGCACAGTATCATCACTTCCTAGCTAAGTAATATTTACCTAACGTTTTCCTATATGAATTGGTTTAGGAGCTAGATCTACTTCCATCAAGATGGATTCAATCACTTCCAACTCCTCCCTAGCTCCTTGGGATATACTTAAAGTGTTACATTTAGGGCCTCTTTTGTCAACTGTGTTTATCGATAGTATTGGTATACAGGATGTTTGGAAACTCATAGCCTGCACTGCACATATATTTTGTCTGAACAAAAAGTAATACAAAATCCCTGTACACTTGCATCCAGAAAACTATGCTAATACCATTAAATTGTGTTCAAAGTTTCAGCGTATAGCGCTGGGAGAGCAAATCTGCTCAAGCATGCCTGTACAACAAGTTGCATAGGATTTAGGGGTGCGGCACTGCACGTGTAATAATGGCAAGCGCTTTCTGTGATATAAGGCCGTTAATGATGAACCTCAGAACGTATTCCCATTTCTATATGGACTAGTTTGTTGGTTACTATTAATTGTGGTATGTTCTGCTTCCGTGCTCCAAGATGTCGAGGTGTGCAGTGCCACGCGCCTAACTCCTATGCAACCTATTGTACACGCATGCTTGAACAGCTTTGCTCTCCCAGCACTGTACACCGAAACTTTGGACACAATTTAAGGGTATTATGATAGGTTTCCCATATATGAGTATAAAATAATTTTGTATTACTTTTGGTACAAACAAACCAAATATGCAGTTTGGGCTTTGAGTTTCCAAACAGCCTGTATATTATAATTTCTTCACACTATTTATTGTTTGCTGTGATCTCAAACTATTCAAAAACATCAATCAACTCATTTATTATTTTAATTTATAAATTGACACTTATGTTGTATTTAGAGGTGTGAAATGGAAAATTTTCCCTGTATTTTTTCCCTGAAAATTATCTAAAACGGAAGATGTTCGATTTTTATTTATGAAAAATAATTTCAACTGATTAAATGGAACTATAATGTAATCTAGTTATTGATAACTATCCCAAATTTCAATGTTTATAATTTAATATTAGTTTCTCCTGAGGGCGTTAACACCAGAAACAGCATCAAACGAGTTTCGGTGGCCGCACGGTCTAACGCGCTACTCTCGCAATAGACTAGACTGCCGATGACAGGGAAATTGGTGTTCAACACTAATTGGTTGCACTGAGGGCGGTTTTTCTTAATAGTTTTCCACTCTCACGGGTACACTTCCTATAAATTCAACCCTCCTCATCCCTAACACTTTAGCGTAATTAGTACAGAGATGTATAACCCGAACGGATAGTAAGACGTGTTGATGAAGAAAAAGTAGTATAGAAACAAATTAACGCGAGCCTCCATCGACTCGTTATGTTCATAAACCATACTTTAATTTTTTATCATCAATAAATTAATTAAAATTATTTTAAGGCTGGCCCGACATTTGTCCCCCCCCCTCCCCTCATCCTATCTACACCTCCCCTCCCCCTTTCTTATGACCCACTCTTCTATTAACACATTATATCTTGAAGTACAATAGGGTCTAGGTGCCACCTCCACAATTTAAATCCTCCACCGCAAGCCGCCGCTGCGGAAATTTTCCGATTCATAATTTCCATGAAAATTTTAAACTCTAGTTGTATTACGATGGTCTATTGAAAGTGGAGTGTCTATTAATAATTCTAGGACCACGTATATTATAGCATTCACCAGGATGACGACTCCTATCTTATTCACTTACACACTTGACAATGATATCTGTATCGACATTAACGGTCTAGGTGGTGGTTTGGACTACAATTTCTACTTATATCATCAGACTGATCGTTTTTCACAATTTTTGAAGTTATTTTGCCTCATCAAACATATAGCTTCCTCAGTCATAGTTCTCTAAAGTTGACTGTATCCTAAGCTAGTATTTTTCTTTGGTCAGGTTAAAGCTCGAATATGCTAGTGTGGCGTGGAAATCCATCTCCTTGACTGAATCTCTCAGATTGGAAAATGTTCAACGAAAATTTGTCGCTGTTTGCTACGATAATTTCTTTTTTTTTAACCGATTTTATAACGATTACGATAAAATTTTGGAATCTTTAAGGGCTACAAACTTTCTTCTCACCAAGACTCTATGGTGATGCCCTCTTTGTGCTTAACATAATATTTAATAGATCAATTTATTGTCAATCCGTGGGCAGCCTTGGGCCTTCTCTTGTCTCTCCAAATCCTTAAATATTTTCTGTCAGTAACAAACAGTGTTAACCCTTAGATTTCCAAAATTCGATTTTCATCAGAAATAAAACCATACTTGGAGAGTTATTATGGGTACACCCTTATAAACTACTACTTACACTTTGTTTATTGTTGACAATTTACTACTAGCTATTACTATTGTATTAGCTCCTTATTATTTTCGTTGGCTTTTCCCCCATATTACTATTAAGTCACTAAATCATTATCGTTGAAATCCATTGCACACAAAGATAGTATACTTATCTTCTCGTAGGTATTTTGGTTTGTTGTTTCTCAATGCTAGCCTGCTATAGGTCTCGACTGTTGGCTTGCATTTTAATAAAATAAAAGGAAATTATTATTTTTTTCGAACATGAAATAACCCAATTCAAATGTATGTTTGGAGCCGAAAGGTGACTAACATATTTAACAAGATATCCTCAAAATCAAGAATGCGCAGATACTGAAACATATAGTTGCAATTTGGACTTAATGTACGTCCGCCTAGCTAACGATGACCTCTAGTCCAACAACAGTAGTTTCTATCTTTAAACATGCAAATTCTAAGCAGATATAAATGGGCGGTTAATGACCTTGAGTTCCTCCAGGTATAAAGTGACTAAGTAGCAGTTCGGTTATATCCGGTAGTTCATCATAGAATGTAACTAAAAATAGGACCTCTGTATGATTTAGGTATATTTTAGAATTGGGATATTTTACCCGTAGATGGTTACCATATACAAATTATTAACTTTTGTAAATAATATTAAATTATTATGTTAGTCAATTAGAGGATATAGTCCATCTCTCGTGTTAGTTAAAATTTAATGGGTGTGCTCCCCATCTTCAATGTTATGGCGACCGGTCAAAACATGTGTCTACAATCCTTGGTATGAGATAACTTTTTTTTTTTAATTATTTCAAAGTTATAATGATACAAGGCCATGCCTCATTGTTATAAAATTGAAATTTAAAATTTAAAATAATTAATCATTTTAGCAATTATGTTAATTTTTTCTTTCTCATCTAATGAGTATAATTGATTATTAGATAAAGAAGGTAAGAACATTTCTAGTTCAAGGGTTGGCATATAATCGACTTAATCAATATGTTGACAAAAGAAAATAAGAGAACAATAGCTGGATATGTGCCTATTGTTGAAAGTAATTATTATAATAGCTTTAAACTAGAAAGTTTTATTATGGTGACGTCAATGAAATGAGCTAGGTAAAGATCATTCGATTGCTATTATAACCATATTTCAAGGAGGTATTCAATAGTCTTCTGATCGGCTTTCAGACCACACTCAACATGGGTGTTTACTCTGCAATTAAACCTTTAATATATTTTTCACATATATTTGGATTGTTCTCTTTCGATAAATGCCTTCTCTCTGTGAAATATCCTTTTATTGTACTAAGGACGTGTTATAAGATTTTGTTTTCGATAATCGTGAACTACTTCTTTGTGCTTGATATAAAGGAAATTTTTAATGAGCATTTCACAATCGTTATTGGCATCTGCGTGTGGATCATGGCTTACACCCAAATCTGTTTTCATGTGATAACAGGGATAGCTTGTGCACTTCACCAGTCAAAAATTGCGGTTGTTCTAACTAAGATTTCCTTCCTAGAAAGTTTTTCAAAGAACCACTGTTTTGATTATAGCCTTGTGAAAAGATGGAGCCATTCGGTGCTAGGAATTGGAGTTATATATTTGTCGATAGCCTATGGCTTGCAAGCTGTAAGTCTTCAAAGATGGGGGCCATTTTATTTTGTGACAGAATTCACAATGCATCTTGTAAAGGTCCAGTTCTTGTTCTTGGTCCTATCGTTGAGGCAACATCTGTCCCACATCAACTCCAGACTACGTGACGGTGTGACGGAGAGGAGTGACGTAGTTGAATGTGCAGAGTACCATGCTGGTGTGGTCGACACAGCTCGGCTGGTAAACTCCTCCTACTCTTTCATTAACCTAACGTCTGTCACATCCTCTTTCATCCTTGTCACGACCTTTATATTTCTTAATATTTACGTGTGGGATATATTTTATGAGAAAAGTCTAATGTACTTACAAGCCGTACAAGCTTTGTTCTGGTTCGTTCACGAAATCGGCCAAATATGGCTGCTTGTTCACGTTTGTGACTCTACCATGTCGGAGGTGAGCCCAAAACTTTATATTGCAGCACTTTAATATGACTCTAATCATTTATTGTAAGGTGTATTTATAATCTATAAAATATATTAACCATAGATATTTAAATTTAGAGCACAATGCAGGATTTAGCAGTGATAAATTAAACACTTATGATGTAGAGACTGTGAATACAGAATATTAAAAAGGCCAACGAAAATTTGTAATGTCCTAATTAATTAGCTAGGTATTAAAACACGATTCTCCATCATTTAGGCACCATTGTTTATAGAAAAGGTATTAGCGATTAAAAGCACAGCTTCCTAAAGATATAAAATATACACACATTTTTAGCAAATATTTTTGTCGCTTTATATATATATTTCTTGTAAAAGCATTGAATTTATCTATACCTTATTTCCAAATCGGGACTGCATAAAACTTTGATAACAACATAATAGTATGACCTACAAACTTACTTGTTAACACCAAAGACCCACAGAGACTAAACAACGTGAAACTTAATTCAAAAATATTTGTTTGTATTAAATGTATAGTGTAATCGCTAATAAAACTACTTTTATATATTCGTGAGTTGAATCATGCAAATGCTGATAAAATAATATTGTTACATTTAATCAATATTAGGAGCAAACAAATTTTGTATGCTTAGAATGTATTCAATATTTTTCCCATGAATGTACTAAGCCCATGTGCCTGACATACTTTCTGGTATGTATGTATGTAAGTCTTGCCATACTGTATTGACTATGGTGGAACCATACGGCCTAAATTGGAAGGTGATTTTGTGTAATATTGTATGTTATGAGTTGCGAATGACAAAATTAGCGTTGCAGGTAGTTTTGATTATCCTATAAACAAATAAACTAAAGGAAATGACCACAAAATTATTGTCAGCATTCCTTAGTCAGAAACCAGGCCAGAAGGCAGGATAAAATGTAGGGGATTCAGCCATCGTGGCTGACAAAACAACACCAAAGTCTAGGAGACATTCTGCCCGTTTCGGGACTAGGTGAGCTAGGACGCCAGTCCATCAGTACTTGTCTTGAGGGCTACCGCTTGAGCCCAGGGGTACCGGGGTTCTGTAACCATGTAGGGATCACCTAGGAGTCTGACAGGCTATGGGGTATTCCTAGCAACACCTCGTTTTGTCACAAGCTTCTGAGTATTCTCTAAGTTATTTCATTCTAATATCACTACAAACATCACATTTTTTATAACCATAATAGTACTAATAAATCTCTTTAAAACACTAGTTTAACATCAATCAAGAACCGACACAAGTATACGTAATCACCTTCCCCTTACCCTCGGCCATAGCACATCCTGACAGGTCCTAGGCCCACGGGAGTTGGGGTTAAAAGATAGAGGTGAAAATAATAATATATTTATACCAGTCAAAAGGCTCATTTATTTAAATTTTACATTTTATTAATTGAATTCTTATGATAAGAAAATGTTGGTGCGTTTACTCTTAAGATAATTTTGGATTTATGGTAGAAAGTTTTACATAAAAAACATAAGGAAAATTAATCATATATATTTTACTGTCAGAAAAAACTGAACATAAATGTTTCAGTGGGCTTTCTTCAACTGACACTTTTTTATGCCACAAATTAATTTTACATTTTATTAAAAAATATAACATTTTTTCTTCTATTTTACAGAACTTAGATATTTACATAAATGTTAGTCAGATGTACTTAGTTTATTAGCATATAGTCAATGGATACATACATTTAAATATAAATTTTGTCAATAATCCTTATATACACATTATACAGTATGATATACCGTAGGCCTATATGTCAAAATAAATCATAGTTTCATGTATAGTGAGAATATTTCATCTAATAGTTATTGTTTGATGATAATATTTTTTTAAGGCAAGCAGCACCTCTTTGATGATCCATGAAAAAATTAGGGGCACCAAAGACAAATCACTACAACAAGAGGTGATTATGCCATTATATTTAATATCTTATTTTGTATTTCTTTGATTCATTATTTCTTGCAAGATAATCAAGGCCTAGTTAAATAGTGGCATATTGTGAAATTAGATATACTGATGTTATTTTTAAAAGATGCAAAGGAACTGTTTAGCACTTAAATGTTTAAATTAAAAATATGTATATTATTTAAAAATTATTGACTATTAAAATGTGGATTACTAACCAAAGGAAATAAAAAACTCCTTGACCAGTCTTTTAAACACACAAGTAACTTATAAAGATGTATTTAAGCTGGGTATATAACTGAAGCCCTCAGATATGGAACACAAAAATATACAGATTTTATTAAATAAACATTACTTAATGGAAAGCCAATCAGGCACCTTAGCTCAGTCAGTATTGACTGAGCTATGGGTCCTGGGTTCGATTCCCAGCATAGCCGAAAAATTTTCATTGGTGAAATGTGGGCTTACTCTTTCACATTGATAAATTAACGGCCGGGGACTGGATGTTGTGCCTGTCCTTGTCTTAAGTTATATTATAAGGTATATGAAGCTATGACAGGACTAGCCAGCCGGTAGTGGAAAATATATTGCTTGAATAAAAACCTGATCAAGACCACAGGCTGGAAACAGTAATGGATGTAAATGTAAACTCGATGGAAAGCCAAATTACTAAACATAGTAAAATACAAAACGAGTTTTTACCATTTAGTAAGTCTTTTTCATTTCAAATATACTTAAAAGTAAATAATAATTGCAGAAAAATTACTAGCTTCTTAAATGATCTAATAAAAATATGTTATTATCCCCTAAATGCATTTAGTAATGTAATACCAAATTTTTAAATTGTCATATCCTTTTTTTAAACAACGTAATAAATGTTTATATCAAAAATATAATATAAATGTAAGAGATATATTATTTTTCTTATTCCAGTTGAGGCTATTCTCACTTCAACTCCTACACAGCCAAGTTAAGTTTACGGCTTGTGGTTTTTTCAACTTGGATTATAGTTTACTGCATTCAGTAAGTACAACTTAACATATTAATTAAAATAAATGCATATTAATATAGATAAAACATTTAGAATTACTTACTACCATAATGCTTACACTCTATTTTAATAATATTTCCTTGAAATTGGAAATTTAAATAATAAATTATATTCAAATATTTCGAAAAAAAATCATCTATTTGCTAAATTAATTTATTATATTTATGCCATCATAAAAAACCACACTAATTTAATATAATATAAAACCTTTTTTCTTAGTTTTAAAATGGTCATTCATTTTACTATAAAACTGAATCAAAACGTAGCATTCGATAAACATAGCCAACGGCAATGAAAGATTGTTACGTCTCAGTTAAATTTAAACTACTCTACTCTTAAATTTATCTAACCCTGAATCATACCATTACTTAATATTAAGACAGATCATAATATAAATTAATTTAACTAATATTTTTCCTGGTTAGGCCAACTAGAGATAATTTTAATTGCTCAAAAATCCCGTAAATAGGCCAACAAACTTGTTTTAGTTTTATTATAGAAAGTTGAAATTAAACGAAGATATGTTTAGAAACCACTACAATGCTATGAAAAGCTAGAGAGTTGCGTAAGTTTTCTATGTGCTTATTTGTGGAAAAACTTAAATCACACACAAGCACACATAGCAATATCTTGAGAGATTTGTATTGGCTAGTAGTAGGTCTTGGTCAAAGTATTGGTGCTTACTATCTCTAGCCATGGTCCATCTTATCTTGGTAAGTCTTGGTCAAGCTACATGGTACTTACTATCTCTAGCCATGGTCCATATCATCTTGGTAAGTCTTGGTCAAAGGGTTGGTGCTTACTATCTCTAGCCATGGTCCATCTTATCTTGGTAAGTCTTGGTCAAGCTACTGGTGCTTACTATCTCTAGCCATGGTCCATCTTATCTTGGTAAGTCTTGGTCAAAGTATTGGTGCTTACTATCTCTAGCCATCCATCTTATCTTGGTAAGTCTTGGTCAAGCTACTGGTACTTACTATCTCTAGCCATGGTCCATATCATCTTGGGGTGGTATGTCGTGATTGAGATAGATTTTCCTACTTTCTCTCTATTTGATCCAACTGGTTCATGGTTGGCGATGATTTGATTTGGATAATTCCATGGATAGTTTTGTTAATACATTGTTTTTTTATATCCCTGTATACCTGGAATTGGCGAGGTTTTACATCACCACGCTGAGCGTATTCTACGAGTTTATTTACGAAACTCTTCTGAAAATGTTACTTTACAACCAAATACATTTTGAATAATTTAAAACACATTATAAGTTGTATAGGGTTAACCAAATTATTACTATATCTGAGTGTTTGGTTAAAACTAAATGCTTATTAGATTACTCCAGAAAATCTTGTATTTATCTTTTTGATAATCCCTCAATATATAAAACATTAAGGTGTTATTTTAAATTAATGACTATAATAATTAATTATTATACTTTTCAGCTCATTGGCGCCTCTACTATATATTTTATTATTCTAATCCAGTTCCAACTGAGCCCTGTGTTTTCTCAGAAGGGGGAAAATGAACTTAATCTGACTGAGTGCTTGAATATATTGAACATGACCAACTCATTGGACTTACAACATTAGAAGATTGTACACCTCACGGCGATAGCTAGGCAATGTGACGGCCTCCCAGTGGAACTGTTCAGCAAGTGGCATATGCTGCAAGGGGTATTGTCCATCCAGAACGGTGGTTCCTAAGCTGTGAGCCACGAGTATATCTCAAAGGGTCCGTCAGATAATTTAATTTAAAAGATATTTAAAAATTCAAGACACAAATTATAATAAAGCTTATGGTGGTATTTGATTATGAGTTCATTTAGACTATATCTATACTGGGGTGCTGCTTATATGACCCCAAATTTGATTTTTTTTAGTAAGCAGTCTACCATTTTGTTCTTATTCATAAGAGAGTAATACATCTTTTTTATATAATTTTTAATTTTTAAATAAGTTTTAGGGGTCGCTACCAGGCCTTGAAATTTGAGAATTTTTAAAATATCACAAATGTAAATATAGTTGTAGAAGTAGCGAACTTTATATATTTGACTACCACTACATACTAAATTGATAACACTGTGTTAAATTATCACTTATTTAAGTATTTAAAAAAAAGCTCAAAATTTTAATATAAGATACCTAAAGTTTAATTGAAAACAGTAAAGTTTTAACAAATAAATAGAACGCTAAGCCGCAAGGACTTTCTCGCTAATTTATTAAATATATACTTATAGCTCGTAAGTTAATATGTTAGATGAAATTATTTACATGGTTTCAGAAAAAGTCCACCAAGGAGCATTGAGGAAATAATATACACTGTTAAATAAAAATAAGAGATTTTTATTATTAAAGATATTACAACTCTAGAGTGATTAGTAATTTCGTATCTCAAATAATTGCAGAGCTGTGATCTAAATTGGAAATTTCTGCTCTAGTGAAATACCTTAAAAGTGATTTTCACATTAAAATAAGGATTGCCATTTTATTTTTAATGTCAAACAGTGGCTGAATAAAAATATTGATCTAAATAGTTAGAGTGGGTTTTTCAGGAAACATATATTCTTTCACCTTTTTCCCTACAAGTAAATATCCCTTAATTTTAGGGTTAGATATCTAATTCCAAGATCCTTTAGAGGGACCTTAATTAAAACCAGATACCAAGTTTTAGCTCAATCGGTAAAAAAAAAAAATTCTCTAATCTGAGATAATACAAATAAAGAAACAGCATTGCGAAAATAACTTTCTCTGTTTCAGAGTTCATGAAACTTCTACATTTATCCAAACCTTGAGGTAAATTCTTTGACGATCACAATACTTTCTCTCTCTGAGGGGTCGATAGAAATTAAATATTATAAGATTTCATTTAAAGCAATAAAATTTTCATTAAAATCATATAACGTTAAACACATAAGAGCATATTAACACTATTAGATAAGGATTAGGTGGGAAGTATTTATATTAAATGTGCCCACATTTTCTTGGAGGGATAAAGTGAGACGTCATTTAAGAGAAACGACCCTCAATACAACCAACATATCAGATTCAAAATCACAGAGCCTGCTAAATCGTGTTTTACTATTTCATTTAAATAAGTTACACAGTCCAATTTTCATTTAAAAAAAATAACCTTATCCAACATCCAGTAGCTACTACCAATAGAGTACTAGATCTACCTTCACGTGTTCATACGTCAATCCATGTGATCTGAATCTGTGACTTTCGATGGATATTATCAATACTCGTGCACATAAAATAACACTCAAAATGTCAACCTCAGTACTCTTGGGGTAAAGAGCTCACCTCAAGACCCGATGTTTGTGGGTTCAAACCCGGCTGGGGTCGATGCATTTTGATTGAGTGATAAATATCCGTAACACATCTTCCTTCAGAGGGGAAGTAAAGCCGTCGGTCCGATGTCGGTTGCGGCATTTAAAATAAATATGGAAGTTATGTGAAAATACTTTTCCTGGCAAAATTGGTTGGCCCTTTCGCTCACGCTCGTAGAAATTCTCATGCACTGATACAGTCACTTGGTTCAGAAAGTGCACGTTAAATACCTCAAATAAATAAAATTAAAACACTTGTAACCACACGGCCTCGATTTGGAAGGCGTGTCAGTGTAAACATTGATTGTTGTGAGTTGCGAGTGACAAAACGAACGTTACGAGGTTGTTATGATGATTCCATAAAGGAGCTGACCCAAAAGGTGGTGTCAGTATTCCTTAGCTAGAAGCCAGTCTTGCGGCCCAGTTAAAATGAGAGGGATTGAGCCCCTCTGGGCTGACTACAGAACACCGTAACCTAGGGGTCACGCTGCCAGTCTTGGGGACACGTGGGCCAAGGCGTCGGGTTCATTAAGTACCGTTCAGGGGCTGCCGCTCTATCCCTAGGAACCCGGTTCGGTGACCTATCAGGGACCGCCTAGAAGTCAGACAGGCCTCATAAAATCTCGTTTCGTCACTCGCTTCCTAATATTCTTTTAGTACTTTCATTCTAACTTCACTCTTAACATCACATTTGTAATAGTTATAGTAATATTAATGAACCTCTTTGAAAACCAAGTCTAACGTCAATCACGAACCCACACAAGTATTCATATCACTTCCCACTTATCCTCGGCCAAAGACATCCTGAGACACTCATACCATAGGAAAATATGATCAATGTTGTGCATGAAAACTTTCTAAATGTTTAGTTTTACAAAATCCTACTGTATTATACATAAGACAGGGTTTGCAGAAAATATCAGAAGTAGCTCAAACATTTTTTTTTATGCATATCTAAGTTTAAACACCTCTTTTTATAGTTATCGGGCGGGAAACCTGTCATTACATTATAGAATGGCCCTCTTGGTATAGTGGTCAGCATCCCTGGTTACTGATATAGAAGTCCCGGGTTCAATTCACGTGAATACCATATGTATTTTCTCGAAAGGAGAACTGTTCCTATGTTGACCATGATCTGGTTGATTAGACTTAAGTTAAGTTTAATAGTTTCACCAGCTACACATCTTCATAATCATTATCATCTCGTCATATCATGGTGGGTATGACGTGTAGATAACCTCGAAGTTATACCCTGAACAAATTTTTGTCCCACAGAGTGGCTAAAAGTCTACATACAGGGGCAACATAATTAAATACTGCAGCTCTCACGGTCAAATATGCCATACGCTTATAGAAAAAACAAATCAATACAATTTTTTTTTTGCTAGTATCTTATAAATTTAAAAATCCCCCTTACTAATAAAATTGGACTGTATCTGACTACAGCCTGTTTCATACTCCTTATAAAGGACTTGGGTCGTTATTCCCCCTGGTAGCTCGGCGCTATGTGAGGCGTGCGAGCTCTTGTAAGTTGGCAAGAATGTGTGTTGTCACCCCCCCTCCAGATATGAAATATGTGCCTTCCTTCCTCTCCAACACATACTTGGGGAGGTAATCCTACAACTTCTCTTCGTGGTGTCTTTCCTTGGTCTCACCCACTTGGTGGTGGCTTCAAGGTGACAATGGAGCGGGAACTAGAGGGGGAACAAACAAAATGGCGTCCTATCCACCATACACGCTACATTGTTCGTATCCTTGAGGGTTAACTTTCAACTGAACTGTCACAGGGTTTATGACTTACTATCTTTGAACGTGTGTGTGTTCAAAGAACACACTGGCAAGTTGACCAAAAGTTTATAAGGTTAGTTGAAATTTAAAAAAAAATTAGTCCCATTTATATTACCGCTAGAAAATGCTATTGAGATAGTGTTTTACTTACGGAACCCGAGTATTTTTACCGGATGATTTTTAACGAACTCCTTTTTCAGGGTGAGGGGGAGAAAATTAAATATTGCTTTTAGTAGATACGTATGGTTTAAGGTGGGATGAAAGGGGCTGCTAGAAAAGGCCAGTGTTTTTGCAGTTTTTATGGCAAAACATTTTTTTTTGTCAAAATAAATCAAATCTTGCTCAAGTACAAATATTGAATTTAATCTTATTTACATGTTGACATCTACAGTTCCTGACTATCTGTCACGAGCATGGTGGCATTATCTAACAAACTTTTTAAATGAAGAGAAAAAGTCATAATTAAATTCCAGGATACACTTATCATAAATTCAAGAAATTTTGAAGTCACCATGGTAAGAAAATTAAATTATATATTTGTACTGGAGCAACATTTTATTTATTTTTGGCTAAAATAATGTTTTGACATAAAAACTGCAAAAGCACTGACATTTTTTTTTCGTCCTCTTATATCCCACCTTAATTTTCTGCATACCCTCTTCGACGGCCGCATGGTCTAAGGCCCAGACCACATGCAACGTTTTTATTACTCTGTTGTTACTGCGCGGGAAAAAACTGTGTGAAAAGTTTGCAGTTCACTGGTGTCCGGACAGTACAGTTTTTATCACTTTTTTTCCTAATCAGTTCCCCGGGCTGGTCAATTTTTGAAATTTGTCTAGCAAAAAAAAAAAAGGCAGATTAAAAGTCTTAGGTGCACGTGACGCTCCAGACATTGGCTACTAAAAATACACAAATTCAGGGGTGTCCATAAGAAACCCACGTGAACATTAATGAAGATCGGTTATAGTCAAACAATAAAAAAAATGATCAATAAAAAAAATTAATGTTTTGAACTCCATGATCATTGTCTTTGCGCCAGTATCGAAGGAAAACTGAGCAACGTGGTGAAGATAATACTGAGCAGCATGGTGAAGATAATACTGAGCAACATGGTGAATATAATACTTACCAACATGGTGAAGATAATACTGAGCAGCATGGTGAAGATAATACTGAACAACATGGTGAAGATAATACTGAGCAACATGGTGAAGATAATACTGAGCAACATTATGAAAATAATACTGAGAAACATTGTGAAGATAATACTGAGCAACATAGTGAATATAATACTGAGCAATATTGTGAATATAGTACTGAGCAACATTGTGAAGATAATACTGAGCAACATTGTGAAGATAATACTGAGCGACATGGTGAATATAGTACTGAGCAATATGGTGAATATAGTACTGAGCAACATTGTGAAGATAATACTGAGCAACATGGTGAAGATAATACTGAACAACATGGTGAAGATAATACTGAGCAACATGGTGAAGATAATACTGAACAACATGGTGAAGATAATACTGAGCAACATTATGAAGATAATACTGAGCAACATTGTGAAGATAATACTGATGGGTGCGGCCACACGTATCGACAAGTCTGTGCAGGTCGCTGTTAAATATGATGTTGGCCTCAGTTTTCCATCTCCTTGTACCGTCTCCGCGCAGTCCACATGATTGCACAGTTTTCCTGTCCGCACACGACTTCTTGAACTGCGCAGACAAAATGTTGTACAAAACCTTGCCAGTGGACCGGGCTTAAGGCATAGGTTCTCAAACTTTGTTGAGATTGTCCCCCTTAGTAATGATAAAAATATATCCTAATAAAAGGTCAAATAAAATATCAGATGTCAGATAATCAAAGAAGAAAATTTTCCTTAGTCGTCTAAAAAAATCCCCGACCACGTTTTATTCTCTTGTCATATTTTCCCCCGTGAAAGCTGGCTCGCATACTCCTTGTGGTACGCGTACCATGTTTTGAGAACCACTGGTTATTCTAAGTTGTCCCTCTCACGGTACACTGGACTTCCGATGACGAGAACCTCAAGGCTTGAAACTCATTCGGTTGAAAGAGGGTTGTTTTTTTCCTAAATCGTTTTCCATTATTCCACCGCGCACATTCAACCTTCCTCATCCCTAACACTTTAGAGTGATTAATACGTATGCGTATAGCCAGAGTCATAGTGATAAAATAAAAAATACTACATCCCAAAAGTTCTTTAAATGTCATCATGGGCACCATGAAATTTGAACGTAAAGTTTATTAAATGAATTGCACTTCATTTAAAATGTACCTTCCTCATTCCAATCCAGTCAATGTAAATGTGTGAAAGACCAAGATGTCTGTAATAAGTGATACACTTGCTGATTTATCTTATCCGGGACAAGTGTAACTGTTTATTTGGACAATGAAGAGCCTAATGTCTGTAATAAGTGATACACTTGCTGATTTATCTTATCCGGGACAAGTGGAACTGTTTATTTGGACAATGAAGAGCCTGTAAAACCAAGGCCGTAGCCAGCCAATAATTTCAGGGGGGGGGGGGGTTGTGGGCACATCCCCCAATTGCTGGAAGCTAGAAAAAATTATAAATGATAAACTCTTCTAGAAGCTCTCTGAAGTGGGCTGTTTTTCATTGTAAAATAACCCCCTAGCTGCCGAAGGCTTGGAAAATTTCTAAATATTAAACACTTTTTGAAGCTCTGTGAAGTGTTTTTTTATGGTAAAATAACTCCCAAAATGCCAAAGGCTAGGAAAATTTCTAAATATTTAACACCTCTAGAATTTCTATGAAGTGCTTTTTATGGTAACACAGCCCCCTAATTTGTATTTGTATCTTAAATTTTAATATGGTTTGAACCATAACTAAAGCCATATATATTTTGTTCATAAAATTTCGAGGGGGGTTTGAACCCCCGAAACCTCCCCCTGGCTACGGCCTTGTGTAAAACTCATAGATGAGCCTGCCCACAGCCTGATGCCTCTCAAATTATCGCCCGTAATCTTATAAACAGAGGCGAGGCAACGAACCAATAGGAAACTACTAAATTATTTTAGACACCGCCTGTGGTCAAACTCGTGGCCCGCTTAGTCCCATAATTCGGCCTCTTGACGAGTTGACCCTGAGGAAAGAAGACAGTTGCCGCCAGAGGTAGGCAATCAGCCGGTAGCGGTGGGTTGTGGGTAAATATGACGAGGCTGAATGTGGTCCAGATACAAAGCCGTATTATACCTCAATGAGCTCTTGTATTCGTAGCTGGGTGAGGGGTTTTAGCAGGGAGGCTGTGTGTGGCCCACCTGACGTATGTCACCTCATGAAAGGGTTGTTTGGATTGTGAGTCCTTAATCCTGTGGAGGTTTATCTTGTTGTCTTGGATTAAACCTTAACAATACAAGTAGAATCAATTAGTGGCCCACATACATTTTATCTCCATCTTGAGAAGTAGTCCTTCATTGTCTCGGCAAACCTCTTACCAAATCCATGCAACGGATGAGGTTTAATATATACTCTGCACGCCCTGAAAGGTGTCAAAAAGCTTACTTTGCACATTTCCACTATGGCGTAGCTTATAAGATAGGGTCATAGTGTAATCTGTCAAGGTAAGACTGTTACCTTGCTTGGTTCTACTATAGTGTAGCTTATAAGATAGGGCCATAGTGACATCTGTCAAGGTAAGACTGTTACCTTGCTTGGTTCTACTATGGTGTAGCTTATAAGGTAGGGCCATAGTGTAATCTGTCAAGGTAAGACTGTTACCTTGCTTGGTTCTACTATGGTGTAGCTCATAAGATAGGGCCATAGTGTAATCTGTCAAGGTAATACTGTTACCTTGCTTGGTTCTACTATGGTGTATCTTATAATTTAGGGCCATAGTGTAATCTGTCAAGGTAAGACTGCTACCTTGCTTAGATCCACTATGGGATAGCTTATAAGTTAGGGCCATAGTGTAATATGTCAAGGTAAGACTCCTACCTTGCTTATTTCCATTATGGCGTCGCCTATAAGTTAGGGCCATAGTGCAATATGTTAAGGTAGGATTGCTACCTTGCTTGGTTCCACTATGGCATAGCTTATAAGTTAGGGCCATAGTGTAATCTGTCAAGGTAAGACTCCTACCCTTGCTTGGTTCCACTATGGCATAGCTTATAAGTTAGGGCCATAGTGTAATCTGTCAAGGTAAGACTCCTACCTTGCTTGGTTCCACTATGGTGCAGCTTATAAAATAGGGCCATAGTGTAATCAGTCAAGGTAAGACTCCTACCTTGCTTGGTTCCACTATGGTGCAGCTTATAAAATAGGGCCATAGTGTACTCCGCGAAGGTTATACTGATACCTTTCAGAATAAAAGAAATAAACAGTATTCAATTATGGGTGTTTCCATGACTAAGTGGCTTGGGGACACAAATGCTGTCATATAAGCTCATGTTTCAGGCCAGTTGATACCTGGAGTAGCTTGTAGTCGTTGAAACTATTAGTTTCTCTTGTTCAAATTATAATATTCCTGGTTACCAGAACTGTATTCTCGGTGAATTGTCCTATGTTATGTTATTAACTATTTAAAACCGCGTCTTACTTGGGTCACACGCCTATGTACTAATTACCCCTATGGATTAAATATTAGGAAGGTTTCGATACAGAGGAAGTTCATCCGTATTTGTATGGATGGAGGATGGAAAACCACCCTCAGTGCACCCGACCGGGATCTAACCCCGATCTACCCGTCTTCGCTTGTCTAGTCTAACACGAGAATAGCGCGTTAGACCACGTGGCAACCAAAGCGAGTGATCCGATAATTACTGTATGTGCTAGAGGAAGGCTAAATCTAGATCTTGTTTTCATCAAACCTACTGTCACATTTCGTCAAATATGATTACAAAGTTGTTTAAAATTAGCTAGTTTCAAATTTTCATACTTTTTTTTCCTTTTAATAAAACAGACTATAGGGATGTTAAGGAATAAAGATCCCCGTTGGGATTCATAGAATTTATTTTGGAGTTAAACTTATTTTGAAACAACGCAACGTAGAATTAAATATTGCGTCTGAGCTGAACGTCTGTGGGGCAATTTCTCGCTTACCAAGGCGGCCCCCTTTAGTGACCATGATCCTAGTTTAACTTATAACTTGTAATCTCGTAATTTAATATCATTTGAGTTATATAACGTGCGATTTTTGAACTGACCTGTTATATCAGCACACGATTTATTAATTAATTTAAATATAGAACAGACAGAACAACCAACCCTCCCTATGGTCGTTAATTTATCAATGTTAGAGGGGAATCTCATATCTAACAAAGTATACATTTTTTGAACCTGTCATGAATTGAACCTGGGATCCTTGGCTTAGTAGGCAGAGACGCCACCGACTGAGCTAAGGTGTTGCTATAATCATGTTTTTTATGTACTTTAAACGCATTGGTTATTTAAGACCTACTAAAAATTATGTGTAAATAAGCTTAGAAATCTACATATAAAACACAGAAAAAAAGACATACAGCTTTAAATATGAAAAACCGACGCCCAATTCTCCTTATCACGAATCGAACCCCGACTTCCCATCCAAAAATAACCTCGGCCACAAATAGGCCACAACTGCGGTCATTTTGTTTTAATAATTATTTTTGACCCCATGGTTAGTAGTGGACTAATTCAAGGGGTAGGTAAGATTTTTTATAAAAAGTGTAAAAGCATTAGCCAGGAGAGAGTATGAGAAAACCAATGTGATAGTTCACATGCTGAAAGTCACCCCAGTGCCAAAGCTAAGAATGCAACTTAAGCCTCCCCGTCATCGACAAACCTATCAATTGTAATGCTGACGTCTTAGACCATGTGGACACCGACATGGTCACACTGCAAACGTTGGCATGAATACAAGTTTTCAAAATACTAATTTAGCACAGAAAAGATTATGAAATAAAATTTTACATTTGTTTTATTTTGATTTTGAGAGATAAATAGTCGGGGTAAAGAGGGCGGGGGGAATTACATTCTGAAAAATATGGCTTTATAAGCCGGATTAATAATGCTTTTTAGCTTTTTTTTCCCCTCGAAACAGAGTAAAATGTGGAATATAAAAATCCTTTTTAATTCTCTCTTTAAAAACCACAAATAGATATGCAATAAAGTTAACATGGCCTCACGGAAATTTGAACAATTTGTTAATGGACCGTTCCCATTTGATTGGCTCTCGTACTCGCATCGATAGGCACGTGATCTAAACACCGGACTCATCAAATCTGTATTTCTGGTGACAGAGAAGTTCGGGGTTCGTACCCTAGATGAGTGTACTAGGGTGTTTTATTTTGTTAAATAGTTTACCATTTTTCCTTTAAGCAAATGAAAGGACACTTACTCTCAATTCTACCTTCCTCATCCTTACCTTATATTAGCTCAATCAAAATTAATTAATAAAACCATCCCAGGTAGTGTTTTTGTTGTTTTGCTTCACGTCTTACTACCCATCTTGTTTATACGCATTTAACTACACTGATGGGATGTGTTAGAAGGGAATATAATTGATATGAAATGTATCCTTTTTTGCTGGGATTAGAACCCCGACCATTCATACCATCACCAAACCAGACTAAAAGGGAATAACCTTTAGTCCATGTACCCACTAACGCGGATAGGATTGTGTGAGGGGAGGGGGTAAAATGGGTTTGAAAGAATAAAATTTGTATCTTATTGAACCAATCCAGAATATATATCTACAAAAAGGGTGTAATTTGGGTGGGGGTTGGGGACACACACATAATACACAGTACGTAGAGAAGACACATGAGTAGAGGGGGTTGGGAAGGGAGTAGAAACGATTGGGAGATTTGAACGTGAGTCAATTTTCATTAACTGAGGGCTACATTCTGTATGACCGAGTGTTTATAGGGGGAAAAGGGTGGGTGCAGATCCAGGGGTTAATCTGATCACGCCCGCTGGTTCATTACCAGTCCAGTACCGTCTTATGGCCGGAGGGGTTAGGAGGGGAGGGATAGAAAAAACTCGTATAGGGGTTGGGGTGAAGGGAGGAGGGTCTATTTTAGTAAAGGAAGGGAACGAAGGCTTGATACTTATTCGAGAAATGTTTGCCGATCGTAGAAACAGCATGTTTAAAATTTTATATACGAGTGGATTAATATTATGATTAAGGTGTAAAGTAAAGTTGGGAATAGCCTAATATTTTAAGTCTGCTCAGAACTACTTTTATTTCACGTAGTTGTTTTAACTCTTTAAAATATAATGTATTGATTATAATGGAAAGCTCATTAGTGATTAATTTTTTTCTAATCTGAAAGGCATAAACGTGTAATGAATATTTTAACAATATTCAAGAGTGATTCCCCAACTAGCACAACATATTTTTAAGTACAATTATGTTTTTAAATTATATCCATCCCCTATCCACTATATTTAATCACGCAAGAGAGATAGGTAGAATAAGATAAAATTTAGAAGAACTGTATTCGCAGAATGGGTAATAATTTAGGGAAAACTATCCTCTATACACCCGGCTGTGATTAAAACCCCGACCTCCACATCATCTAAAACTAGACTGCCCAAGCCCTGACGTATCCACCGATGCGAATTTTACTTGTTTATTTAACACAAGGGTTAATAATGGCTTATCACAAAAACATTGAAAACAAAATTTGTTAAGGTATGCTTGAGGGCATCGCAAGTAAAGGTCAGTATTTATGTAGTTTTTATATAAAAACACGGGCGCCCATAAATGCGTGATAAGAGGGGTTCCAGCCCCCCCTTATCACCATGCAATATTTACTTTTTTTTGTTAATTTTGATTAAAAAAATCAAACTATATATTTAGGATTTGGCTGCAATTTTCGACTGACAACTTTGAACCATCAATATTCGAGTTCAAAGATAAAAATTATAAAATGCATATATCCTCCCATTCCCTTTTCAAAAGATTTATTTCCATTTTTTTCTGTTCAATAAACTTATGGAATATATAAGCTTTATTTTCAATGGGTTTCGCTAAAACTAAATTTTATTTTTTGAAAATTGGTTTTTGGAACTCATATAATTAGTTAAGAATTATGTTCAGGTGATCTAAAACTCCCTCCCGCAATGTTAAGCTCCTGAAATTGTCTCTCGAGACGGGGGAGGGGGCGACTCATACCCCCAGAATATGGAGCTCCAATCCGCCCCCCATTTGGAAAATCCACATGGGCCCCCTTTAACCAAAATTAAATAAAAATATTGTTTAAAATAAATCCAATAATGCTTCAAAAGATACGCTTAGTTTTATATTCTACACACAGAAGTCACAAAATAATTCTTGAATGTCTCTCATAAGTATCGTGGAAATTGATGATAAACTTTATTAAAACGAAGATAAAAGCTATCTTCACATTCCAGGATACTAATGACAAATATTCCAAAACATTTGGGACTACTATGTGGAGGAATTCAAACAAAATTCATCTATTCAAGCAATATTTTATGTTAGTAATGAAGAAAATGATTTCAATTAGTTTGTTAGATTTTAAATCAGTTTTATAAACTCAAGTCTTTAACTAACTGAAATGTGTGAATTAATTATAATATTTTTAATGTGACACCTTAGTTACAAAATTATCATATTTAATTATTTCTATATTATTTTAACGGAAATGTGTGTAATCCACGCATTCTACATAATGCCAGAGTGGTTTTGGCAATTATGAAATAAATTAGTTTTGCTGTTCTATTTCATATTTTTCTTAGTAAATTTATAGAATAGCCAGTCATTATATATTACCGAGAACAATAGCTAGCCTAACATAACCTAACCACCCTATTTTAAAATATCCTAACCTGACCCACTTAACTCCTAGGAATCAAGTGGACCTGCAATAAAACTGCGCAAGACTTACATAGAACTGGATAAAAGAATTGATAACATATATCGGGACTTCAAAAAGACAAAGGACTTGAAAATAATTACTAAATAAAACAGCAAAACTCGTTTATTTCATACTTTGCCAAAACCACTATAGCATTATATAGAATGCCTGGATTTCACACATTGCCGGCAAAATTATACCAAGATTCAAGTAGAATTTGAAAATCTCTTACTAAGATATTGATTTTTTTTAAATTGATGTAGAGTGACAGTAAATTAGGTAGAGTGTAAACAAGGAACACGTTAAAATTGTTACAGGCTATATATAATTTTAAAATATTCCTTATACTTTTTATTTTTCACTTTATAACATTGTGAAAAAAGTATACATAACTCATAATATAGAATAAATAATAATAAAAAAGTGTATGACATTTATTAAGGTAAAACTCATAATCTTCGAGTAAGCAAATGCTCTTAGGATTTTGTAAATACAAAACTTTAAATACATTTTTAAATATATGAACTATACATATATATTTAAAAATTTATTTAATATATAGTAAATAATAATTTGTGTAACAACTACTTTAGATTTATATATATTAAAACTAAAGTAATTGTTGCACAAACGATTATTTATTATCTATTGACACACAACTTTATTTTGTAAAACCAGTTTAAAGTGTAGCAAACTAATTGAAATAATTTCCTTTGTTTATATTAATAAAATGAATAGTTTTTGTGTCTGTCATGAGCACTGTTAGATATCTAGCTCACGCAGTGTTCGGACATTTTATTATTATTATTATTACCCACTCTGTACAAACAGGTGCGCCTAGAAGCTAGAATCTTAAATTTTTTGTTAGATTTATTTAAATTTACTAAAAATAAAGTGAAGAGTTTTTGTTTTTCCTGTCTGGTTACTCCGGCCACAAGCTAACACACTTGCTTCCATAGCCAGTCTGTATATGACCGTAA
This sequence comes from Timema bartmani, assembly GCA_902151455.1. NCBI lineage: Eukaryota > Metazoa > Arthropoda > Insecta > Phasmatodea > Timematidae > Timema > Timema bartmani. The sequence continues at coordinate 252,957 of CABFWB010000320.1, forward strand.
TGGCTTAGCAAATTAAGTGATATTGGTACGGAAATAAATGTTATTTTAAATTTTATATTTCTTGTAGCGATCGTATAATGGATGTTTTGTTAGTTAAATTAATAAAAGTGTATATATTTAAATTACTAATTGTATCGATTTGCTTCTGTTATTTCACTTGATACATGGCGCACCTCTCGGAGAGTGTGAAAGTGGCAGTCAATAGATTTACTGTAAATTCACAATATCAATTTATTAGCGCCGTCATAGAGGATAAATTTATCAATTATATAATTTGACAACTGTATGAGATTTCTGAGAAGCAGGATTGGAGTGACAACATTTGACAGGATGAGAAATGAGAGAGTAAGAGGAAGAGTAAAGGAAGAGCCAGTTCAGGACAGGATAGAGAAAGCACGACTAAGGTGGTATGGACATGTGAGAAGAATGGAGAGGGAAGTGATGACCAAGAGGATGTTGGATATGGAGGGTAGAAGGATGCTGAGAGGAAAATCAAGGGACATATGGCTGAAGGGATTAAGGAGGAGTGTGGAGGAAAGAGGAGAAGACTGAGACAAGGTGGAGGGAGAGAGATGGTGGGAGGAAAGAGGAGAATACCTAGCCAGGGTGGAGGGAGAGAGGTGGTGGGAGGAAAGAGGAGAAGATCTAGCCAAGGTGGAGGGAGAGATGTGGTGGGAGGAAAGAGTAGAAGATCTAGCCAAGGTGGAGGGAGAGAGGTGGTGGGAGGAAAGAGTAGAAGATCTAGCCAGGGTGGAGGGAGAGATGTGGTGAGAGGAAAGAGGAGAAGATCTAGCCAAGGTGGAGGGAGAGATGTGGTGAGAGGAAAGAGGAGAAGATCTAGCCAAGGTGGAGGGAGAGAGGTGGTGGGAGGAAAGAGGAGAAGATCTAGCCAGGGTGGAGGGAGAGATGTGGTGGAAGGAAAGAGTAGAAGATCTAGCCAGGGTGGAGGGAGAGAGGTGGTGAGAGGAAAGAGTAGAAGATCTAGCCAGGGTGGAGGGAGAGAGGTGGTGGGAGGAAAGAGGAGAAGATCTAGCCAGGGTGGAGGGAGAGATGTGGTGAGAGGAAAGAGTAGAAGATCTAGCCAAGGTGGAGGGAGAGAGGTGGTGGGAGGAAAGAGTAGAAGATCTAGCCAGGGTGGAGGGAGAGATGTGGTGAGAGGAAAGAGTAGAAGATCTAGCCAAGGTGGAGATAGGCTCATGTTCCAAACAGACCCGGCCAGTGGCTGTAAACTATTCATGATGATGATAGTTTTACAACTATTAATTACTATTTCCAGTGTTTCATTATAACAACTAGACCCTCGGCCATTACGCGAGCGGCTAGCGTGAGGTGCCGTTAAATACTTTATAAAACTTTGCTCCCGAGATTTTACAGGAGATCATCCTTGACTCGAGCGTGGTAAGAACCAGAGTGACGCGTCCTGCTTCACCCGAATAACCTGCCTGACATTTTGAAATCAGCCAGGAAAAACACACCCATTGGTCCTCATGATCAAACATGGGCCAAATAACGGCTAACCTGCACAGTTAGCTTCCAAATTATCCGGTGTTACCTTGCGTGGTCCAAAACAAGGGAAGCAAACAGCCCCACCTAAAATCATTTTTCCCGGAAACCTGT